>VZRO01006128.1:450646-499454 GCA_013397915.1 Daphoenositta chrysoptera
CACTGCCAGGGCGGCACTGCCAGGGCGGCACTGCCAGGCAGTGCGAGTCACCCCGGAGCGCCAGAAGAAGGGAGATCAGCACCCAGGGAGATGCGCGCTCTCGGCCGTGGGTTGTTAAGGACAAGGTGCAGAGGGCAAACAGAGCAGGAGGTGTCAATCCACTAAGCACTGCAACCTGCACGCTCGTGCACGGTTTGCTTCGATCCTGAAATTCCTGGCAGATGACATGGAAGGGTCTTCCTGAGACAAGTGTTAACTGCAGCCAACAGTCCCTGCAGAGCATAGAAACTTCACCCCAGGAAACATATACACCAACTGCAGATACAAATGGTTCATTTGTACAAAAGCCAGCAGCAGTTCCATCCTATATGGTTTGGAGGGCCATAGCCCCCTCCTGGGGATAACGCCACCTTCAGAAAGGTGGTCTGCGATCTTTTCACTGCCCTCAGCAAGCTTCGGTGTCAACTGCTTTACCACACGTTGGAGCACAGAACCATGCTCAACACCTATGAATATTTTCCATTTGACAAAAACACTCAATTTCCAGAGAAGCCAGACCCAAGCAGTCTCCCACAAAGAGTCCCATTTGCACAGTACCTCCCAGGCATATGGAGCACGTTACCAGCTACAAGAATGACTATTGTTTGAGGCCGTTATGTCTGATTTCTTTAAGGTTACTTGCAACCCTCAAGATGCTTCTAATGTGCTTCTGGAGCAGCGGGGGAGCCCACCTGCAGCTAATTTAACCATTATACATTCCCATAGGTAGTAATGAGAGGCAGAGCTCAAGTGCTGAAGTTGCCTGAGTTGTATTTTAATAGCTAGAAACGCAAATCCTTTCAGCAATTTACTTCTATTAACTTTGTTCCTATCAAGACAACAGGAGATTAATTATCACTTTTTTTGGAGGGAAAAAAACCCCAGACAATTTGATGTAGACCATTTAACTTGTAAACTAAAAGAAAAAACGAAGTGGAAGAACAGACCAGCCATATAATCAGGCTTGTTAATTTAAAAGTAGAGAACAAGTCACCTTGAAAGCCCTCTGCTCACCCAGGTTAGAGCTGCTCTCCCTAGCTCATCCTGCAGTTTTCCAAGGTCACACAAGAGCCCAGGACACCACGGAGCAGGACAGCACACCAAAAGGGCTGAGCCCCAGGAAGGCCAGAGCCCATGGACACCGAGACAGGTTATACAGCCAGCGAGGCTGAAGTTACATACACATACACGTTAACAAACTGAGGTGGCAACAGGTAAAGAGAGATGAGGGAATAATCAGCATCAGTGACAGAACAAATTAGCACAATGAGGCACAGTACCCCAGCTGCCAAACTATTGTCTAACATGTGGGTTTATGAACCCAAGGAAGATTAACAAGTTGCCCCCAAGTTGCATTTTATGTAACCTCAGGCCCAATCCTAAGACTTTATTCAGACAATACCCCCATTGACTTCGGTGGGAGTTCTGCCAGAAAAGAAATGGCAGGATGATGGATCTGACAAATAATTTACTTGACAAATAACAGCATTATTTGGCATATACGTTATTCTATGAATAGCATTGAATCAGTCCTGTGCAAAGGCTTGAGGCATTTAATTCAGTGGGGTTTTTGCTATTGTTTTCAGTGGGTGGCAAATTCAAATCCCTGGTTCTTTTCTAAAATGATTTGTTTTAGTGCCTCATCTTTATATGATGGGTGTTCTTTTCATCACCTGTCTTTTTAAGTTATGTCACTTATTTGTACTTTTTAATTGGTCCTCATACTGTTAACAGCAGACAGTCCATTACATCATCTCCAGTTCCCCTCCTCGCCTCGAAACCCTGCTAAGGAACCAGAATTATTCCTGTGCCCAGCAGAAAACTCAGTGAACTGGAATGTCCGTACATGTAATATTGGTTACTTCATTACATAAGGAAACGTTTATGTGTGCTGTGGTTTTGTGATATCTGTATTGAGCAGCATTCAATAAAGATGGCGTGTTACATTTTTCAGGCTGGAATTTGATTTTTTTTTCCCCCTCTTCCAAAAAAAATACTAGACCCTCCACACACCGCTCAGGTGTATGTTTTTGTCACTAATTATATCTGTGACAATGAGGTATAACAATGAGATAGTTGTTGCCACCTGAGCAGCCCCAGGTGATGTGCATGAACACACTCAGTCCACAGGTAAATGCTGGCCCTTGCATCCCGGCGCTGACACTTAACTGTCACACCTCCTGACACTGCTTAGGTGACAAATGAGAACCTTCTGGCACCAGTGAGCATCCAAGATTGCTACTTAAACCCACCAAGTGAAAAGTGACAGGCACTTCAGGTGTCTCTCCCTACAAAGTGATCCTCAAACCCGGCATCATATTTGGGCACCACTGACTTCCCAAAGGACTGGGAACACACACCACAGGCATTATACAGTGGACTCCAAGGAATTTAGCCCCCATTTCTCCAAAACACGTTCTCCACATACAGCAGGGCAGTCAGGCTGACTGGAGTGGAGGTAGGCAGGTGCTCAAACACACGCCTGAGTGCTTTGCTGGAACAGGGCTACAGATAACACAAGAACTGTTTAGCCAATTATTGTACATGACATTCTACCACACTTGAGCAATTTGCTTGGAACAATCACAGTTTACCTTGTCAACAGGTGTCTTGTATTTTAACAAATGAATATTTATTACCCGTACATCACTGAGAACTGTATCAGTACTTCTTACAATGAATGGCCATATAAATCTGCCCAAACAATCCGCTCAGCCTAATCCTGCTAAAGTGACCACAATACTCAGCATGAGCCTTGGATGTGTAAGAAAAGCTGGGATCAGGCCTAGAAACAGGGTTTTGTGTGCCTGCTGCCTCAGACCTTCTCTTATTGAATATAGCTGGAGTTTTGCCAGTGATTTAAATGGAAGCTGGACTAATTCCCTTATGTTTAAGATAAGCTCATCTCCAACTGGACTTTCCACCAATGGGACTTAATGGGCACGAGGTCTGCTTTTGCCAATTCGGCTGCCAGAGGAAAGCCTAAGTGTTTGTGTCTCAGCCATTCCAAGACAGCCAGCAATCCAGTCTTTACAGCCTTATTTTATCTTTGGAGGTCCAATTTTTCAAGGTACATGTTTCACTGAAGCACCTGAGGAACTCAGTGGACACAAGTAAAATTAAGGAACCTATTTAAGTCACTGGATTGAGCCCAAATGACATGCTGATTTTCATTTAAAAAACAACTTAATCAGCCTCAAAAGAAATGCAAAATCCTCCATCTGTAGTTAAGACTAGTTTCCTTTCTCAGGGTTTTATAATTTTCTGGTGTTTCTTCTTTTAAAAAAGTTAAATTTATTTTCCGAAGACTATTTCAAGTCAGAGCAAACTTTAAAGCTGAGTATGAAATTTTAAATATAGATCTTAATAGTAAAAAAGTTGTGCATGAAATATTCATAAATATGCCAAGACCAAAAAGCAGTGCTAGAAAATTATTTCTGGTGATTTTATAGAAAATTTTCTCATCCTGTTAACTGATGAACACTATGAAACTATTAGAACAATTACCAGTATATGCCTACCATTCTCTTTTCTGCTTAGAGATCCTATTTCCTTCTCTTCTCCTTCCCTCCAACTACTGAGCACAAAGAGAATGATCGTTCTGCCATAGCGTGAATTTTTTCCCGTGCTGCATGTACTCCACATGGAAAAAATCTGTGCAGACCTTTTTGATGGTCAGAATGCAGTATTCCTGTGCTGCCTCATTATTTCATGGATATTTTTCACTCTACCAGACCTATTCAAATGCACATTTTAGAAGTGCCTGTGGTACTTGTTTTTCCCTGAACAAATCCCATCATACCTGAAAAGCACAGCTGTTAACTGTACCATAACACTAATTTTGAAAAAAAATTATTAGACCACCAACCAATCAAAGATCAATGAAAGAAATACAATTGATGTGACAACCCAGCAAGTCAGGACAGCCACTAGTTAAGAGAAAACATCCTCTAGACAACGCTGAAGATACTTCCACTTTCTCATCTTTTTCCAGTGTTTCAGCATTGTAAGAATAATTATTTTGTATCAGACCAAAAATCCTTCAGCCCCTTGACTTATCTCCTGTGGCAGAGATCACACCTGCTGTGCTTATTTAGAGATTACACCATGTAGAGCATATCAGAGTTCTCCCTCTCTAGATCTGTTCCAAGTCCCATCCTGGCCCCCAGAGACTGCTGTGCCTGTTCTCTAACATCAGCTGAGAACATCAGCCTAAACTCCCAGAACAGCAGCCTTTTTTTTTTTGGTCATAAAAAAAAATGCCCTGAGAAATAGTTATCTCAAAATCTCACTGGAAATGTCGGGGAAGAAAAGGCACAGATTTTAATGACTCAGAAAACAGCACCTCCCAGAGCTGATAAGAGATACAATCCAAGAGGAACACCATGGGAAGGTGAGTGCATGGTATCAGCCTTCCCATCTCAGTCATACCAGCTCTTTCTGTCTGAATTCCTCCTCAAGCATCCTGGTCACTGAGCAGCTGAAAAGATGAATATACTCTCTGCCCTCACCTGCATGGCTCAGCATTCAAATTAATTTAACTGGAACAAGCAAGAAGATTCTGAACTTTCTCATGTGAGAAGCTGCCTCACAGCCCAAGGGAAATCAAGATTACTCAAGGAGTAAGGACTGCATAACATCAACAGAAGTATCTAACTCTAGTTTTGCATACTTCAAAATACTAATAGTAGAAATAAGTTCCGTATTTAAAAAGTCAGTAGCTTATTGTGCACATTTCAGACATTTCTCACAACAACAGGAGACTAAAATCACTGCAAACACCAAGAACTCACAGCTGCTTCCACAAATCCAGCATCAAACCCCCAGTGCTAAGGGTGATAATGCAGGGACATCCCATCCACCTCTCAGGGAACAGCTCAGGTCTCGAAAATGACCCAGCACAGACCAGCAAACCCCAGGAGTGCCCCAGAGAGCTGTGTGGTTGTCTGAGCCTGGCTCAGCTGGCTCTGCCTTGCCTTTCCCTCGGGGCACAGCAGGCCCAGAGGGGACCCAGACAGGCACCCCGTGAGCAGGGACCTGCTGGCACTGTGCAGACACCCAGCACTGCCACTCAGCTCCAGGTACAGCCCTTCCAAGCACCACATTCTCTTAAAACTTTGAACTTCAAAAAAAAAAAAAAAAAAGCTGTTAAGGGAATATTTATAAAAAGTCACTTTTTGCTCTCCAGAATGGTCCAATAGACTGGATACACAGGGAAGAGGGATGTGTGGACTCGGGCTGTGACAGGGCATTCACGATTCTCTGAGCAGTTGTAATGCACATCAGCCACCCCCTCACCACCCACAGAATTTGTACTTGGGGCTTCCATAGTGACAGACACACATCACATTTAAAGTGCTGAATTTAACTTTAAAATACACATCAAAAGCTGCCTATAATTTCTGATAACCTTACAAGAACTCCTGGCTGTTTTTTCCCTGACAGGTAAAGATCACAAAATGTTGGACTTTGTTGGCAGACATCTTTATTGAATTCAAAACTGCTTCTAAAATTTCAATTTATTCTTCTTAGAAAATAGTGCCCTTATTCAAAAGCTCATGGTATGGAACAAGATCATTTTCCAGAAGTACTATTTCATAAAAAATTTAAAAGATCACATAAAACTTATAATAGAAATGTGAATAGCATCATTATAATATTTGTAATAGCTTTTTCTAGCAGAACAAAATGCCCCAACTTTCACTTTTCTATCTGGGCACTCAGAAGAGCTGATTTTTAACTATGTGTCAGAATTTGAAGTTAATTAAAACTAATTGCCCACTGTACTGTAAGGGATGCCACCGCATTTTCAAATAGCTCTGTTTCCATGGGATGATTTACTTAAAACTGATGTCTCTCATTGACTGAATTCTGGGTTTGCCTTAATTGTATTGTTCAGGTTGTTTATCTTTGCTTTCTGCCTTGCAACTTTACATGAAAGGTCATCAATAGCAAAGTTCCTCACTAAGATTGACACTTTATCAACACGAGAAAAAGCATCTTAGAATATCAACTAGTTTATCAAAATAAACGAACTCCTTTGACATCTCACATTACCATTCCCACCAGCCACCACTTTCTGTCCTCAGAATATTTGTTTATGTGCTCAGTTTTGGGGCAAAACTTTGCAGCTCAGAACTGCAGTATTCAATATCTTTACCACAGGGGTGTAAAGCAAAGCTCTTTACTGAGAACTCGTGCTCCCAGGAAGCCCTGCTGCTGCTCCCACATGCCACTGGCATGCACACAGACCCGCTCAACTTGGAGTATCTGGAGGGCAAGTCTCCATGTGCTGGATCACACAGGATGGTAGCACCTCCTCCTCCACGGGGAGGCTGTGAAGGGTGCAAAGCCAGGGTTAAACAGGGGCAGACGTGGCACAAGTGTCTGCAGCTGCCCTCCTGCACGAGGGGCTGCAGCAGCACAGGGGGATTATGTCTGTCAGGAGTATGAGAAATAGGAGGAGGAGAGTGCTCTGGATTTCTCATGGCACAGGTTGAGTCTAGTGAAAAAGCACAGCCCTTCCTGGAACGGTGACAAAAGCAGGCTGGTTGCCACCACGCTGATGCACAGCATGGCACGTTCACATCACCTGCTCACTTCAGCTGATGGCAGCACATGTGCCTTCAACTCATCTCCTTCCCCCACCTGGCATCTGCAAAGGGTGCTAGGACTGCATTTCTAGGGCAGAGTCAGCCTTCTGGCATCCCACCTGCAAAGCCTGATGCTGGTGGGAATGCAGGCTCCACGGGAAGCCCTGGCCATGATGACAATCACTCCTTTTCCTGTGGTTTGTTTGTGGGAATTACCCCAGGAGATCCACCAGCAGCCCTGGTGAAGTTTACCACACAGCCAGCACACAGCACCTGCCCTTAAACAAAGCATGTTCTAGTCAGCAAACAGGCAGCATAGTCAGCATCTAGCCAGCATCACTGGCACCAGCAACCAGTAGGGAACTGGAGTAAGTCCTGAAGTTAACTTTTGTTGCTATAGAAAATGTATTATAGAGGACCAGATGCTGTATAATTATATTTTCCAGCCTAAGAACATGCCTTCAAAATTAAATTTAACAACCACAAACTTGCCTCATTCCCTGAAGTCAAATCCTGCCCAAACCTATCCCAACTGCCAAGACTCTTATTCAAGCCCAGCTCCAGAGGTCAGGTGGTGGTCAAATGAGACAGACAACTGGCTCTGCAGACAGCCTTCAGCTTGCCTTGCACTTTTGGACAAGAGCCTCTGCAAAGCCACTCAGCACAAATCATCCACGATCTGCACAGAGAGACCCACTGGTGTATGATGGGCTGTAGGGCAGGACTGTGTTAAAAATTGCTGGCATGGAGACAGACCATAATTTACCAGTACAATCTGCAGTGGAGAGATGTACAAAGTGATAGACATTAAAAAAGCACCACATTTCACCAAGTCCAGCTTCCAGATGTTAGATGCATACAATATTCCTAGTCCACTTCATTATGAAGGGCAACAGCAGCTTGATAGCCTAGAGAGTGGATCAGCAATAGCAGAACAAGCACAAGTCACTGTTGAAATATGCCTGGGAAGTTTGCCTGTGCTGGCTGAAGCACATTTGGTTAAAATATGCTATTCATAAAAAATACACGTTGTGAAGAGCTTTCTTCTAACTGGCATTCACTGCTGTCAGTTGTAGACAAACACTCTTGCTAAAGATCTCACTGCAGAAGACTTTGTGGTAAACATTTCCAATAGGAGAATTCTGGAGTGGAAGTCCACACTTCAAGAAAACTGTGAAAAGCTTCCTGGTTCCACAGGGCTGGAGGCAAGAAGCTCGATTTCTTTTTGGTTCAGTAGCTGCCCAGTGCATTCACTGCAAATGGACTTGTAGAGGTGTCCCTCAGGGTAGGAGCTGGGAATGGTGGAATTGGGAAAGTCTCTGGCGTAACTTCTGCAGGATCATTGTTAGTGCAAATGCTCAACACCTTTGCGAACTGAGCAAGTGTGATACAGAATCAGAAAAATATAGAGTAAGCACACTGGGTTACATTTTAATGTATGATATATGCTCCATGTGCCACTGCATTTTTTAAGAACTATGTTTAACAACTGGTTTCTTTTGTTTAAATATTGAAAATCATCTTTGGCTGTTTTCACATCACATCACAAAGTGACTTCTAGATTTAATGCAACAAGTAATCCTGGAGCTGAAAAGTGCTTTTCAAAGTGAGAGAACCTGAATGCAACAGCTCAGTTAAACCTTGAGTGTGAGTGCAAACTTTTCCTAGTTGGTTTTGCTCATGAGTAGCACAGCAATTGCTGCAATTCTTCACATAAGTAAAACAGGGATGCTCAACCCCTTTAGCTCCAGTCCTGCTGTGGGAACAACCCTCAATGTCTGGCAATTTCAGTTAAAGTTTTTTCACTGTATTCATAGTTCTTGCCAGCAGATCAGTTTCAAATGCAACTCATCTGGGGACATCACTGCAGCTTCTTAACGCCATGAGTTTCATGGTGCTTTCACTAACAGAGGGTGGAACAAACAGTGACAACTCCTCTGTCTGGGGGTCAGGCTGCTGCCACCCCTCCCTCAGCACCCACCCTCTCTGGGATACTGAGCAGGTCCTGGCCTCATCTGCTGGACACTGAATTTTTCATGCACATGACTGTAGTCTCTCTTCTCCAAGAGACTGCAGGAAAAAGCAGATGAGCCCTGAGCAAGTATAAATTAATGCTGACATTTGCTGGAATAATGTACTCTCTCGAGCCTCTGCATCTATGACGCCAATAGAGGCTGCTGGCGACACGAGTTTATATGCAACTTTCTGCTAAATCAGAGCATCATCTGCACAAATCAAGCACTTGGGAGACATCCTGAGATTTGTGATGGTCCCTAGAGCCCTAGCTGGGTTCTGAGCCATCTATTCTCACTGACTGCTGAGATTCCTTACAGGCAATTTTTAGTGACAGAACTGAGGATAAATCCCACCCGTATTTCACAAAGTAACAGGCAAGCTTTGTTTGACTTTGAAGTACAGATTACTCAGCGGTGATAGCACTACCTATTCCACACAGCTCATTTTCTTTCTTCAAAACCAAGTCCAGGGCTGGTTATAAGTGGGTTTCTGCCCTGCACAGTAAATCTGTGACAAATGTGGGCCCCAAGGCATGACACCTGTTACCCCAAGTTCTTCACACAGTTGGAGAGTTGAATGAATCAGGATTTTCTACCTAGTGGCAACTGTGTGTGTGATCCAAGACTCCTTAAAACCAGTGCAAAGCTCCTGTGACCCCAGTGAGCTTTGGGACAGGTCTGCTGTGCCTGGTGCTGCTGTTCACATTTGTCTCCGAGCATTCAGAGACAAGGGCTGGTGCCATGCTGTCACTCCTAAGGATAACACACCCACTTCCTGCTGTTTTCAGACTGACCCATCAGGAAAGATCTACAGAATCTTTGCCCTCCAAGGCAGCAGTTTCAGCTCACTGGGAGGACCTCAGCCTGAAGCTGAGGGTGTCAATGTTTTCTTAATAGGGTTTATATACCTCCCATCAAACCATGTATTAACCACAGCTCTTCTCAATGACTGAAGACAGCATGCAAGAATTTAGCCCTTTAAGCTATGACTTACAGGCATAGATCTATCCAAAATAAAGCCTTAAGAGTCATCAATAAACTGGATACTAGGACTAAGTAAATACTCACAACTAGAATCTGCATTTAAAAATGTTGATATGTGACAAGCTTCTTTGTGAAGGATAACACAGAGTTTGAGCAGGGTTTTTTTTAGCTCCGATATACCACTTAAGCTGTGGCATGCTTCATTTGCTGAAATGGAATATAATATATCTTTGTATTGAATTATACTTGGGTTGGTTATTAAATGAAAACTATTATTCCATTATAGCCATAAGAAATGGAAGTGCTGCATATGGCTGTGTGCAATCCATTAACTGGCTTATGGAGCCAAAGACCCTTCAGAGACCATTACAAATCCATTCGATGGCCCTCTCTGCCAGATTTTACACTCTGATATCTGCACTCGAGGCAAGAGGCATAAGGCTCTATAGAACCACTATTAATCAGCCTTTAGACACTGTTTGTGCCAGCAAAGACAAAGAATATTCCAAGCTTACACCTATTCCTCATGTAATGTTTTTTAGATAAGTGTGTGATGCATGGAGAACAACTTCAGTGTTCTAGCCTGATGTGCTAACCAAAGTGCATCAGGCTGAAGAGTTCTCAGGCAGCTCATCTGCATCGATGCCCACTGAACCTGCCTCTTGCAAGGCAATAATTAACAATACATCTGCACTACAGGGATGTTTTCCAAGGGCACAAAGTGAGAATAAAAAGGAGAGTTGCCTTAGTTGACTAATAGACCTCGGACAATCTTCCTTAATATTCCTTCTGGTATCCAGGGGTTTTTTATGAAGCATGCTATTTTCTGTGTAGAAAACCTTTAATATTAGAATTATTTACAATGATTCAGCAAGATCATTTGTTTTTGCAATATTCTTTGAAACAATATGATCATCCAGCTAGGAGTCTGCATGGTTTGTGTTTAAAAAAGGTCAAGCTTACAGTGTGAAATTGATCTTTTGTGATTTCCTTTGTATCATCTAATGTGGGAGGGCAGCTTGGATTTAAAAGACACCAAGTTAATGACTCCAACAAAGATGCTAGCTGAAAGTAAAAGTTTGATCCAAGTTTTAACTAGGAATGTTTTGCTACCCAAAATGAGTCTTTCCTTTGGGTTTTATTTGTCTAGGTGAATTTTCCAAGCTGTTTGATACAGTCAGTTCTCTCTCCATTATCCATGCCATACTCACCAACTCACATCAGTACTCAGAAAATTTTACCTGGAAACAGTGATCAGAATGAGATATTGGCTCCCTGTGAGTCTGGACAGGACTCGTGAACACATGCTACACCAGTCACACAGAAAATGGTTTGTCACCAAAGCAGGGGAAAATGCTCCAGGGAGTTGCAAGTACCCAGAAACCTCAAACAGAGCAGCATTCAGTCCAGGAGAGGCACGGAAGGGAGACCTTTGTAAAGGTGGTGACACGGGGACAACAAATCCAAGCTCTTGTAAATGGACACCTGGCTCTTTCTGACCCTATTCAAGATAGGACTGAGCTTCTCTTTTGTGATGTTCAGAGGATGTTTCTATTAGAATGCAGGAGACAGGCACGAGGAAGAGCCACACAGGAATTGTGAGGTGCTTGGAGAGCAATAGCATCGACAGTCCGGTGTGTTAGCACTTCCACTGCCAGAGCTTTGAAATATGTCTTTACTTAAGACAAACACAATTTTATGTATTTAGTACATTTTCTGGCAATAGAGTGAAAGCTGATGTGCTAAAAATGCATGACTCATGCAGGCTGTTACATTTCATTTCCTCCTGAGAAAAGACAACTGCTCTTGTCTTTGTCTTGGGGCCAACATTTTGGGTAATCTACCTTTGACACTTACAGCCCTAAGCCACTTGGGATTTCTCTCTGGACCAGCTCCCAGCCCCTCTTCCAAACAGAGCAAATGCAAAACGCTGATGCAATTCCTCAAAAGCATGAGGTGGCTGTGCAGTGGGTGTGGGCTGCCTTATCAAGGCAGTAATTAACTGTCTAATTAGCTGATCTGAATCACTACCACTGTGCACAGAGGGATCCACAGGTGAGCCGTGACAACAAAACATCTTTTTGGCAAGCCTGTTCTGATCTGTCATAGCTCAGCACAGGAGTTCAGACAGCCCCACCTCCAAGATATCCAATCTACTTTATAAGAATGAGCTCTGAACTACAGGAGACAGGAACCCAAGGGGTTTTTCATATTTTTGTTGACCTATCGTTACCAGGGTCAGCGTTATTTCAAGTTACACCACACTCCACCACCAGGAATTTTCCTATGGACTTCTTTCTTCATTCAGTAAATTCATTCAGAAGAGCTGAGAGCAGATGCTTACATAGAGGTGATAGAAGAGGGAAACCTGCCCAACTTGGCAGCATCTAGGAGCATCTGGTAGCAATAACACATCAGAAGTTGCTATTTGACTTAAAGACACTCTCTTCCTAATGCAACAGAAACCCTCCCCACAACTGGCAACAAGAACTTGACAAATTCCTTGTAGTTCTGTTTTCCCCGCTGTTTTCAGTACCATGTCAAGGTTGTGGCCAGAAGGGATCCTCCTTTCTGTACCTCATCAGTGGGGCACTTGTTTTTTGCTTTTTTTTTTCTCTTCTTAGCACCAGTGCTTTGAAGAGAGGAGAACAGCCAAAAAATATCCCGAAAATGTTCTCAAGGGAAACATATTGCTGGAAACAGGAATGGGAGATAATCCACCCTGCTAACTGGCAGACATGCTTTTTCTAGGCATTTAAGGTCTTCCTGATATCTGATCAGTTCAGGCTTTCAAGCCCCTTCCTAGAAACTCTTGAAAAATCTAAATGTATTTTTTAATCCCCAGGCTGAAAATTCAGTGAGCTACAATCCTGCCCACTCCCAATTCTTCTGATTGAAGAATTTTTTTTAATAGGAAAATTCAACTCTACCTCAGTTCACCCATGAGAAAATAGGCATGAAGCACTTTTTAGGTGCTACATTCCTTCATAAGAATATAGCACTTTTCCTGGAACAGAAGTATTCTTTATGTCAAGCTGCCTGCAGTGAATAATTTTTTCTCATTTTATTTCCTTTCTGGAAAGACATCTTTTCCTCAGCCCTTGTTTCATGACAAAGGAAAGATGAACATCTAACAAGAAATTTGCAAGCAGGACTTCCACAGCTGTTCACTGTAACAGGGAAATCATACAAACGACTCCCTCCTGTGCCCCTTGTTACACCAGGATAAATCTGAATTCCCACTTCCCCTGCTGCAAGGACAGTGGAGTTCACTGAAGCTGCCAGAGCCAACAAAACAAGCTCTCATCCTCACTGTCTGACTGCAAGGAAAAAAAAACCTGTTTTGGCAGAGCACAGGGGGCTTGGAGGTCTCAGCAGTGGGCAGGCACTGGTGGAATTGCAATTAGCTGACAGAAATGAGCACACAAGGGCTGCCTCTGGTTTTCAGGGAGTTGCCCTCCTCAGAGGGAGCCTCTTTCTGTTAGGAGGCACCCTGCAGAAAAAGGCACTGTCACTAATTTAGAATTCCACCTGAAAAAGGGTAGGAATTTCACATAAAATGTAAGATTTCAGCAAGTTGGGGCAAATCTCCGGAGGAGGTAAAACTTCAAATAGAAACATAAAACTTACTATTAAAGGCAAAGCCAGCTCAAAGTATTTCATATGGAGAAAAAAAAAAAAAAGCTGCAAAACCTTGTGTCTTCTGAGGACCACAGTCCTCTATCAGTTATGGCAACACCTGGAGGATGCATTTACCCCTCAACACTTCTTGACTAAGGAATCATTTGGATCAGATCATTTTGGGAGGGTAATTTCTCTGTGCAGTAACAGATCCGGCCTCAGCCATCAATCCACTGCACTGCCAGCTGAATAACAGGCTCTATACCAACAAAAGCAGAACTGGATTAGAGCCAAAACTCTCGGTGCTACAAACTTCACATTTTAAACATGGTACTTTACTGCTATGTAGTACTTGAACAAGAAAGCAGATTTTTTTTCCGAGTTAAAAAAACAAATAAGCATCAGTATTCTCTGGCTGGATGCTATGCAGGAATTCTTGAGCATCTCTCATTTTTAGAGAATATCACTGTTTTCTGTCTCTTTTAACTTTTTTTTGTAGTTAAAACAAAATAATTTTTTCCTTTCTAGTGCCCAACTCTCTCCCCAGATGACAAAACACTGTAGCTAACGAACCAAAAATGATATATAAGAAAAGAAACCTCCATTCAGAAGAGTTATTCCAATCGGTTGATGAAAGGCATTCTAATATAGTAAAGACATGTTAGAAAAAGAACAGAATTTCTGCTTATAAAAAGACAGTTCTCAAGTGTTAACCGTTAATTTCAAATGAAATCAGCTTAACAATGCTTGAAGATAGCAATATAGCTGTGTAATTTCCCCATTAGATTTAGTACGTCCTTTTGTGGGCACCAAGATGACATAAACCACATGATATACAAATAAATCAGAAAAAAAATACTGAATATTTATTTTCATAATTTCTCCAAGGACACTGAAATTTCTCATTAAAAGAGGGCCTGACTGCAAAGAACAAATCCATATAACAAATTAATATACTGTTGATGAAACATGTGGAATATATACTAGCAGGATTATAAATATGGATTTTATGCATCACTATATAGAATATGCAGTGAAATCTCCTCTACCCACAAATGTAATAAAGGAATAAACATGTTGCAGGAATGGATTTATTGCACAAAGTTCCACATTTAAGAGGTCTCCTGAGCAGTATTACATGATAGGTACACTCTGATTGATAGCAGCTTCCAATGCAGGCCCCTTTATCCCCCAACATATCTCCCTGTCAAAGCTAAACCTATTTTTTTTCCCTGTTTGTTTTTTTCTTCCATTCACTGACAGTTAAAATGCTCCTGAACAATGACAAAGGTTCTGCAAACCCTTTCTCATATTAAAAAAGCTGTACTCTGCTAGATTTCTAAAACATCCCTGCTCGTGCAGTGTACTTGACTCCATCCACCAGTAAAGGAATCCCACGCTGCAGGAGAGACCCAAAGACTCTTTTGAAAACTGGGTTGTGTGCGAGGAATCACAGAGCAGCCTCTGACCCTTCCCATTAAAAGTCATGGGAATTGCATTACCAAGTCACACAATCTACTGCAGATCATCCCATTTTCCTTACCAGAAAAGAGGCACTGCCATGTAACAGAAAGCTGCAGTGTTCATCTTTCCTAAGGAAGGAGGGAACGTCCCTCTGCAGCTCTGGCTGAAGCTTACCCAAGAGATCCATTAGGAAAATGGCAGTGCCTCTTTTGAGAAAGAGATGGTCAGCCCTGTGCCACCGTTTTTAAAGAAACTCTCCCTTTTGAAACTGATGAAAAATAAGTCACTGATACCTGAACAGGGTTGTGCTGTGGGTTTTGTATTATTTTGACATGTGATTGTCAAATCAGTCTGCAATGCACCTTGTTGATAAGATGAGCTCATTTACTAACATAAACACTAAAATCTGTCTGACATCTGAATACATGCTCATTGAGGACCCTGTTACTGGCTTTGGAACCATTTCTACTACTTGCAAGGCTGAGCATAAATCCCCAGGCCTGCACAGTGGACAAATACACTCACAGCAGCTTTCAGACACACTGGACCAATTTATTCACCAGTCTAAACCAAAATCTGTTCTAACTGCGTTGAATCAGCCTCACTTCCTTTGAAGACACCAGTCTTATGCCAAACCCTGGTAACTGAACATCATTTGTTTGTTGTTTGTATTGAAATGAAGTGCTAACTAGTACATCTCCTGTTAGAGTGGCATTGAGTAATTCTAATCAGTTCCTTTATGAGAAAGTCTGTTTCCCTTCTGCCCACGTTTGCTGTCTGCATGCTAATTCACCCTTGCTTAAACATGCAGTGTTGTCGCCACTTACCCAAGTAAAGCTAGATTTCTTTTTTTTTATTAAACTACATTAAGACAGTTGCAGTAAATTATTTATTCACCTGGTTTGCATTGTTCCCAAGATAGAGACATCCACAAACACCAACATAAGTCAGTGTAAAATATGCATTTGCTTTAACTACACTGTTCAATTACTGATTTCCAGCAGTTCAAGTAGTTTTTATTATTCTGTCTCCTCTATCTTGTGCAATGTGCTGCCATTTACTAAATTCACTAGAGGAAACCTATGGCCTACTGCCCTACATTAAAGCCCTGCTAATTAATTACAGATATTCTTCCAGGACTGTGTTCTGGATCAATGGGAGGAAAAAAAAAAAGTGTCCCATACTTACCCTTTGTTTTTCCATTTCCACACCACATCTAATGGCTCTTGTATTGAAACCCTATGCTGAATGTAATGAGATGCAAGACTCTTCCACATCCATGGTTACTATTTACTAACAAAACTGATGATGTCAGGAATTTAATTAGGTTGTTTCTAGCACAGAGATCTTAAACCATGAAATCATTAAAGTGTCTAATCTTTTCTTTGTTTGCATTTTATAAAAAAGTAAACTCCAAACTAAACACCATTCCTGTCACAGAGAGCTGAGCTTCTCAGGGTTTGCCAGGCATAACACACTAACAGGTTTAAGAGTAATTAACACAAGCTATTCCACACACTTATTTTTTCAAACTACACCACAGCAGCAGCTGCCACTAACACTGTTGGGCTTCAAGATTGTACCAGTGTTTTTATTACAAACCCTTACTTTCAAGATTTATAACTTGGCTGTAAAAATGAGCTTCAGGCTAAAATTTGGCATACCTGCTCCAGGAATTTGTTTTTGACACCAAAATTGTTATGAATCTGCATAGAGTTGGGATATGCTGGCATACCCCCCGACTTAGCACTACAGAGAGAGAAGTGGATGCAGGGGCTCTCAAAACATCCCATGTCTCTGCTCAACCTTGCTTCCATCCATCTAATTCCTGTGCACCCCCTTCCTTGGGAATCCTCGCCTGCTTCCCCACTGCCAGGGGCTGCACAGCCTTTATGGAAGCAAAACTTGCTTGGCCTCAAAGAGGATGCAGCCCAGAGGTCAGTGCATGGAAGGACAGGGATCTCCTCTCCCTGCTGCCCTGGGCAAAGCCCCTCCAAGGCCCAGCAGCCCTTTAGGGAGCCAGCGATGAGGCCACCAAGCACAAGGTTCAGGAATCCACCTGTGACCTGAGCAAGGCTCGCTTTCAGGGTGTGATCGAGTGAACTGCAGTCACCCACCCACGTGCTTATTTATACCTCTTTTTTGTCAAACCCTTACAGCCCCCAGAGATCCTTCAGCAGGAAGATCCCCCTGTCATGGTGCTGCTGCCTGCAACAGCTCCACGTTAAAGGAATAAGGATGGGAGCAGACAAATTGTCTGTCACCCTGCCAGCTCAGCTCTCAAACTTGGGACCCCAAGTTTGGGAGCCCACAATACTCCAAGGTGGGATAATCAGAGGGCTCTGTGCAGCAGAAATGCAGCCTGTGTTCAACCAGGGACAGAGACTACAGGATTACCAACAAGCAAGAGACTACAGGTAACTGATACCTGTTACATTCTCTGTTCTAATCTTACTGAAGGAGAGCAGCACTGAACATGGCCTTTGTCCCTGCTTTTATAGACTAACACACCTGTAACCCAAGGAAATCAGAAAAAATTCTTCCTTGAGCAAGACTTAAGTCAGAAAAAATTAACACCAATATCTTTTGCATGATATCAAGGTAGTTTCCACTGGCTGCTCTGAAGGTGGGCTGGAAATGCTGCTCTTCCCCATCAGCATCCTACTCATATCAAACTCTGGGCCACCTGTTATGTCTCCTGCTTATGCTGCTCGCCAGCTGAATAGCTGTGTATTCATCACCTCTGCATGAAACCCACTCTGCACAATGCAGCCAGGGTCCCCCAAGGAGGCCACTATAGTACAGACAAGTGACAAATGTGAGGATTACTGTAATGCCCTTGGGAGAATTAGAGCATGCCAGGAAAACTCAGTCCCGTTCATCTCTACAAAAGGGATAAAACCGTTCTTCATCACTATTACCACCAAAGCTTCTTAATGTACAAAGCCAGAGGTATCCTGTCAAAAAGCAGTAGGATATCAGACAAACTAAAGAACTCCATTAAACCCAAATTTCCCAGAGTCATGTTTCTGGAGTTTTGACAGCTTCTTCTTTGTCATTGGGAGTAGAAATTTCATGAAAAGTGTCTGAAGTTCTAAGTGACAGGAATGTGATCACACTTAAGAGTAAAAAAAAAAAAAATTAAAAAATTTTAAAAATCAAAGGTATAACTTCAAAAGAAAAATAGGATAGGAGTCAAACTCAAGTAAATCAACACATGGAATTGCTAAAGGCCCCAAATAAGCATTTTCCTGAGCATATCCTTTTGAACAGAAAGGTAGATTGAAGGAAGGTAGAAAGCTAGATTGGAGGAAGATCATTGCATTGGAGTTTTAAGATAGTGGTTTTGTTTTGTCATGTAAGATAAAAGCAACTCAGATTTACTGCTACTTCATGTAGCAAGAGTCTCATGAAATTCAAGATAAACACTGAAGAGCATTGCGGTGGGGTAAGAGGGTTTTTACTTTTGAATGATAAAACTTCTAACAAATGCTATGGTGGTTTGGTGAAAGCCTTTTGCTAATATTAGGAAATTATTTTGCTTGCAGAAGAAACCAGAACCTGAAGTTTCTTCCGTTCAAACCCACTTATTTTCTGTATTATTTCCTAAACTTTCATTTGAAGATTGCAGTATTTAACAGAAGTTATTTTCAAGTTGTTGTTTTGGTTTTTATTTTTTTATTTCCAACTTTGAACATGAGACTGCAGTTGAAGTTCATTGTACCTAATTTTTGAATCACGAGAAATATTGGTGAAAATAAACTGAACCAAAGATGCGATCATCCCACATCCCAGAAAGACTGCATGGGTGCCCCTGAATAACCTGAGTTAGCATGTTAGGAATGCTTGTACACCTGAGTTTGGACCAGTCTGTCTCCTCAAGCCCCTCCCTGTAAATTATTTTGTGAAGCCAGTTCTGTTATTCAGAGAGCTCTGAAGACAGTGCCCACCTCAGTACAGCTCAGTCTCTAGGCTTATTGGTAAAGGCCAGTCCCCAACAAACTCAAAATCCTGTCATTCAATTTCTTCACAGGCTCGTGCCAGTCCTCCAGAAACAAGAAGGAAATAATCAGTTCCTGTATAAGACAGAAGGAATAATTGAAGAGCCTTGTGGACAGAAGGGTGGATGGTTGTGCGGTGTCCCCTGACACGCTCAGTTCCACACACTGCGTGGCAGGTGAAGGCTGCCTGCCCATCTATACCCACACACGTGTGCCAGGGGACTGAAATGCAAGTGCAGCCCCCATTCCTAGGAATATTGCCCTCAAATGAATCCAGCCCCTGCCTCAGGACCGCCCTGGCCATGGCAGGCCTCAGTCAGAGAGGAAAGGCCCCTCTTGGAAGGAAAGCAGCTGTTTTCCAGAGGAGAGCTGGTGCTGCCTCTGCCCTCAGCAGCACTCCTGGCACACCGAGGGGGTGGCACACTAAACGGGTGGCACACTGAAGGGGTGGCACACAACCACACCACACCCCTGGAACAGCCCTGCACAGCACTCAGAGCTCAGCGACAGCGTTTTGTCATTTAGATTTTGCTTCCCCATTTCTCCAAGGCAAGACTCCCAAAATGAAGGAAGGGGACTCCTGCATGTCACCATTTGGGAATGGGGCCCACATCAGGGCTTCTAACCCCAGAGCTTTCTGTGCTTCAGGAGTGGAGCCACCAAGGTGTTCTAAGGACAGCTGGAAGAACCTGCGGGCAAAAGACTTGGCAACAGGCACTTTTCCAGCAATGCTTTAAATAAAGAGATGCCTCATTGCTCGTAAGTCACCTTAAAGCAGCAGGCAGAGAGGACACTGAAGATGAATCTGAGTGAGTAGCTATTACTTAAGTGAATGACAAAGGCTATTCTAACTGAGCATTTAATTACTTTGACCTTGTAATAAAAAGCATCCCCTTTATATTTGTTCCAGGTTTGCATAATCAGTTTCTTTCCTCTTTGATCACTTAACCGCATGCATTTCTCCTGCACAGGGCTTTGCTATTGTTCCCATCAGACTCCAAAAGGCCACTGTGCACTGTTATTGCACAAAAAGCAGAAACAGCAAGTTTGGGCATTCTGCCATTGCCATTTCACTTATTTTCATCTTAAGTGCAAAATGTTCTTTGTTTGGCAAAGAATAAGATGTGTGTGTCACAGTGGGGAGGGCAAAAATATGAGCTGAAAGTCAAGCAGGGTACATTGTGCTCAACGTGCTGTGTTTTTGTGGGCTGAAAGTCACCCATGATCAGTGGATCTAAGACTCACCATGGAAAAAAATGTCAAATAAGAAGCAAAGTAAAAACCCTTGGAAAAATCTCCCACCACCACCTCAATACATACAGATAGCGAAGAATTGCCAAGATACCGTGGTCTTTACCTACTATTGGAGACTGATCTTTTACTTGTTTTGTCAAAGGACAGAGGAGCAGGCAAAGCAAAGAAGAGTTACCAGAAAGGGAAGGCTAGCTTTCAGCACACTTGTGTTATTTTCTGCCTTCCACCAGAAAAATTAGGATGAACATAGGTAAAAGTATAGGAAGAAGAAGTAGGGCTAGCAAAGAGAAATGGCTTCTGTGGTAGCTGGAAGGTCCTTAAAATGGCTGCTTAGTTGATGTGTTCCAAAACCACAGTGCAGGGTGGGGGCCTGAAGCCAAAAGGGAAGAACACAGCTTGTCCCACCAAGTAAGAATTGAAGACTCCAAGCTTCTCCTCGTGCTGTGCCATGGTAAGAGGTGGTAAGTTTAAAAATGCTGCAGATGCATAACAAAACAAGTCTGAGTGGTTTAAATATTTCTTCCACTAGAATGATGGCACAAGGGAAGGCAGATCATAGCTTCAGAAAGGAGGCAAAGCAGATGAAATTGATGTCAGCAGCAAAGAATCAGTAGCAAGACCAAAATAAAGAAATGCATTTGTGTAAGTGAGGAGTCTCTGTAGAGGCAGTGTCAACATAGTCCAACTGTGACTCAGAAGAGATAAGACTGATCCAGAAACTCATCCTAGAAAGATCCTAAATGAACAGAACTTCTAGAATATGGCCTAAACAAGAGCATTAAAATAATTTTAAAAAAATTCCTCTTTTAATTGTTATTTGGTAGGACATTCTCTAATTCATCAGTAGAAGTTAATCACCATTAGCAGTCACTGACACCTATATCAAATGAAGAATGTAAGTTTCATCTGCCAAGACACAAAATCAAAGTACCAAAACTAGCATCCAAGCCTGGAATAGATGAGATCTGTGTTCAGTTTGTGGCACAGCAACAGACTTGAGGGCCCATTTCAAAGAGTGAATAAAGGAGCAGATAAGGGTAGAAGAGTATCTTCAGCTATGGCATACCTTAAAATGTTGTTTTAGTTCAAACCTTTTAAATTGAATCTGTACAGACCTTAATGGGAATTTTAGTAGTTATAGAAGGCCAGGTGTCATCAGAAAGCATCACTGCCTTTAGTCCTGTGGGACTTCTTGCCTGTTTGTGAACTGAGATTGACAGATAACAGTTCTTATCACCCTGCTCCTTTCTCACCAAACTGTGCAGCACAAGATCTGTTCCTGGCCCTCAGAGTACAATGCCTGAGACAAAGGGGCTCTGAACTCATCTTAGATCATCAATAACATCCTCAAGATAAGCAGCAGTAAGATAACCCAGAAAACCAGCTTCTAAGAAGTCTCCAGCTGTACAAGAACACCTAAAAACGACCCCCCTTATGTCAAAGTTCAGAGAAATGTTTAGTCATTAATGGGACTACTGGTCCTAATGATTAATTTAAACAAAAAAATTGTTTTATGATCTAAAATTAGTTAATATATGAAGTGTGTTGGACACCATGCCCTAGGAAACAGTGTTCTCCTTTTCTATTGACAGGAAAGGATGTTGTATCAGCAGCCTGAGTGCAGACTTTCCTCGAAGGGACCTCTGCTGCCACGTTATGGAGTTTGACTTGTGCTTGGAGAAGGGCACTAGGCAGAGCTCACAGGGTGTTTCACAGAGGCAGCATCTGCAAGGACTGGCACTCATACCTAAATATCTCCCATGGATATCTAATATTAAGTGTAAAGTACTTGAAACCTTTAGAAGCAGGGACAGGTTGAAGTTGCTTTTTAGTTCTGCTACAGACCATCACACTGAAAGTCTCCCTAGGCCTCTGCAGTCATTTAAAAATAGGAATAAACTGCCTCCATCCACATAGTTTTAGGCCATAAAACCTCTGTGTTACAGGTCTGAGTTACTGTGTTACTGTCCAGTGTGAGAAAGTTGCTCAGCCCTGCAAATGGAAGGGTGAAATAACATACTTTTTGAGATATCCGTCCCTTTCAGAGTTTGTCTAAAAAGAGTTTCCAGAAATATTGAGCTATTTCACAGAGTCACAGAATCATTAGGGTTGGAAGGGACCTCTGGAGATTACCCAGTCCATCCCCCCTGCCAAGGCAGGGTCACCTAGAGCAGGTGACACAGGAACATGTCCAGGTGGGCTTTGAATGTCTTTTCAAATTAATCCTTTATATTAGAATGCATCAAAACAGATGAAAGTAAAGAAGAGAGTCAATTTTTCTAGCAAGAACGCATTGGGTTCCTATGAGGTTGTCTGAAGAGCTGAGACAAACATGAATTGCTTCTCCATGTAATGCAGCACTTATTCCTTGCCCCCTTGATCAAGAGAGTGGACCTTCCATAGGTCCTAATTTCACTTACAAGAACAGTTCCACATCCTATCTTGCTCAGGCTACTTTCAGGTAAAAACAGAGTGCAAAATAAGTAGATACAAGATTTTTAAAATTTTTCAAATGAAGTAAAGATTGTTTAAAGTTTGTTCTTTTTTTTCTTAAATCACATTGTGATACCTTGCTGCACTCATTCTGAGAACCTGTGAATGCCATGATGTCTAATGCATGTCTAAGTGCTCCCTTGGTTATAGCACCCCACTGAACACAGGGAAATGGGCTCTGGTCTTCAGGGTCTGACTACATCCCTCATTCCTGCTGCTGAGCAAGAACTCACAAAACTGCAATGGCAGGTTGAGTTTTCTGTAGCTTGACTGGACTGGATGTGGCTGGCAGTAGAAATTCAGCAGAAGCCCTTGGCCCCAACACTCTGGGGCAGCTCCTCCAGAACCTGATGAAAGCCTGCATGGTGAGGCTCTGAGCTCGTGGCATCACGGCTGCTCTGGACAAGCTGGGTTTAGTTCTAAGCTGGGTTTAGTTCTGAGCTGGGAGCACATACTCGTGATGTGGCCACAACAGCAGGAGGGCTGCCCTCAATGACACTGACAACTTCCCCTCTCAAAAACCAGCAGGGACACGTATCACTATCCAAGAGTTCCAGAGGCCTGGTTTATGCAAGCATGCCAGGGTGAATGAAATAGAGATTCAGAGCACTTCATGCTGACTTGAGCGCAGTGTGAATATCCTGAACTTCAAAAGCTGCTCACGAACTCTGTAGCCATCTGAATAGGCAAGGACTATTACCCATTGCTCAACGCACTTATTTTGATACCTGCTGAAGTTAAAATGCATTGCAATGGACCCTCTCCCTGGCAGCCCTAATACTATCCATTCCTTTACCAAATACACAGAAAGCAGCTTTGTAAAGCGATCTGTAAAGTTTTCCAACACTTCAGCTACAGGGTTACAGGGTCTGCAACCCAGATGGGTTGCTGCTATTCTCAGTGAAATATACTATTAATTAGCTGCTGACAGCACAAACCAGCCTTAAACTGTACAGTTGGAGGAGGGTGGGGGAGACAACAAATGAATCTGATCTTCAGGGGACAAGACAGAAAGGTAACAGATGTTGATGTGCCATGACCTTGGTCTCACCACTGTTCCTGTAGGACTAACGTAAATAAAATTTAACAACCAGAGAAAAAAGTGAGAGGGATTCATCTGTAACAGCTACCAGCTATGCTCTAGCACATTGGCAGAGGATAAAAGCAAGGGTTAGGTCCTCAGCATGAGCACAGTGGAGCTGTACTGAGTGCCAGGTGAAGATCTCCAAGCACACAACATGGACATGACCCAGCAGCACCCACATGGCTCTGGTAGGATCACACGTGAGGAAAAGGCCTATCATTCCATCTCTTCCACCAGTGAGGGATACCACACACCCAGGGGAAATGAGAAGACAGAGTGCCTGAAAGTCATTAAACAGCCCTTGACCCCTGGGTAGCGCAGGGCTCTGAGACATGCACAGCCTCAAGTCTGGCTTCCTCATGGAGAAGTGAAGTGTCCTGTGCCTCCCTCTAACAAGTCAGCCTGGAGAGTCAGATCCAGGTACCACCTAATCCTTGTATTCTGAAGTTCATGAAACAAAAACTAGAACTAAAACAAACAAGCAGCACAGAAAACTGCTAAAACTGCAACTGCAGCAGTGAACATCTAATACAGAAACCAAACTCTAAGGTACCTACATATGCTTCAAGCAGGAATCGTGACATAAATCCACAAAACATCTAACAGGAAAAACCACTTGAGACTACCCTGACCACAAAAACAGCTGAGAAAAGTGTCTGAAGAATGAGAGAAGTGGCTAAGAACCAGCAATAGAGGTCTGAGACCAGGGAAAGCAGATATGGGAAGCACTAAAATGCCATTCAGTTGGCAAGAATTGTTCTGCTCATCTGCCAATCCTGGCTGATTTATGACTTCCAAGAAACGAGGCTCATCTCTGGATGCTCAGCACACCACCAACTTGAGGCCTTCAAGGAGGTCTTTTAAAAGTAGCCATGATCAGACCTGTAAGACTGAGAATAAAGAGAAGAACAGTGTAATCTGACCAATCAGACTGAACAAGCACTCCTGGAAGAGGATGTCACACTCACAAGATGAGTCAGGCACATTATCAGGCACAAATTGTGCCAACTGATATCAGGATGAGCTGATAGCTTCTGAACGGGCTTGGTGTTATTCACATGTGGCTTTTGTGAAACGACTTGTACTGGGAAAGGAAGGAGCTGAAGGGTCCTTCACACTGCAGAACCCTCAGCAAGAGGAAAACTGACTCCTTTCTGAGTCTATTCTTCTACTCTTCAGCTTTCTTGCTGACATCCAAACATCCAAGTTACACGCAGGATGAGATCATGTCAGTGATCTCAATCTGAATGCTTCCACATGGGTTAATTGTTTTGCTGTCTCCCATGCTGAAAGTGGTTTAAATTTCCCACAAGTTCAGGAGTCCAATTTAAGAAAACAACTATCCCCACACTTCAGACATTAATCTTAGGTGCAATTCCAATACAATCAATGAGCCACAAGGTGGGAAAAAAAAGCAAGTTCTTTTATCTCAGACAAGACTAAGGTTACATGGGCTACAGAGAGAAAAACTGCCTATTTCTTAAAAGTCAAAAATGAAACTACACATTTGACAAAGAACAAAAACACATTATCCAGTCCAAATGCCACAATTTAAAATTATGTGTCAACACCTCTATTTCACATAGATCAAGGAAACAGTAATGTTTATGTGCTATCAATAAAACTTCCCAAATCTCTTTCTTGCCCCAAGTCATGGTCAAACTCATTTGTAATCCTAAGGTAAAGCTTTCTGTAGGTGTGGATTTAGACACCAAGGTTTTTATATATAAAACCTGAGATCTGCAATCTGCATGTGTGGACACAAGAAGGATAAATATCTTACAGCCATGAACTCTGTGCATGGGTAGTAAGACTAAGGTCTGCACTCAACATATATACACATATGTGTGTATACATATCTATCTATATATATATGTATGTATAGGTTATACACAAAGACTGGATAGATTGCCTCTTGGCCTAGAAGTAAAACATACCTCTAGGAAATAGAAGGATCAAGCCCAGATTTGCAAGGGTATTTAAAGGACTTAAATATACAGGTAAATGCTGAATGGATTTTACAAAAGCTGCCTGAATGTGCTAATATTTGCCTCACTGAAAAACAGCCTCCTTTGTTAAACTGTGCAAATCCCTGGTAGGAATTTACCCACATTTAGCTGCTCCAATGACTTTATGAATCTGTTTCCTTATCTTCCCCCATTGCACATGTTGGCTCAAAGCCATCAGCTAACTAATGGGACAAATCTGAGTAAAACTCCACTCAAAATATAAATAGGGAGAACAACTTGCTAATGGATAAAGAAGGAGATTATTTGAAGAAAACCCAAACGATTTGTGCAGACTGAATAAGCACATAATGAACAAATGGTTAGAAACATCATCAGCACAAGGACAGAGGAGCAGGTAACCATTTTATTACAGAAAAAGGCAAGATATAAAATTGGTAAAGCTAACTTTGTGTCACTTGGCCTCTTAAGGCATTCATACCATGGAATGATAAAGCACCTATTCATATTCTTCCTGTTCCATCCTCTTCATAACACTGATATTAAACTTATCACTGGTTCCCACCCATTTTCTACAATGACCTTTCCCCCTGCCAAAACCTGCTTTAATGAAATTTCCCTCTAACATCCTGACATGGCAGACCTGACTCGTGCTTCTGTGCTGCTCATCTGCCCCTAAAACAGCTTCAAGCTTTCATCATCCACTCAGCTTTCAGGTTGAGGTATCAGCAATAGGACAGCCTTGACTGATCTCATGTGGGATTACCACCTGCAGACACTCAGTTCCTCTCTTAGGAATCCAGATTCATCCTAAGGCAAGCAGGTAAGAAACCAGAATTCAACTCTATCTTAAAAATTGAATTTTCAGATCTCAGTGTCAGTGACCAAATAAGACAGAAGCCTGTCAAGGAAAGGTTAGAGGTAACTAGAAAACTAAAACATGCTTAAGGCTTCAGAGCATTTGTATTATTCTGGCTTCTCTACTTTGCATATACTTCCTTACTAAAAAAGGAAACATTAAAAAAAGGGAAAACCCCAAATAATTACCTTTGCAGATAAAGCAACAGTTATAAGCCATACAGAAAATCACCACAATACAGCAACAGAAACCCAGCTCTGTGCTCATTACAGGCCTGTCATCAGATAGGAATGAACTCTGGGACTACAGGTGGGCGATCAGGCACTCAACTCTCTGCATCTTTACTGAAGTTCTTCTGTCCACTGCTAACAACAAGGTGAAAGAAAAATATGTAGTTACTACCAACTGGCAGGGGGGGCACTGGCAGTCGCTTCCCCTGATTTGGGCCTCATTGTAACAACAGTCATTAACTGGGATGCACTGGGAAGTTCACAGAACACCCAGTAAGGCTCCAATTCTCTTTCCAAAGTTGTCTTGTGATGGCTCTTTGGCCACCTCTAAGAAATAAGGCAGGGATGTCAGTCCAGCTCTTACTGAGCATGTGTCTGTGCCACCACCCCCTTCACACTGATGCCTGCAGGAGTTTTGTTTGCAGCCTCAATAACCAGGTCAGGAGCTGACACCAGAGCTGACCCCTCCAGCTCTGGGATCAAGCAAGACCAGCTCTGACCCCGTGGAGCCACCACACCAACACATTTCATGTTAGTATGATTAGATGTAAATCAGTAATAAAGTTACTGGGGAAAAAGCTCTTAAATCAACCTTTAGTACCTATCAAACAAGATGGAACAACAATAATGTAGGAGAGCAGATGCAACACAAGTAAGTGGGAATGCTTTTCACAACACGAGGCCTCGTACTGCCGTGGGGCCTGGCCTAGCTCTGGGCAATGCAAACCCCAACAAAAAGCAGTGCAGGAGCCGTGCTAAAGGGATTTTACAGAGCAAGTTCCAGAGTCTGACCTAACGTGAGCAAACCCATTCGAACAGCCAATGATATTTTGATTTAGCTGATTAATGAAAAAATATAAGAGGTCAAAATGGTATGGCGGGGAATATTCACAGTGAGTGAAACTGCAACACACCTACTGCCTGCAACAATTTGGCTACTCATTATTAAAAGGAATAGTGCGAGGAGCTGTTACATAAAGTGACAGGAAGCAACTCCCATTGAGGGAGAATAAGGATGATGAACATGTTGGAAGATGTTATTCATCCATTCTCATTTGTGCTGTTTCCACTGATCTAGAGGAAGCTAATGCTAAAAATAAAAAACCTCCTCAGAGTTTAACAAGGATTTTATCATCTGGTACCTTCCATGTTTAAAGGAAATGCATCTGCTAAACTTGGAAATTAAATAGAAGGGAAAAAATTAGAGAGAACCCAATTTTGCTTATAACTTTTGCTCAGTAAACGTGACTCCCCAGCTGGTTGCATCAAATAGGTTTGAACAAGGTTTATTTGCCAGCTTCTCCTGTGATTTTGTACAGGGAACAACAGTGCTTTGTCAGCAGAGAAAGCCCAGTAATAACCCAAAAACCAGAACAGATGCATTAAGCAATAGCTCAGCTCGCAGCAGAATGTTGTCTCAGGTTCTCCCTCATACGATTTATTCACTCACAGAAATTGCAACAAGAGATTGGGCAGCTTGCTCCAAACACTTAAAAACCATTTCTGAAGAAAAATCCAGAGTCCTATAGGTTTATACCTGGTTTATAAAGACTAGGAATCCATACAACTAAATTACTAAAATCCTCATCTCTTTAAAAGACAAAGTTTATTTCTACCCACAACACCCCTTTCAAATTTCACCAGAGCAGCTTCTGAGAATGCATTTTCCTAAGCATGTGGCAGATCAACATTGGGATTACCCAGTAACACCAGGGCTTGTTCCAAGGGGCATGGCCAGAGCCAAGAACCTCAGGTCACCATGGGAAAAAGGAGAGACTTGGCAGGAGGGCACTGGACATGGCACAAACTGCTGAGAGCAGAGCTTGGGTTCACTGCTAGAGCTGGGAGGTCTCCAAGGGGCTGGTTTTGTTATGGTCTCACTTCTCAGTGTGTGCACAAACCAGCTCACTTCTTCCCCCACCTCAAGAAGGGCTCAGGCTCTTCAGTTGTTAAGTTATACACACCTACACGTTCTGTTTCCTGGTATCTTCCAGGTGGGTTTATAGCAAAGGTATCCTAGTGGAAGCAAATTATGTTTTCTGTGGGACAATCAAAATCCTTCATGTTTCCCATAAGAAACACCTCACAGTAATTTTCAATTCATTCTGAAGCATAGCTGAACTTACACAAAGTTTATGAAGAACAGGGTTCCACCTCACACCCTCCTGCCCTTCTAAGTGTTTTAATGGTGATAATTTACCTGAAAATGAAAGCCTAAGCATGGTCTTGTAGCAGGTCTAAGACACTTTCCATACATTCAAGTAGATACTGTCATTATCAGATAAATGTTTAACACTACTGCTGATAGACAACATCGGTTTTAAAGGTGTATCAAGAACAAATCACTCAAATCACTCAATAACTTTTGCACATATGCTTTTTCTTCCACAAACCAAAGGGAAACCCCTTCACTGTTTTCTTCTCAGGAGACTGGCCAGTAAAAGCCACACTATTAAAAATCCTCAAAGGAGCATGTTTGACCCACATCTTGAAAGCTCTCTCAAATATTGAGAGCTTGTTGCTGTATTAAAGGAATCAGAAGGGCTGAAACAGCTCTGGCTTACAGAGACCACCTGACTCAGTGGGATCCTGATTTAGGATGCTGTAATCCTGGGAGAGAGCCAAGCCTGTGAGTCAGATCTTTAAGCCAAGAAACTACAACACACCTATTTATCATTTCAGGACAGAAAATATTTTTCTCTGACATATCAAAACCCTCAGATTCTCCTGGCAGCACATCAGGCCTCTAACCCAAATATCAGCAGTGGTGGGGGAATAGACGGTGACATAAGGGTGGGATAACTGTCTGTAGGTGTGTAGCAAGAAAGACATCAAACTAAGGAAGCACTTCCATCAGAATAAAGATAAAAACAATAGTGAAGAGCTAAAAATCAGAAGTGGAGACAGTTGCAGTGCCGTCAGCCTTCCTTGATAAACCTGTTATCTATGAAGCTCTCAGCTTGCAGAGCAGTTTGGGGTTTGGCTGCTGTGCTAACAACTTAGGAGCATCGTCTCACAGAAAGCTTCACAACTATTCCAGATTGCTCCTGTTTGTTAAAGACTCCAGTGTAGCTCAGGAACCGATGTGGAATTCATCAAACCCCACAAAGGACAAGTCTATTCACTTACTCTAAATCCACTCTCTTCAGTGTATTTGTGCCCTGGTGTGTGGTTATAGATGGCTCTGCAGAGAGCTCCCCTGGCTTTTGAGGATTTACGGTCAAAGGGAGTGCAGGAGTCACAGCACAATTCTTGCTTTCAAGCTCCAGGCTCAGGTGCATTTGTTCACCACAGGGCAGCAGCAGGTTCTCAGGTGCTGGAGCAGAACAGATCCCTGCATGCAGGCAGGGAACTGGAAGCACTTCTCTGAGCTGGAGCATTAATGGTAATTTGACTGTTGGTTGTGCTGCAACCTCTTTTGGTGCTCTGACAACACTGATAACACAACAGAAATGGAAGTGTTCCCAAAATAATGCTTTGTGATTCCTCTGGGGATGACAGTCTACCTGAAAATGATAAACTTCTCTTAGGGAACACATTCCTGATAGGTTAAAACTCCCATAGATCAAATGAAATTATTAACATCCTAAAGGTAATGTCATCTGGTTGCTTTCACATGAAGTACACAATAGTTTGATATCAAGACAAGTTCCTCACCTGGTGTAAAACACAATAGTTTCTGCATTTATATTTACTTAGCTTTCACTTCATTTCAGATTATTTGGAATTTGCAAGCTATTCTTTGTCTGGTAATTTGTAAGTTACTCCCTCTCACTTTACCACTCATTTTCAGAAACAGGTTTTATATTTCTTGGTTTTATGCTTGCAGTGTCCCCTTTACTTCAATTTGCCTTGAGACAAATGTAACCATACTAAAACCATGTGTTTGCTTACTGGAGCCACAGTAAATCTTTTTTTAAGGATTGAAAATATCCTTGGCAATGTTGTGCTGCCTTCCTAAGAAAAACAGTGTCCTGAAAGGGTTTCTAAAGCAAGTGCAGCTGGACTAACTCGGGGTGGGAATTTTCCTTAGGGGAGCCTGGCTTTAGTTTTTAAAACTTGTTCTGGATACCTCAGTAAATGCCTCCAGTTTCTAGGAGCGAGAAGAAAAAAATGCAAAGAGGCAAGAATACAAGCCTACAGAGAGGATAGAGAAGATGATAGTTCCTAAGAACATTTTGTCCTACTTACTGCATAAATAATTGGCAATAAAAACTTAAGAAAATTTAGCCTGCACACACTGCTAATTAGAATATATTTTGATAAGACTTGAGTGCAAAAATGTTAACTTTAGTCATCTTATTATTTCTGGAAACATCACATAGCCAATGTCTGATATCCTCCCTTTCTCATTCCATTGCCTGATAGCAAGTATATGATAAAACAGAAGAATGAAACATTTATAGGTAACAGATACAAGACTGAAACTTTCTTATTTGTTTAGATTATTTTTCACGATTAACTCTTGCTACTAATTCTTTACATGTGGCATTACAAACAGCAATTGGAGTATCCTCAGTGCTCACCCAGTGCTGTATTTTGTATTACACACATGGAGCCTAAGACAGCCAAAGCTCAACAGTTGGAGGCACTTCAGTCTCGCTGACCATCATTAAGACACACTTTGGGATTACAAAAAAAAAAAAAAAAGAAATGCTCAGACATAGTAAATCTCATAGGGATCAAGCCTGACATGTATGTTCAAACCCCTCTGCTGATCTCCAAGTCCCCTAAACAGGTGGAGGAACACGTGCTATGTGCCCTCAGCAGGAAGCTTCATCAAGGGACTTTAGCCTGGACAAATTATCAGTGATTTTAAACAATTAATTCCTGGCCTGTAACCTGTCCTGGGTACACTGGGCTAATTGCCTTTAGCATCAGGGTTGGTTTACTGCCCTTGAAGGTATATATTGGAAGCTACAGATGAGATTTATTGCAATTGCTACAGAAGTGGTGGTTCAGTTTCTAAATTACCTACAGTGTATCAGGGCAGAGCTTACAGGAGCAAAAACCAAGTTGCTAAGTGCAGGTAAAAAAAAAGTCAGCTCCATATCATTCACTAAATTTATTCTTATTTCTGGCTAAAGTCACAGAGAGAACTTGCCTCAAGATGTTCATCTGAAAACATCCCTAAGAGATGAGCACTTGAAATGTGGCTGCAGCATTGCTGCCTCAGTAAGGAAGAAACAGGGCTCTGATCCTTGTTGTTCTGCTTGGGTGTCCTTGCTCAATTTCAGAGAGCTTATTTGCAAAACAAAGTTATTTTGCTTCTTTTCCTCCCACCTTTTGTATGAGCTACCTAAATTACCTTCTTTATTGAGCAGCCCTTCTGTTACAGTCCTAATTACAGCACAGCAGACCCATCTCAGGGGCAGCCTTGATGTATAAAGTACCATGCAGAGAACTGCCACTATGAAAACTAGAATATTTTCATTTCCTGACCTCAGTACTCAAGAACTGTCATGTTACTGTCACATTCACAAGATCTTTTTTGCATGTAATTCACTTCATAACTATAGCTTGCTGTACAACCAGAATCCTGAAGGACTGAAATAACTTCTCAGCCTACAATCTATATATAACACTATAAGGAAATGTGATTTTAAATCTTTTACACTGTACAGGAACAAGTAGGAGAATTTTCCTCTGTGGAAAGATGCAGTATTTTGTGCCAGGTTGAGTTAGGTGTCCATGAATAATTCCAATGGTTACCATACCAAAAGGCAGCAACTGGTAACATAGTTCATGTTTCAGTGAGCATCGTTTGACAAACACTTTTTGAGCACATGATCATGAATTGTCTTCAGCCTCATTTTAAAGGGCAATGTTTAACGATATTTAACTTTCTCAGGTTTACATGATTCTGAGATCAGAGTAGATCTACATCAGTATCCCAAAAGTGAATTTGGAGGTTGCTACCACTCTTCAATGGCATACTAAAGGACAGGCTTGGTTAAGCTCAGAATTAGCTGTCCAGTGATTTTACCAGTGCCAGTCCATGAGGACTGTGCCCTACTACAAAGGGGCAATCTATAAAGCACCTCATTTTCATACTTTTCACATGCATTGCACCAAAACATCTGCCCAAGCAGTTTCTGAAGGCTGAGTGCTCATGGGGGACAGGTTTTGTGCTGTTCAGGCTCTGGACTCATCAGTGACTACAGCCAAACCCCACAAACAATACCCTGCTCTTCTCTAGAGAGGGAAAAATTGATCAAATTTGAAAACTAATCACTTGCTAACTCAACCTGAATATAGCTTCCAGGAATAACCTGCACTTGGATGCACTGCCTTTGATCCTACCTTGCCCCTCCCTCAGCTCAGAGGTGGAATCTCTTCCTGCAGTGGAGAATGTTCAGCTTTGTAGTGACAGAGCTACACTAAAAGATGAACTCTGCATTACTTCACTGAAAAGCCACCTTTAGAAAAACCCATAAACCAAGCAGCTGTTACACATCTGATCCTTAGCATGCGTCCAACAAGAGCAGCCCAGATTTCCAGCACAAATGTGTCAGTTTTACTTTCATTTACGAGTTATCATAGCAGCTGTGGATAAATGTGCTTGTACTTGGCAAAGAATGATTAAAATAGGCTTCTTAGGAAGATTTCTATGACAGATAGAAATTTTACCCCTGACGGTGCAATTAAGTCAGAGGGGAACTTCAGAAAACATCTAGTGCTTCAAGGTATAAAAACACATTTTATTTATTAATATTTTAAGAGGAAAAGTAGATTAGTGCAATGAAAATGCTGTACTTCTGAGTTACTGGGGTAACCCTAACCACTATTCCACACATGCTAAGCAACTTCTTTCAAGAAGCTTCTGGGTGCTGCAGCACAGAAGTGCTCTGGATGCTGGCATGCCAGTGGATCACTTACATCCCTGTTTTGCCACATCCCGTGTCCCAAGATGCACTATAAAGAACCACAGGTTGGATTCTTCCTTCATCTACGTTGGCATGACTGTACTGGCTTCAGTGGGACTGGACTGGCACAACAGGAGGAATCTGCTCTTCCCTGGGGGCTCTCCCTCAGAACTGCAGCGATCGACCTTCTTGTAAGTGTGGCCAACAGCAAAACCCCCACAGAGCCTGGGTTTATCTGGAGCCATCAATACATATTTGTGAAGGAACCCTGAAGAATGTTCAGGTTTCTCAGCCCTAATGCTTCAAGCAACGTAACGACTGAAAAGAACGCGTTTTTAAGTGAGCATTGCATAAACATTATTTTCTGCAGCCGTCTGCATCTTTTTCCTGCTGTAACCACACATACTTCAGCATGACTCATGCCCATGACAGAAGCCTGGAATTCCCATGTCCCCAGCTATAAGCCAAGGCAGCAAGCTATCCAGTTTCCACAGTCTCCTCCTGTTTTCAATCCAGCATTTCCTCTCACCCAAACCTCCCTCCTAATACAGTATTTTATATTCCAAGAGTTTTAGAGACAGCCTTGTCCTCCTCTTCTGTTTTTTATACACAGAGGACAAGTTGTGGCTGCCCAACTCATATGGATTAATGACCATACTTCAAAACAACCCAAAGCTACAAGGTCACCCCAACTTATTTTGGAAGTACTATAGTTTGGAGGACTTTTTTACACACTCACACATATAGAACCCCCCCAGCAGCACTGCTGATATCTGGACATCTCCTTTTCCTGGCCACCACGCCTGCAGTAAGCTCTGTGTTAGCTCATTCCTAGTGCAAGGAATTGTGCAAGGCAAAGAGCAGGACCCATCAAGTGTAAGCAATTTAACAGTATCCTCTAAAAATCTCTGCACATGCCTCACAGATACTACACTTTTTTGTTTCAATGAGCTGATATTTAGTAACAAACAGCACTGACCAAATTCTGAACTTTAACTGGGAATGCAATTAGCATAATTAGCTGTTAATCTACATATAACAGGGACCTGGGACATTCTCAGCATGCAACTCCTCTGCCCACAGAGGATCCATGTCAGGGCTATATCCAACCTGCAGTGCCTGGTGCTTGTCACAGCACTCATTGTGCCTCTCCCCTCACAGTGAAAAAGAAATCGGGAGATGAATTACAGATGCAGACAAAATCTTCCAAGCCACATTCAATTTGGTTTCTTTATCATCACTTAGTCCAGATACCATGAGATGTTCAGCTGCACAAAGGCACAGACTCAGATGTCATAGTAATGTTATCTATTATTCTGTGCCTTTGGGAAGGGGGAGGGGAGCTTTCCCTCTCACAAACTGCATATTTTTAACATCTGCTATTTTAATGCAATTTAAAAAAATTATTTCTGAGCTCTGGAGCAATGAGCTTATTGGATGGCAGAGTCCCACAGAGCCTAAATTAGGTGTTTCAGGTCACAGGAATCTCCTATTTCAGCCTTTTTTTAGAGGCATACAATACCTGGGGAGAAAGTCCAGCTTGTTTGCATCTAAGAACACACAGTGTAGAAGAATGAGAATTTATTTAAAGCTACATTTTATACATTTCAAAGAGAAGATATGACTGTTTAAAGATGTTGAACACCAACTGAATGTGCTTTTAACCTTTTCCTGGCTGTGCATTCAGAAATCTCTGCCAAATGAACCAGAAGACTTCTCCTAGGAAAACTCACCTGCCCTACACACGGTGCTGAGGATGAAATCTGTGCCCTGGGGCTCGCTGTGAAAAGGGGCAGTGAGACACGGAAAATCCCTGTCTCGAGCTTACACACGTTGTTTTGGGGCTTCTGCACAGGGGGAAGCTCTGTCGGCTGTCCCTGCACACTCGAGTGAGGGATTGCCACACATCGAGTGATGGATGGGCACACACATCCCGCAGGCACGGGCACACATCCTCCCAGCCCAGCGCATCCTCCCGGGCACGGCGCTTTCCCACCCACCTGCCCCGCAGCCAGGGACACGGAATTGGGGCCATTCAGCTAAAACAGCCCCATCTCGTGACTCCTGTTAGTATTACACAGCACTATTCGCGAAATAAAAGCTTTGTTTCTGTGTTAGCTCTTCCGAACTAAGCGGTGTCTTGTACCAGGAGAGGTTTCCCTTGCCAGCAGCTTTTCCACACAGAGCTGGCACATCAACAGGAGCGCTGCGAGCAGGAGACCACGGCAGAAGGGATTCCCACAAAGCTCGGCTCCTGCAGAGCTCAGGCCTGTTGATCACAGCCAGAGCTGATCTCCACATGCCTTTCCCTATCTGTGCTTGGAGAATGTGCTCCCCCAGCCACTGCGGGGACATACCTAACAGGGAAAGCACTGGCTCCCCACAGACAAGATCACGTCTCAGAGAATTCCTAGTACACAATTCCCTACAAAACAAGGTTGGGAAACAGTCGAACTCAAATGCAGAGAAACTGGTTTAATAGAACTGCTCACCTGGGCAGTGCCCAGCACAGCACAGCCCTTCCCAAACCATTCAGGGCCAGTCAGACACCACACACGGAGGCGATGCCCCTTTAGAACAGAGGGCTCTCCAAAATTCTCAGCCGTGTTCGCTTTTTGTCCTAGAAACATGGATTTAATCATGAAACCTGACACGGCTGAAGTCAGTGGTTTTGATCCCATGGATTGTTTGTACACTTAATACAGAAAAGCTGTATCTGATTTTGTTGGTTCCCACTAACAATCAGTGCAAAATGATGAGGTATTGATGCTATCTGAATTCTTTCCTCATTACATCAAACTTCAGAAAACATGCTGTGGCAATTTGCACTTGTGACATAATGAGTGTCAATTGCTACAAAGGAAGCACAGACAATCTGAGAACTAAGGGATGTGAGGATTAAAGTGATTCTTGCAGACACACACTTTTATCTTAACTAGGAGTAGTCTTGCTATTAAATTCCACGAGCAAGCACAACTCAGAAAAACTCAGTTGGTAGCAGTGCCTGATCTCCCACATTTTCCAGTGCAAGGAAGAATTCAGAGGGTCTGGTTGTCCTTAGGAAAGCCACAGGACTGTTGTGTCCCTTTCCAAACACTGACAGTGACCCCCCACATGCAGCATCAAGGAAAGCTCAAGTCAGCTTTTCCAGCTCACCAGCCTCCATCCCCAATTCATCCCAGTGCTTTCCAGCTTCCCCCCTCCATTTCTGCATGGCCCAAAGTTTCTCTCCAATCGTCTTTCCCTTCTTGGCTATCTCAGAAGCACCTCTTTAGCCCCTCGACGCCCAGGCTGCTGCAGCAACAGCCCCTCTGTGATGGGCCAGGTGCTTTATCACCCCTCTGGCCAGGCTCTGCTCGCCGTGCAGGAGGAGAGAGCAGTGCTGCCTGGGTCTGTGCTGCAGCTCACAGCTCACCCCAGAAACCCCACCCAACTCCCCAGAAGCCAGGAGCCATCTGCGTGTCCTCACCTGCTTGTTAATGGCCTCCAAAGAAGCTCATTTAAAGCTTGCTTGGTAAGTAGAAATTGTTTAGTCTCTCGCAGTGCAGACATGCCTAATCCACAGCAGCATGAGATTATAGATCTAACACTTGTTATTGTTTTGCTATGGGAAGCAGGCTGTTTTTAAGGGGGGGAGGTTGGAAACCTGTGCTATTTAAAAATATATTGTAGTTATTGATCTCATCAAAGTAAGAAAGTTTCCTTAATGTTTTTTCCCTGTCACTTAACTTTTGTTTTGTTGCCTGTTTTATTCTCATTTTGACTTGTCTTGAGATCAAGAGCTCTTTATGCAGAGATCGTTGCTTTCAACACATTTATACAGCATTAAGTACAAAAACATTAAACATGTGGGTCTTTAGCACTATCAAAATAGAAATGCATAATCGTATTCTGCATCTCTGTTCTACAGGAAACAGAGGTGGTATAGCATGTAAGAGTCCTGGGGCAGGACTCCTTCCATTCTGCTGCAGTTCCAGCCAGTGCAGGAAGCCACAGCCTTAAATGAAGATTTTTAGGTACGTAACTCCCAAACCTGAAAGTGTACATCTGACATTCTGAGGCATGGGCCAAGTTGGCTCCGACTCACTGAAATGCTGTAGCTGCAGGACTCTGAACAGTAACCAGAGCACATACTGGTCAAAACCAGATACAGGCATTAAAGTGGTTATTCCCACACTTTTTTGGTCCCTGAAGCCTATCTCAGCTGGATGCACTGCAGTGTAATCACCTTGGCACACAGACACAAGAGCAACTTCAAAGAACTCCTCTGTGATAAATCAGTGGGACTCGGCTTAGCTCAAGCAGGAGCCCCCAGCTGCAAAGGTGAAGCAGATACAGTTGATGCCACAGTTGAGTAGAGCTAAAAAAGGAGATTATCTGAGTGCATTTGCTCTTGCCTTCATTCCTCCTGTCCCCCAAAATGGGCTAAAGCTCTGCCCTGTTCAAGTCTGTTTGAGAAACAATGTGGTCCATCTGTTAATCATGTCTGGCTGCCTTTCCTGCAGTACAGTGGCTTTCCAAGCTAAAATCAAGGCCTCCAGACCCCTCATGCTGTGTGTCTAGAGGAAGCATTATTAGCCTGAGCTTATAGGTGGGGAACAGACAGATTAAACAGTTTGCCTCCAGATTACTCAAAAAGTCCTGAGCTGAGCCCAGGGCTGAACTTAAGAACTGTCTCCCAGGCAGTCCTTCAGACAGGCTTTTCTTCTCCCCAGTAGGATCTGTAGTTATTCCATTGAAAAACCATAGAAATTCTTTGTTACCATTTCTGCACATAAATTTTCACATGAGGTTGACAGAAGGAAGAAAAATAAGACAGTAGGGAGTAAAGTCAGAGAAAGTAGAATATGATAGCTGTCAAAACTGTTCAGGATTCCCAGGTTTTTACAAACAAGGAACTGAGTCAGCTTCCTCCCAATATTTATTGGGACCACTGACCACTTCCAAGGTCAGCATATGCCAGACACTAACATTACTTAAAACAGCACAAACAGCTTTTAGCAAACAGAAATTCATCATTCTCCAGGTGCTGATAAGCCTGTTCCTAGTCCTACTCCAATTTTGTTATTTTTAATAACTTACTCTGGAAGGATTTGGAATGTGAACTCCCTTTTCCATTCATTCCCTTCTGTTATTACAGTCATGGATTCCAGCAGTTGGTTTCAAGTGATATTTACTACTAAAAGCCTTTCAGATGTGCTGACTGGTAAATATTCATTACACTGAAAAAAAGAAATCCCTCTTTCTGTTGATGCACTGAATTTCTGCTCTCCAGGTGGTCAGCTTCACACCACACAGACAATTTTAAACCTAGGAAAAATTTAGTTTTGAATTCCAGGACTTCAAATATTAGTAGCAGCAAAGCAAACAAGCACAAAAAATGGTGTTTTCAGTGACCTACGTAACTTCCCTCAAGCAGCCAGCAACATTCTAAACCAGTAAATGCTAAAGCCTGTAAGCCCCATCTCCCATCTGTTATATCACACATTCCTGCTAGGCTTTACAAAAATCACCTCTCCCTGTTCCATGTCAGTCCTGCTGAGGAGATCCTGCACTGGGAGCTTAGGAGGGGACACCGAGCTCTTGGGGGTTCTGGCTGGTTTGTCACCTGTCACCCTTCCAGCCCCTGCCTGCCACAAAACTCCATGGGTGGCCAAGGTGACCCTGCTGGCCACAGCAGCCTCGCTTGTGCACTTCATGAGGAGGGGTGTGATCAGCTGGTCTGACAACAGCCCTACTTCCACTGTAAATCCAGAATTCCAAGAGGAACCTCAGACTATGGATGCCTGTGCAGAGCCTCAGCTGGGAGAAGCCTCTGAACCTAATGCAAAGCTCCAGGAAGCCCTTTTCAGCCTGGGAAAAGAAACCAGGGGGGTAAGGGCTCCCCATTTCCTCTCCCATTCCCAGGTTTCACAGTTGATGGACAGAAGAGGATAACCCAGCCTTGTGAGATGTTAGGGGTTTGTCTGTGCACACAGCACTCAGCTTTGGAGGTCAGACCAAATGGAGGTCTGAAAGGCTTTCAGATGTGCCAGACTGACATAAAAATCTAACTGGTAGCAGTAAAAGATGAAGAACTGAGTCTAGATTACAAAACAAACTCACAAAGTTTTCAGTAGTTCAGATGCAGCTCATCTGCAGCTCATACTGTGCAGAACTATTAAAAAAACATTCCTCCAAAAGCTCTTCCCAACATCTGCACTTTTTAAAGTCACAATTAAGGGCCGCTGAAATGTTCTGTTCCTGCTGTTTTTCCTAAAAATCACGTCTTGGCAGAAAACCCAATGTTACATCTTTTCTGCTGCAATGTCCTTCCTATGCCAGCTACAATGCCAAGCATTATTTATAGCCACATAAAGCCAGAATGAGCTTATACAAGACTGTCTTAGCAAACCCAAATTAAGAAGGAATTGCAAACAGATCAACTTCTTTGTGTAGTAAATCTGTTATCACAAATCTAGCACCTAGAGAACTGCAAGCCCACGTAAAAACAGAAAAGTTCATCAACTGAATCCTGTTGTCCTCAGTCAGGTAGAATCACAGAATTATTTAAGTTGGAAAACATCTTTAAGGTCATCAAGTCCAACTGTTAACCAAGCACTGCCAAGCCTAAGACACGGACTAAGCCCTGCCCCAAGCACCACATCCGCACACCTTTTAAATACTTCCAGGCACGGTGACTGCAGCACTGCCCTGGGCAGCCTGTAAGAGGCTGGAGGCTCCCCTGCCCTCCCCAGGACAGGAGGAGGGAGAAGAGCTGGGCTGCCACCCCTGCCCAGTACAGCTCTTGCAGGTATAAAGCACTGTAAGACTACACAAGCACCACCAGGCCTGTCTGCTTGTCATAATTTTGCATTCCAGCCTTTCACAAAATTAACCCTGAGCTACACCAGTGTAACCTCATTTACAATCAGCCAATTATTTCAAGGTAACACAGCAGCAGTTTGGAGAACTTGGAGAACACAGCAAACTGGGAACAACCCTGAGGGATGGTGTCACTGAGCACTGAAGAGTAGGCGATGTGACTTATCCCATTCCTGGGTATTACAGGATGCTCATTCTGGCTCAAGAACAGAGGGAGATATAAAGGCATGGGAAGAGTGGGGGTGTCTGAAAATGGTGGGTACATCATGAGAATGAGACCTGCATTAGACCACAACATAGAATTTCAAAGGGAACAAGTGAAAGCAATGAAAATTATGAGCTTCCTGCAATTGAAACATTGTCAGCTCCCGTTATTTCTTTGAAAAACTATGGGCTTTTCCCTGTAATGATGAGGAGGAGCATACTACACATGTTGGCACAAGACATTTTTAAAGCCTACTCTCAATATACTTTAAAAAACAAACGTGGAAACTTCATCTTGCAACAATCTTCTTTCAAGCTTTAGGGTTTTCACAACCCCAAACCATAGTGACTGTTCAAGGAAGGAGCCAAAGAATCCAACATTTTCTTCCCTTAAGACTGTTGCTAGAGATGCAGTCATCAACTGACTGTCTTTTCTTCCCCAAGAAGGAACCAATTGCTATGTATTGTACATCAGACCTCCCTGCGACCCTGTTTTCTCAACTCAGCCCACTCCCTCCTTCTACTCCAGCTCAGAAAATTCCTGCAGCATCCATAACTGGTACACTGGGAGAGTGCTCAGCAACAAAACATCCACAAACCCTCTTCTAATCAGCACAGCTCATGCTGGGATCCCCCACATTCCACAGCTTTTTTCACATATCTGACCACAAGACATTAAATGAAAGAAGTTTCCAGTAAACTTTTGTATGAGTGTGGGCTTACATCAGGTCCTTAAATGAGTGCAATTAACTGCCCTAATCATTCTATAATGCTAAAACATCACATCATGGTATTTGCAAAAAGGAGAAAAGCGTTTTTCAGAAGCACTGAGGCCCCCATCAACAAGCACTTAAAAACTGTCTGGAAATTGCTTCTTCACTCTATTTTAATCTTTTTATAGAAGTAACACATTTAACTGGTGCGAGGATGCTGAACAAGTAATGAAAAGGTCAATCCTAGCAACTAGAGCTATTTCTATCTGAGGTATTATACCATAACTATCTATATTAAAAACACTTTAGCAAGGTTGCAAAGCCAGGTGTTCAATAGTTCAGAGATCTGCTGAGCTTTTGTGTTGCTTCCTGAAAACCCTGTATGATGATACAGTCTAATTACGTGATCACATCATATTTTTCTCCAGAAGTTCCCCATCTTATTCAAGACACAGAAAAAATGACAATATTACATTTCATCTCCTATGACCAGTACTTACCCTTATGCTCCTCTTTACTGCACACTGCTCAAAGCACACACTAAAGAAAAAATATTTCTTTATGGCTTCTTCCAGTGCTCAGCTCTTGCATCCAAGCACTTCAAACAAATTATTTTCACAATAAAACAGGGAGATGAGGTGCTTTTACTGTGTATACAAAACAGACTCTGCACCTAAGATAACACACTCCAGACCTTCATCTCAGGCAGCTAACAGCAAATTTCAGAACTCTTGACATGATACTTGGTTCTTGACACAGAATAAAATGTAGTCAAAACTGGCTTAAGGGGACATCCAGAACTCTGGGCACTGAGCAAAACTGACTGAAAGACAGTGGACATACAAATAGCAGATGGTGCTGACTCACTTCCAGGGTGGGCACAGATAAGCACATGTGAAAGGCAAGGCTCAAACTCCTCTCACATATAACTTACCTCTTCTCCCTGCAGTTCCCAGCTCCTCCTTCACTCCCCTTACCTCCTGCCCACTCAGAGCTCAGGGAGCAGGAGGACCAGTCCCTCCCTAGGCACAGCCAGGGAAGGGGTGAGCACTCGGCTGGAAATGGCATCCCCTCATCCTGCACTCAGGGGGCAACAAAGGCTCACGAGGCAACCTCGATCCCACCACACACTGCCTGCTCCTCTGAGACCTCACCACTTCACCTGGTTCTGTGTGGTTTCATAGGCCTGCCTGTTTTAAAGTTAACTACTCTTCCACATCCAGCTCTTGAGACTCTTCACTCCTAGTTTTCTTTTCCCATCTCTCCGTTTAGCTTTTATCCTTCCTGCAGACCAGCCACAGTCATCCTCTAGTTCCTGGGTGGCATATGGCCACAGAAAAAGAGTGGAAAAGCACATCTCTGGGGAAATGGCTACCTACCCTAGGAGCCAAGCTCAGGCATTGTCAGGATGAACAGGGAGGCAGCTACCAAACCAAATCATTTCAGTCTGCTAGAGTGGAAAGCATGTTAAGACCTCTCCCTTGGTCAGGTTTGGATGGGTCTTCCCCACAGAGGCAGATCCCATTAAACCAAAACATTCTGTACTGGAAAACTGAGTCTGCAGCCCAGTAGCTTAAACCTTTATAAAGAAAAGTTTATTTTATAAACAATATATAAATATGGTGCCATTGTTGCTGAAGCTTCCAAAAAACACCTGGCTGGATGCAGAAATGCAAATTGGAATGTTTTAGTCTAGAGTACTTACAGTCTGATGAGGTTTAGAAGGGGCAACAGACCACTTTATCTAAGGTGCAGTTCCATCTCTGACTGTGCAGACAATCTTCTTTAAAGCCCTGCAGCACGAAGAAGTGGAAGCAGAGCTTCCCAGCAGGCCCAGGCTGCCTGACAGGGCATCCCCGGGGCCCACACTGTCACCTGGGTGCAGCTGGGCTGTACACACACACAGATGTTCCAGTTGCTATGGAAACAGAGCTGGTGTCAGCACTAAGATGCAAGTGGGGCTGAAAGGGAGACAGATGAACTCAAATTAGCATCTGCACACAGACTGGGAGCGACTACAGGACACCAATATGTCGGGTTGCATTTGTCTACCAAGCATCTAAAAATACACTTCCAAACTTTTAAGTTTGAACTCAACACTTTTGATGTTTCCACCACTCCTTTAGTACCCTGTGCTGAAGTATAGATATGCTAACAAATAACAAAAGAGGCAAAAAAGTGACAAAAAAGTGACACAAAAGTTCCTCCTCCTTCCAGTTGCCTCCTCCCTTCCCATGGGCACATCAGTCAGCATAGCAAGCTCTGCAGCTTTCCCAGGAACTAAAAGTAGCAACATTGGAGCAAAAGTATTGAGTGTCACTGGTGGTGATGAGAAAATTTTGTCACGAAAGAACAGATACCATCTGACACATGGAACAGCAGCAGTAATTTGGAAATTAGAGACCCAGGCATATGCTTTCTAAAATTATCCATGAAACTAAAACCAAGGGCAACATACTTAAAATACTCTTACAGTAAGCCTGCAGACAGCCTGCATGCATGCTGCAGGCCTGCCTTCTCAACTGGACTGGCAAAGCAGCCTGCCCTGTCCTGGACCTGGAATCTGCCTTTGGATGAGCACAGAGCTCAGCATTAGCCTGGCCATCCCCACCTCAAATGCCAATGCCTCCAGTGCTACATGTTGTAACATCGCTCGTGAGACACTCAGACATACCTTGGGTAGCTCTTGTTTCATGTCCAAGTATTCCACATTTATTTCAGTGCTGCCTAATTGACTTCCCTCCCCACAGGATAGCAATAAGCACAGCCAGAACATTTATTTGTTTGATGCGATGTGATTTTCAACCAACTGCAGAAAAACTGGCTTCTCAGTCAGGCTCTCAAGGACAAAAGTGACAGTGCAAACAATATTTATCTGAAAATAGCCCCAGCTGCCCCTCACCACGACCCTGCCTTCAGGCAGCTGTTCCTGGGTTGTGGCTCCCCAGTAACTCACCCTGCACTAACGGAGGGGGAAGAGCCCTCCTGGCACACAGCAGCTCTGGGTCAGTGGCAATCACATGCAGACAAGGCCAGACCTGGGCACTGGTCAGCCGGGACAGTGTCCAGGGATGCTGACTGAGCTCAGTCACAGCTTCCCCTGGGGAGCTTGCAACAAAGACAACATTCTCAAGTGCCCGTGAAGCACCATGAGATGTATCAACCACCACCTTTGCACAGTTCTCTTCTACCAGCCATTCCCCACCTTTTCCTCACTCTATCAAAACCTCCAGTTTCCAACAATCTCCCGGTGCCAAAAAAGAGACTTTGACACCAAACCATGCAGCAGAGGTGCTCTTGCTCTGCAGTTGCTTTGCACCAGCTGCTCCCCAGTGACCCAACCACTGAAACCAGTGACCCTCTCTCCTCCCAGGGCTGTTGCTGCTCTGGGGAGCACAGCAGCAGTGCCACAGCACATCAGACAAGGGAATAGAGTTTTTGCTGTACATGAAACAGGCACACTGAGAGGAAGCCTCTAGTGGGAATGCAGCCCTGGGAACAGCCCTGCTGTGGACAGCCAAGAGCAGGAGAGGCAGTTCTCGTGCTTCTCAATGACACTGTCATGGTTTGACACACATGCCATCCCACCTGTTCATAAAGGGGGAAGATGGATTCAGCATTACTGGCAAAAAACCAAGCGTTTGAGAAAGGATTTTGATGGTGAAAGGAAGGACTTAATGGGGCACTTCACAGGAAAAAAAGTGAGAATAGGAACAGTGGCACTTGCAGAGGAAAAAAGATTAATATGGGCATTAAGGTGGCATTTTTACCCAGCAGAGGGAAGAGTAATAAGCAACCAGGCTGGAAGAAAACATGTGGGAATTACATAGGTAGTCTGGATAATCAGACAACATATGGCCACTTTAACAATGAGGCTTTCATGAAGTCAATGAGGAATGAATTCTGCCACAAAGCCTGAAAGCACAGAAAGTTTTAAAGGATAGACAAACTCCAATGAGTTATACATATTCTTCAAAAACTAACATGCAGAAGGCACAACATGACTTCATGCTAAGGCTGCAGCCAGCTGCACTGGGACTGGAGCATCAGTCCTTGCAGTTCAGGTTGCATCTATTTTGATTGAGTGTCCGTGAGCTGCCCTTGCCCTGTGTGCCTGGCTGTTCACCTGCAAGGAACTGCCGAGCTCTCTCCTCATAACACCAGGCTTTGCTGGGTGGGTAATGAACTCCTCCCAAACCTGTGCCCTCTAAAACAGCAACAGAGCTGAGGAGGTGAGGTGATCCTTGATCATCTGGAAACACACAGGGAAGGCACTCCCGCCGATTACCTTCCTCCAAACTACTCAGCACATTCCCATTATCACCCTGAAGTGGCCGTTTGCATAAGGCAATCACTTGGACTATTTCTGGATAAAACCTGCCCAAAAGTCAAGACAAAGCTTGCTCAGCACAGCAGACCCAGCTAAAGCTGTGCACCAGACCTTCAGCAGCTCATGGGCTGGGCAGCAAAATCGAGGAGAGCCCGTACACTTGTGAGCAAGGCTGCTTCTTTCAGGATATCTCAGGGTGTCACCCAGGGGTGACTGTCCCCTTTGCAGTAGCATCACCAGTTGTCATCCTTACCCTTAGGCAAGAGCCCTTTCTATCCACTAACACCTGCAGTAAAGAAAACAGCCAGGTGAATCAAAGATTCTTAATTTTGGCACTCTAAGCAGGGAGTGCAAAGCCTTTGCCAAACACAGACATCCTTTTCAGTCTTGTATCTATCAATATTAAATACTTAATTAATTTAATTAACAGCTATTCCCTGACTACTGGTTTTACACTCGGCCAAGGCCCCCAGAGCCTGCAGTACCACATGTTTGCACCTCCTGCAGTGCTTTAGCCCTGCAGCCATTGATGAAGACTGGGGCCAGAGTCAGGATTAACATTTGATGCCTTCAGTATCTCGTGGCTAATAAAAGCCAGGTAAATATTATGAAAGAAACCAGGAGTTGTTTCAGAAAACTGAGACAGGTGACAGGGAACAAAAATCCTTCTCCAACTCTTCAGCAAAAGCTGAGGTTTGGGTTTGACAAGACAATCTCAGCTCTCATGGAGACTTTCAAAACTTGGGCCAAGGTCAAGCACAATACAAAAGAAAACAAGTAAATATTCATGCCTGGCTTTATGCCTCTTTATAAAAATTCAGTCCAGCTTCAGTCCTAATTTTCTTATCATTTCTTAGCATTGTTGTCACCCTGCATGAACTATATGCTATTGATGTATGTGCCCAGTGTAAAGATTAATTGAAGAACCACAATTCAGGAGGGGTAACTTAATTCCCTTTTGCAGGTGCTCTGCAGTATTTCATACAACTTGTGGCCTGGAATATTTTATTAGTTCCATGCAAGAAGACTCATGGCAAGTGCTGTTGCGCAGCCTTTTGCCAGCTGAAGCTGCTGCACAAATTCCAGATCACAGAAGAGGCTGGGGAGGGGACAAGACAGGGAAGCAGTCAGGGAGTACCTGTTCATTTAAGGACAGAAAACAGAGACAGCTTTAATATATCAGGATGGAAGGGCAAGTGCACAATTCTCTGTTTTAGACTGAAAAAGATGCTCACAGGAAAGGTTGGGGTAATGGTATCACTGCTTTTGGCTCCCAAGCTAGCAAAAATAGAGTTTGCAGGGTGGAATTTTCCTTTCAGTTGCTTGGTGCTTTCAAGAATAAGAATTAAGCCTGATACGTACTTCTAGTTTTGGGAATAATTATCCAACAGCTTGAAACTCCTTTACCTAATTTGGACAAAAGCAAAGACTATCAAAATAATCCTGCTGGTGCAAAAACCTTTACAGAAATGCATTAATAGATGTTGTGCCCCTACTTGAAGCAGTCAAAAATACAACAAAAGACAGTCTTACTCTGAGGATAGGAGAGTGAAGCTTTGCAGCCCCCACGCCTGGCCTGGGGGTGGTCTCAGGCCAGTTTCAGGTGCTCAGAGAGGGATTCTCCCAGCACCTGTACTCACATTTCCACACCTGCTCAAGGACAGAGAGAGCAAAAGTGTATTTTCAAGCCACCCTTCATCAGCCTCTGCTGGGCTGCTCCCTAGACTTGGCTTAATATGGTGGGAGTTTTATTCAGGCAGTCAATGGCCTCGTCCATCCCCAAGGGAATGACTAACCATTGTCTGGAAGTTTCTGGAATCCTCAGACCCCCTCTGTGACACCTGTCTGAAAGGGGCTGTCCAGGAAGCAAAACAAGCAGCTAAGACACAGGTTGCACCCAAAGTCATGAAGAGGGTAATGGTTAAAACAGGATTTCAAACTAAATATTTAGAAATAGAAAAACCGGTCCAAAAGGAAAGTTTGGCAGTTGGCGATCAGTTTTACAATTTGAAAGCTCTGAATAAGAGTGTCTACATAAATGTATTTTTACATGTTTTTACATCAGCTCCTAAAATCACATCTCAGTCCTGCAGCTGATTCAGAGTTCTGCTCATGGTGCAGGAACTTTTACAGGCCTCACCAACACAGCCTTTTTTGTAATTTAATATAAATGCCAATTTCAGCATGCAAATTAACTGTGAGGCCAACTCTTTGAAGAGCTGGCTATCCTCAATTCCCAGTGAAGTCAAGAGAGTCAAAGAACCCATAAAGGCATAGGATCAGAGTAAATTAGAAAATGGATGAGTACAGTGTTATGAAATCCTGATACATTCAGTTAGTTAATGCTTCTGAAGAGTGGAAGTGTAGCCAATAATAGGAGCTAATAGTTCATTCCAAAGAATTAGAGGAAACTAGGGGCAGTCAAATTCTGTATTTCAGCCTAAATATTGTTCACGTGTTTCTATATAGGTGGGGAAGAAAGTCAGCTGTAAGTATTCTCTAGGTACAATAATTAAGGTTCCACTGTGACATGTCTCCGTAGGCATTTATTTTCCATTAATAGAGGATCAGAATTACAGTTTAATTATTCATAGGGTTCTAAAGAGATACTCTATTTTATTCAAAAAGTCGTTGACTGGATTACAGGAAAAGTCCAACAAGCTCCCATCCACTTTAATAAGGCAAAGCAACAGACAAAGGGCAGCCTCGGGAGAGAGGGAGAGGAAGGAGGGAGAGCACTGCCGCTGGCAGGGATGTGTGCCCAGGCCAGACTCTGGGGATACCTCCTGGGTCACCCTGCTCTGCCCCCGGGATTCCTGCCCAGGCGCTGGCTCTGTCCCGGGAGGAGGATTCCCGGGCACAGCACCACACTCGGGCACAGCTCTGTCCCAGCCTGGCATTTCCACGGGGCTTTACAGGGCACAGGTCCCCTCAGCAGGCAGAGCCCAGCTCCCCACGGCTTTACATTCCTTGGGAAGCCTCAGACTAGGATCATTCCTTCGTATACAAACACCCACTGCCCAAATCCACGCACACACCCACTGCCCAAAGCCAGGCGTGGCCGCTTTAGCATCACACCCTGGCACAGGCACTGGGCACAGGCAGAGACAGGGCAGGAAGAGCCGCCGGCCAGGGAAGGCTGCCTGGCCCAGGGAAGGCTGTCTGGCCCAGGGAAGGCTGCCTGGCCCAGGGAAGGCTGCCTATCCCAGGGAAGGCTGCCTGGCCCA
>VZRO01006128.1:499978-512343 GCA_013397915.1 Daphoenositta chrysoptera
AGGCTGCCTGGCCCAGGGAAGGCTGTCCGGCCCAGGGAAGGCTGTCCGGCCCAGGGAAGGCTGTCCGGCCCAGGGAAGGCTGTCTATCCCAGGGAAGGCTGCCTGGCCCAGGGAAGGCTGTCTGGCCCAGGGAAGGCTGCCCGTCCCTCCCGCAGAGAGGTACCCGAGGGGTGGCTGCCTCTGCGGGGACACAGCAGGACACAGGCGCTGTCACTGATGTCTGGTGCCCTCTCCTGGCACCAACAGCCACACGGCCTGGTAAATTCTGGCTAGGTCGTGACAGGATAGTTCAGAACGTATTTTCAGGACTGTGTGGAAATGAGTTAAATCATCCGCCTGAAAATGTAATTTTATAGCAGATAAGCACGAGGTACTGACAGAATAACTATTTTTTTCTCGGTATAGATTTCCTTAGATTAATGTGTTTGGGGAAACAAGCTTCCTGCTTCCCAGAGGAACAGACAGTTTAATTTGGATTACAAACTTCCTAACCTTATAAAAAGGGAATTAAAACACTTTTGGGAAACACTTCTGATTACTAAAAAGCCCTTCAATTATTTCAGAACTTCTCCTCAACCAACAAATAATGCAAATAAAGTCCCCAACATCCAGAAAATTTTCTCTGAATTTATCTTAAAGAGAGCTGGATAATTTATCTTGGAATTGGGAGTTAACCCCCTGAACTAGCTAACTATTACTAGGACATGTAGCTGCAAGTGATAGATTTAAAAACAGAAAATATACATGTTCCCCCCAGACAGAATAATTCTCTGGTTGAAAGCCTGTACAGAGGATTACTATAAAGAGCATTGCAGTTTCACTGTATATTTGTGCAGGATTGGTATCCTCATCAAGACAGCACAGAAGCAGCTCACAGAGACATAACTTCAGTGTTCACACAAAAGTGCATTGCCTCTTGTCTATAAATAGAAGTCAGTTTAACACACAAACATGTATCTCCAATTCTTTGCTTTTAAACTAACAGAATTTTAGAACTGGCCTACTTACTAGTCCCTTCAGTATTAATTATATGAACATTAATTACACATTAGCTCCCCAACTGCACATTTTCTGTCTTACATCCACAACTAACACAAGCAATCATAAGCAAAACTTCAAGTCAGAGTTTTCAAGAGAGCTCTCTTGTAGTTGTTGAAAAAAGGACTCTTAGTGCAGATCACTAGCACAAAACAGTCTTCAAATGTGCTCATGAATAAAAAGTCATGAAGAAATATACAGAATTCAAGGTTAGCAAGGAACCCATGATTAACTAACTGAGCTTGCTGTCACGATCAAAGCTCTGAGTTGACATGCTGACAATAACATGATAAGATAATAATAATAGTCACATAAGGCCACTGCAGCCCCAGGTTACACAGAACTATCTGGAAGCTGCAAAGGAAGTTTTGAAAGAGAAGTTCTTGTTCCATAACTTAACCAGCTTCCAGTTAAACTTCGAGAAAAATACTCCAACGCATGTTTATGCCCAGTGTTTATCTGTGCCTCCTCCCCTAAAGCTCTGTGTGAGGACACAGCCCAAAGCTGCTGCTCGTGTTTTCCCCCACTGGGCTGTGATTCCAGGCATCACCATCACCTCCAGGGGTTCAGCCTGGGGACCCTCTGGGCAAGTGCTGCACAAACAGAAGGTGGTAGACAGTGAACACAGGAGCTTAAAACATTACAGCCACCTCATCATGAACTCTCTCAATTGCTTTAGCAGCATTTCTCTTTCCAAACCCACCTTACTCTCAGGCCCAGCCATTACAGCCTTGGCCCCCAAGGCCACCTTGCCCTGCCAGGGTGCTCCAGGGAAAACAGCCCTGCTCCCAAGGAGTCTGTGCCAGAGATGAGAGAAGGAATGATGCAATGGGGAACTGTACTCAGGACAAGCTTTTGGGGAGTTTTCCATTTCTAACTTGTGTTTTATATTCCAGACTCAGTCCTTGGTGCTTTTTGCACTAACTAGCCCCCTGCCAGGTCCTTTTTTTTTTCCTGAGACCAATGTGCTTTATCAGATGAACAGGCTGGAAGGGAACAGGGGAAAAGACAGTCAGTCCCCAGCCCTTGGTCCCTGCACCTTCCCTTAGTCCAGAACAGCTGCCTTTCCTCTTATCCCAGTTTCCCTGAGAAATGCCAGTTTGGGAACACAGTGGGCTACAAAGCAGCAGCATGGCTGGGCTCCTCAGTCTGCCCAGCTGAGCTGCCCTGGGGTGCATGGGAGCAGAAGCCTCACTCCCCTGCTTGGCCAGCTGATCCCCAAACACAGATCTGAAATACAGAGTTTAAAAAAGCATCTTCAGAGCCCCATCCCTCTAGGCCAGAATATAGGTAGTAACACCAGAAAGTGAATAAAGCCTCAGTGCATTCCAACACAGAGTTCAGCCTGGGAAGCTCTCTCCAGGTCCAAGGCCTGAGAAGGTCCAAGGGACTGAGGGGAACATGGCAGCCACAGGCTCCTACCAGCACAGTCAGATGCTCCTCAGCATCTGTCAAGCCAGAACCTGAGAAAACTTAAACATTTGACCTGTTTTCAAGGCCAGCTGAAGTCAGCTGGCCTCAGTCTGGCCCTCCGCCCTCTCAGCACACCATACCAGTCTCAAAGAGAAATCCAGGAAAAAATAAAAATGAAAAAAGCAGGAAAGCCACACCTTGTGATGAAAGGGCAAAGAGAACACCCTGGCTGAGGGGTGGGGAGTACCAGCTGCCAGCAGCCCTGGCAGGGGGTGCCATCTCAGAGACCCCAGCAGAGGAGATTTGCTCCTTCTCAGAGAGCAGCCCTCACCGTGGGCTTCAGGACCACCCGCCTTGATGAGCACAGCCGGAGATACTTATTAGAGAATATCCATTAAACATGGGAAAGCTGCAGAGACCACACCTCGATGAAGGGTTAAAATATTGGAAGGAGAGTGCCTGCCAAATTCTAGGAACACAAAATGCCAGACCTCCCATATTTTTATTGCAGACTTCTGCAATAAGAGTCACTCCATTAGTCCCCACCAAAAAATGTTTGTCTCCATACTTAGGTCCCTCAGCTTAACAACTTCTAAGTGAGCCCTTTCACACCCTGGAAACCAAGCCAGTCTGGAATGCAAGTAGGTGGTACATGAGGTTTATATTAACTCTCATATGTCTAAACAAAAAGGTGTCAAGCATTGAAAGTCATCAACTGCAAAAATTCTTACAATTTAATTGCAAACACACCCCTTGTCTTTCATTCGAGGTGCTTAAATCAATAGTGCCTTTGCCCAGACCCAGATGTAGTCCTTTAGAGAGGGCCCAGAGTTAGTGACCCTCCCAAAGAGGGGCCCTGAGTGTCCACAGGTGCAGCCCACAGCTACACTGACCTATCCCTTTACATTCAAGTGTCCACTGCACCAACAGGACGCAGATCTGTAGGGAACAGTAAACATGCATATATTGCTACCCTTAGACCCACAAAAGACAATGAAATCATTTTAGGACACAATTCACAATGAACATAACTTCTCCACAAAAGTGTTTTTCTCCAAAAAGTCTAGTGCCTAGTTAAAGTTTCTGCACTCTCATCTTCCCTTCTCCATCCACAGATTTTCCTTTATACTTCTATTTTGCCTGTAATTGAAGGTAAATGACCTTAAAATGACTTTGTCAATCTCTTAGAGGAAATAAATTTCCACAATCAAATGCTTACCTTAACTTATTTAAGCACAGAATTTTAAATTGAAATTGTCAGTCAGTTAACGCTGGGGAATAGTCTGCTATGACTGCCTGGCTAAAACCCCATGCTTCCCCAGGATTACAGGCTTACACACACACCTATGCTAAGGGACCACTTCAGCCTCTCCTTCTAACCTCCCTGGCTCCAGCTCCTCTCAGGCAGCTTTCTCCAGCAAGAACTGAAGCCAGCTACCCTGAAAGTATTGAAGCGACCCACCTCTTTAGGTTAATCATACAGTGATTAATGAGGAGTCTCGCTAGTTTCTCAGAATATCCCTCCTGCAAAGTGGAGGCAAAAGTTACTGCAAATAGCAGCAATATTCATTTATCTTCTTTTTTTGTTTGGTTGGTTTTTAAAACAAAAGATTCGACGCAAAACTCTGAAACACCCAGAAACATTCCTTCTTTAAAGCACTCCCACATAACAATGAGATTCCTCCTTTCATTCTGCTCATTCCACTAACATCAGCACGTGGAAAATACCTGTTTATATCCCAGATAGACAGGAGTCAAAGCCGTAAGACAGGAAGAGTTTAAGCTTCTGGTCCTTCAGGAATCAAAGGCTTTCTTTTTCAAGAAACCCCCTCCTGAGTACTGACCCAGCACAGTGAAGGCTCCGGGAGCAGAAAGAAACCCTTTTGTCCTGCCCGTGGTTTTAAGAGCTTGTGTTCCCAGCAGCCCTGGGGAGCCCATCAGTGGCAATGGAGACACCTTAAGCAGCTGCACCTGAAGCCACACCTGCCCCTTGTCAGTGTCTTAATGAGGACCTGATAAATGAAAACAATGCTGTTAACGGTCCCAAAACAAGGTTCAGGTGGGGTCTACAGTTTTGAGCAGATCCATGGCTTAGCACAATCCAGGGGTGACAGTCTCAGGCTGCTCTGGGGGAAAAGGGCAAGGCAGGACCACCAAAATAAACTCAGTTGTCAGCTGCAAGGTGCTGTGGAGCAGCAGGGGAGTGTCAGTGTCCTGGCACCAGCGCAGGGCAGTGGAGCTGGACAGACCCCAGAGCTCCGTGCCTCCGACTCACTCCGGGGGTGCCCAGCCACGAGTGCTCCGAGAGCCACCTCCAGTGCCAGAGGCAGACCTGGAGGGATGTGCCAGGGGCGTTGTTCTGCTCAGGGCAGCAAAGGGCTGCCCTTGGGACTTCTCCAGCCCCAGCTGGGGGTGGCTGGGGGGCCAGGGAGCAGGAGACTTCCCAGAGAGCAGCTCTGGGGGTCATGAGAAGAGGAGAACTGATATATAACCAGAGTCCTCCCAGACTGATTTCTTTCTCCTGTTCAAAATCAGCATCCCTCAATGGGGCTGTTCTTGTGACAGAGGGCTATTTATTTTCATACTCACCATCTCATGGTTGCTTGTCCTCCTTGCCCTTTAGTCCAAGCCACAATTATCTCTGCCCTATTCTGACAATGCAGCTTGTGAAATCCGTGACTGAGCTGTTTCCAGGTCAGCCGAATTCAAATTCTCATACATCAGCTGCATCCTGTGGGGGATTTGCTTTCTTATTCAGATACCAGTTGGTAGTGATTAACATAGCAGGGGACAGAAATGCTGAGCCACGTTCTTGCAGAAACATGTATTCCTGAGATACCTGTATGGAAAAATGTGTCACTTTGAGATTAGGCAAAATTAACAGGTTCCAAACAATCTGTTGGGCATCTCGATTTTCTTGCTGTGTCAAAGGAGCCAAAGTCATTCCTTAATTATTTAATTGCACTTATCCAGCCTCTGAATTTGTTTGGGGAGAATTATTACAAGCAAGGCCTGGCCCCTGTTGTGTCAATTACAGCCAGAAAGACTCTAAAACACAGCTCCTGCTTCAAAGGCTACTTTCTCTCCATACCAACAAATATAGTGCTTGCTATCTGCATTTCCCAGACAGGGAACTGGGTCACAGCCAGCCTTTTGCCTGAAAGTGGAAGGGGAAAATATTTCACCACCCGGTTGAGTTTAGTGGGAGCAAATGTTGGGCATGGTGAGCCCAGTAATGATGTCCCGGACACCCACCACATTCTGGAAAGGCAGGTGAAGAGAAAGGCCCAGCTGTGACCTTTTAAAAGTGTCCTCAGAGCAGAGGGTACCTGGCAGCCACAGGGTCTCTGCAGCAACACAAGGTGAAATCTTGCTGAGGGTAAAAATGCAGCTCTTTCCTGGGGCTGACGGTCACTGACAGCAGCTCACAAGGGGCTTTATTGTGCAGGACTCCTTCTTTGCCACCGTGGAGCAGCAAGTTTAATTCCATTTGTCCCCATGTCTGTCTCCCTGAAGGGGAATGGACCCCTCCAAGTGTCTGCTTGGGCCCTCTGCTCCGTACCTGCCTTGGCCACCATATTCCACTTCGGGAAACAGGAATTTTTGGAGGCTCGGGGCAAATGCTGGCTGCCTGACACGCATCCAGGAGAAAGGGGACTGTATGCATCTGGTGAAGATAATTGTTCTCTGATCTCATTGCTGCTGATCTAGAGCAGTGTGAATTTGCACTGGAAATGATGAAGCAATGCTAGCATGGAGCCAGTGTATGTGAGAGGAAACTCAAGCTCCATGCCTCCAGCTTGTGTTTAAACCACGCTGCCTGCATGGATTGCTGTGTGTGACATCGTTAAGATAACACACTGTATAGTGCTGGAGCCAGATGAAACAGCATCTGCCCTACCTGCCCTTTCCTGTGCTGCTGGACACTCAGTAGCACCCAAAGCACAGACAGACTGGAAAACAAAAGCATGTGCATGGCTGGGCTTCTGTATGGGCTCAATTTACTCCTGAATATTGTCATCTACAAAATATTCCTGAGCAGGGGAACAGCTTAGGTGACAGGCAATACCTGGCCATTTTCTCAGCATGGTCTAGTCCCAGCTGTGCAGCATTCTGCTGCTGCAGAGCAGCCCCTTTTCTCCCTGGCTCATCCCACACCAGCACAGCAGATCTGGAAGCTGGAGAGGACTATAGCTGTAATTTATATGGTTGGTGTCTCCTTCAATGAACAGCCTTCAGCCATCTGAAAGAGTCTCTAAATTGCTTCTCCAAAATCCTCAGCAGATCAGAAGAAATGCTTAGAAGTGCATCTCCCCAAGTGGTCTCAATTCTGCAAAGACTTATTAATCATGAATATGTCTATGCATCAGTTTTTGACATATGTAAAATTCTTTCTCTCTTTCCTTCTTTCTTTCTTTTTCTTTCTCTCCCTCTACTTTTCTCCCTTCCTTCCTTCCTTCCTTCCTTCCTTCCTTCCTTCCTTTTGAAGATCAGATCATAACTGATGATAGGAAATTCTTTCATACAGATAAGATCTTCAAGTGTCCCTCACAGGCAGGGCACAACCAGGACTGTCAGTGGGAAGCAAGGAAATGCAGCACAGTTTGGCAACTTTCAAAATGTGTTTCAAGACTGGATCTGTGACTGTGGCACAGGGTACTTGCTATGATGACAGAACAGGCTAAAAAAAGTGCCTTTCCCAAGAAGGGAGACACACAGAGCACTGCTACAGCCCAGACAAGTGTCCTTTCCAGGAGGGTCTTACCATATAGACACATGCTCCAGAATGGGTGAGGTCTGAAGCAAATTGCCAATTACTGATGAAATATATAAGTCTCTGTTGCTTTCAATTATTTTTTAAGCAGAACCAAAGCTACAAAACATTTGATTTGTGTTCAGGTATATATACTTTTTACAACCCAAAGCAGTTGAATGAGAAAGTAAAGCATAAAGTTTTAAAGAAAGAGAAGAAGAACACAGCAATTTAGGTGAAACCAGGGAAATTAGTCTAAATTCTGCATAAATACATTGACAGGAATAAGCCCCATCCTAGATCCAGGGAGATGACTAAAGATAGAAATGCCTATTCTATATTTTAATATTACAGTTATTACTATTTAAATCAAAGCAGCATTTTGGCCCACCATTTCCCATGGTTACAGAAGTTCTGTTTAATCCTGAACCATGCTTTGGAGAAGAGGCTTGTCTCTCTCCGACTCAGTGACAGGAAAATGATGTATATTAAAAAAAGACTTCTGAAGCCAAGTTGTCAAGGTTTCAAATTTCTCACTATGTAACCAATTCTCACAAGATGCCAGATCTTGGAAATAGGGGTCAGAGACTTTGAGGTTTTCCCACCCTTAATATTTACATTCACAAATGGTTTGCAGCATAAGATTCTGAGAAGTGGTCAGAGTGATTTTCCCATGTTTGTTTATCCATCGTGACACTGTGGCCAGCTAGCTCATGAAATAATAATGAGCCTGTTTCAGTGTAATACACAAGGAATTGCACTTTTCATAGAGTTCCAAGTCAGATGGGGCTGTCATTTTTGTAGCTGAACTGAATCAAGTTGCTGCAACCTTCAGCCTGTACTATCTTTCCCTCCTTGAACTGCATTGTGAAGTTAATTTAAATTACTTCACAAACAACCATGGTACTGGTGTAGCTACAGTTGATAAAAGTGTACCTTGGAGCTTTAGCCAGGTCACACAGACACGGAATTAAAGCACTGGACCCATATAGGAAGCAAAATCCTGGCCTTGGCAAAGTTAATGGTAAATGTTTTGGCTTCAGTATAATCAGGCTTTCTGTCTGTATTTCCTTCCAGGGAATGAGATAGGAGGGAGTAACAAAAATAAGAAGGTGATAATTTCTGAGTGTACAGTCCCCAAATGTAACTGTTACACAGGGGCAGCAATCTAGAGACCTCTACACAGCCACTTGTTTGGCATCAAAGATTACCCTTTTTCTGCAGATCTTACACACAGTTAAGGTCTGGGAAGGAGTTTCTAAGAGAATAGCAGAGCAATATGTTGAACCTTGAGAATCAATCATATAAACTATTTCTGAAAGTACTCTGCCCATTACCAATTTCACCCACACATGTGATGACAACATTCTTCTGTTCACTCTATAGCCTGCACCCGTAAGTCACAGGCTTTAGAAAAGGCTCTGTGATTCACCTCACTAACACAGACAGCGAGCTGTGGATGTTCTGTGCCCCACAGACATGGGCTGCCAGGGTGGCACAGCAAAACAGCTGCATCATTCCTCAAGGGGATGAAGATTGAAGGGATGACATCACAGACTGGGGGCTCTGTCCTGCACCCCTTCTTTGCCTTGAGTTGCTGCTTGTACTTTGAACTTTTTGTGCAACTTTCTAGGATGAAAAGTTACAGCTCCTTAGCCTGCCCAGAAGCTCTGGCTGTTCCTCTCTGCCTTTGGCACTAGAACATTCAGACTGGTTTTGCACATTTCCCAAATTTGGTCACATCATCATCAGGAGGACACAAGCAGTCACTGGGGTGTTCAGTCGTCCTCAATGGCTGAACCAGATAATGAAAGACATCTGTATTCCTGTTGGGAAGGGTTTCCCAGCCTTCCCTAAGTAATTGATGTCAGCATCAATACAGCACTTTTTGCTGCTATGGCTCAGTAGCATTTATGGTAGGTTTCTTTTTTAACTATGCTTTCATTTTTTTCCTATTTCCTGCTCTTAGAATCTTGTCCAGTAAATTCCTTGTTTGGGTTTTATGGACTTCTTGATCATATTTCTCAGAAGATAATTCTTTTGGGATGTCACAAGCACAGAGGAACTTGAAAGAATTACCATTGTTGACAAGATGTTTGGCCATGGACAAGTGTTCCTCATTAAGAACAGGTTCTGTTTTCTACTTATAAAAACAAACTTCCTGCATGCTCCAGTTACAAGGAAATGGCCTTATTTTTATAAGGATGTGTTTATGTTTGAAGCCAGCAAGGGGCTTAGTCCTTGTCTGGCCTTTTATCACATTCATGGTTGCTTTCCCTTGCCCTTGCAGAACTTGAGAGAAACTCCTCTCAGTACACCATCAACCCATGACCCAAAGCAAAACAAAAGTACCTTAAAAATAATCTTGTGTGCTTGCTGCAGGCTAGCACAGAGCTCCACATCAGAATGAGGTCTAGAGTAATCCCACCCAGTCTGGGTTCCTGCTGGCTCTGCCCTTGCCTTGCATAATTAATAACAATTTATGACTCTTCTGCCATGTTCATCATCTTGCAGCACATACACTGATGCAAATTGAATGCCAGGAGCAATAGCATAAGCTGCCTCTGGTAACCCAGGAAAGCTGTGATAGAACTCAAAATAGAGCCTGGCTCTCTTGGGTCTCATTTGAATTTTGCTTTTTTTCTTGTTAGAGCCATCTTCACCAGCCTCCCTAGCTGGTACTTGGCAGAGCTGACTGCAAGGGGTTGGCAGGCAGGAGCAATCCAACAGAAATGAATGGAGTTGTTGGAAGGCTTAAAACCAATCATCTGGATAAGTTACCTGATGTCACACAGGGTGAAGACATTGGAGATGTAAAGTTCTGGCTTAAATCCTGGCAGAAGCCATGATTCAGTAGCCATTAAAGTATGTACTTAATTAAAACCTCCCACTATCCCATCCCTGGGCAATCAGGCATGTGAATGTGTTTAGCTTACTTGCTTTGCAGGGCTTGTCAGGAATAGCTGGTGCCTGCCTTGTTAACCAGAGCTCAGTACTCCAACACCTCTTCTGCCTGGCTTTGGACCACTGTGGATCTGTTTCCAGGATTAATGAGGATTTATGGCCACACTGCAGTGGGAAGACTCTTGGGTCCCCACTGTGCTGGTTGCATTCTCTGCCAGTTCTGGCAGCTGTGCCCACCTCAGCCCTGTGTCTGTAAGCCTGGGCATTTCCCCTTGCTGCCATCTGCCTTACACACTCGTGTACCCTCAGAAAGGTCTCACCTGCTCTTAGCAAGGCTCTCTTTTAGTCCTCTTTATTTTCCATAAATCATCTTCTAAGTTCCTTGTGATGTAAACACAGGGCCTGAAAGGGATGATATGTTGACAAAGTCTTAGCTTACTTTTGTAACTTCAGAACAGATAAGGATGGTCAAGGTCACTAAACCTGTTATTTCCATTGTAACAATGCCTGTTATTTCTTTTTAATCTTTTGCTAAGGATGAAGAGAAGGCTGCAGGTAATGGGAAGGAGGGGGAGCACATTTAAATAATTTCTATTTTAAAGCTTTAAAAAAGGCTTTTATTTTATTTTAAGCCTGCACTCACGCATTTGCATTACCCTTAGCAAAAAAAATTTCAAATAACAGAATCTCCCACAGAAGGGTATCTCCCTGTTTCAGGCAGCTCTCACAGCAATGCACACCGTGAGCCCGAGTTAATTTTGGCTCCATCCTTACACGTTCTGGGCTCTGGCCCCAGTCCAGCAGAGCACTTAGAGCCCGTGTTTCTCACCCGGCGTGGGACGCCCGCTGCATTCAGCAAGTCCCTCTGCCTATCTTCAAAGTTAAGCACGAGCGTAAGGGCTGTGCTGGAGCAAGGTCAGAGGCAGCCCCATGGAGACTGAGCCCTTTGTATCTCTAGAGCATCTTGAGGGCTTCAGAAGAAAGGCAGTGCTGCATCCATGAAGCCAAAGTTCACATATGGAGATGTCTGTAAACTTTAAAATATAATCCCATGAGCCTCCAGAAGTTTGATGCACCCACACTTGCCTTTTTTTTAATAAGCGATATGTAAAATATTATCTGCCTCAGAGTTGATAAAAAAATAACAGCTGTGCCTCTTCCAGATGAAGAAAAAAACCCATGCAAACAAGCTCACACACATACACACAGAGAGTGAAAAATACTTGATGTTGAAGGATTTATAGTCTGTATTGCTGGGTCCTCCTGTTTCTCGCAGATGAAAATGAGCATCTAATCATCAGCAAGATGATAAAAGCATTAAAAATCATGTGAGAACAAGAAAAAGGAAAAGAGGTGGGCTTGACTCAAAGCAAAGGCAAAAAGCACCGATGTGAGGGTGGGCTCACATTTACGAGCTGCTGGCAAAGGGACAGGAGTGGGAGCAGTTTGTGGAGCAGTTCTGGCCGTTCTGACTGAGGGGAGGGCTGGGAGAGGGAGGTGTGCGTGCTGGGGATAGTTAATCATGTCTGCAGTGTTTTGGCGAGGTCAGGAGTGGATTTCGTGTGTCAGGCTCTGGCTTCCCTGGCAGTTTGAGAGGGATTAGGAATTGTGCTGGCTCAGGCAGTGAGAAGGTGATGAGACTTTGTTATCTCCTATACACAAATTTTCGATAATGAGGGGAGGAAGGACACTGGGGACTGGAGAGGAAAATGAAAAGTCTCTGCCTTTAGGCTAAGCAAAAGGAAAGCTGCATAATGAGCAGGGACATTTTATACAAAGGGTGAGGGGTATTCTTGTGCCTTGTTCACCGGGAATCAGAAACTAACCTAGTAGGTTGGTTACACTAAAACAGAGAAGTCTCTGGTGTAGGGTAATTTTTTTTTTTTTTTTGTGTAGTGCTAATTTTTTTCCACACCTGCTAATGGACAGGGTGGAAGTGGTGAAAGGATCAGAGACACCAGCAGGGATGTACAAACACTGGGAAGCACACAGTTTACAGAGAAGGCCGGGCCCTGGGCTAGCAATTAGGAAACAAGCCTAACCCATGTGTATGTGACAGATGCCCCCATTTATTAAGTATGGTTGGAAATGGGCTCCCAATGTCCCTGTTTTATTTTCCCTGAAGAAACTCCTTCTACTGGATCTCGAGCATGGACAGCCTACAAAACCAGTAACCACCGCTTGTTACCAGTCCCCATTTTGGGGTGCTGCTGCGGGGGGCACAGGAGTGCCAGTGTGTGCCCGCTCCACCGTGTGA
>VZRO01006128.1:513198-578873 GCA_013397915.1 Daphoenositta chrysoptera
TGCCCGCTCCCCTGTGTGAGGCCCAGCAGTGCCAGTGTGTGCCTGCTCCCCTGTGTGAGGCCCAGCAGTGCCAGTGCGTGCCCGCTCCCCTGTGTGAGGCCAAGGGGTGCCAGTGCGTGCCCGCTCCCCTGTGTGAGGCCCAGGCTGGGCACAGGTGGGTGTGATGGGGACCCCAGCACAGGCCAGGCCACCCAGGAGCTCTGGGAGGGCGCAGTGGCACGTGCAGGCGGGGGACAGCAGAGTGCAGGGGCAGCCCTGCTCAGAGGGGAGCTGGGGGTCGCTGCCTTTGCCCACACCGCTGCCCAAAGCTGGGAAATGTCACAGGTCTCAGTCCTCCAAGTGCTGCAGCATCCTACCCCCTCCTCGGGCTGCACTGAGGTCTCAGAAACGCTTGGTCGGCCTTGGCCTTGACAAACAGCACGTGGGCTCAGCTCCTCTTGGGCTTATCAGAAACATTGTCTGCTCCCAGGAATTTGTGCTGTCTAACGAGCTCCTGTTTTTTATAACTAACAGCCTTGAAAACTTAGGTTTTTTGCCTGAATAACAGCCCAAGTGGAACAATATTTTTGTTATCAAACTTTCAAAGAAACTTACTGACCTAAATTGCAGCCAGGATGGAAAATTACTGTGACTAAAGCCCACTCTCTCTGGCCATATAAACAGCAGTACAAAGTGAGACCCTTTGAGCTCTCCTGGACTGCAGCAGGCTGAGACCAGCACCCCTCTCTGAGTCAGAGAAAAAGAGCTTTCTGCGTTGCTCTTCCTGGACCATCACCAAATGACAGCAACAGAGCCTGGGCTAATCCCCCCGCTCTTGAGGGCTCAACCCTGAGAAGATGCAAACACATCCGATGTGAGTTCTTCGCTGAACTCAAGGGAATTTTTCACAGGTATTTACCTTGTACACGCTCCTGTAGATCTGTGTGAGTGTGAATGTGCTATAGCCAATGTACAATGAATGTTGCTCTTCTAGATTCTTAAGTGCTTTAGATTTGTAAGTAATTTAGGCCTGTGAGTTATTGTTTTGCTATTTTAAGTCTTATAAGAATCTTCTGCTAAATTGTTTAAATTAAGCTCTCGATTAAGTGCTGTTAAGTCTCAGTGCTATTAAAACCTTTAGAGCTAAATTGTTGGTGAAGTCTGGGGCTGAGTTTGGCAAGGGGGTTCACTCTGAACATTGTGACTCAACAGGAGGGTCTCCCTTGTTCCTTCTTATCCTTACCCTCTCCAGTCCTTACCCTTTTCCCATTCCCATCCTCCAGGCAGATAATTTTTCGTTGATTTTAATTTCAGATTGATTGATTTTGGGGTTTAGTCCAATTTTTCTCTGTGTGCTTTAACCACCTAGTAAGCAGAAGGGTGAATCTTGCCAATGAGTTTGTCACATTTTCACTTTAATATTAAACCTGCTTTTGCTGATACCTTTGCCAGCAATTCTTTGAGCAGCCTAAAACACTCATTTGTGACAAATTGTTGTAGTCAGCAGGATGGGAAATGAAATCACTGACTACTTACAAAAGCATGGAATAAGTCCAAGTCCAAAGTTCTCAGATGAATGGGCTCGGAATAATTGGCATGATTGGGAAGCTGTGGAGGAACATCTAGAAGCAGCTAGGGGCCATATAAAGGCTGGAAAAAACAAAGGAATTATTTGTAAAATGTTAGGCACCTGCTTAGAAGCTGCCTGCCAGTATAGGAAAGATCAAGTTAAAGAGAAACAAGAGCTGAAAACTGAGGAAGGAAAGAGAAGGAAGGAGAAGACAGGAAAAGAACTGAACTATTACTGTCCTTGGAAATAGAACAGCTGCAGAAACAGTTACAAGAAGAAAAGAAAGGAAAACAAAATCTGAAGGAAAAAGTTGAGCTGATGCTTATGCAGGCTCCAAATCCTCCTGACACTGTGCAGATTAAAAAGCTAATTGCATCCCCTGAAAATTGGGATGGAAATATATGGGATGACCTCTGCAATAACATACCAGGGGAAAATTATCTTTTTTCTCCTTCAAATTCCCCTGTGTATGAATTCAGACCCATTATAAAAACAGAGGTAACTACTGGACCTCGGGGTGGACAGAGAAATCGTAACCAAACCCCAACTCTGTTTGATCAGATTCAGATGGCAAATTTACAAGAACGCTACAGCCTTAAGCCAGGTGAAACTGAAACTGAATATTTATGGCGAGTTTGTTTATCTGGAGGAGACAGAGTCCTATTAAGTGGTGAAGAAGCTAAACGGTTTTGGGGTCCTGCTGTCTTTTTAACTTCTGGTCCCTACCCCCCAAATGATCCCCAGTTGGTCACAAGCAGGGTGGCTTACTGGGCTGGTGAGACAGATGTGAGGGAGAGAGGAGAGCCTCTGACCTTACCCATTAAATCTTTGAGCGAGCTCTTCACTGCTGTTACAAAAGCTGCCTGTGCCCAAGCCATGCATGAGCACTGCCCTATTAATGCTCCCACTACAGCACCTGTAAACTACGAAATGTTAAAGCCGCTAATTAAGGGAGCCCCTGACATACTCAAAACCTACCTGGCTTCAAAATGAGATGAAATTAAAAGAGACACAGCCTTTAATGTGGAATTGGCTGGGAGCTTTGCTGCAATTTTAGAACACAGAGAAATCCCCACCTGGGCAACAGTAATAAGTGACATCATAAATTACAGTCGAGAGATAGGACGGAGTGATTTATCCAGTAAAACCAAAAATAAAAGTCATCATTTTAGACAAATTGACTATTCCCAGGAATCAGGACCTACAGGTCATCCATCCAGAAGACAGAGGTGCTGGAAGGAGGTATATTATATAATCAGGCATTATCATTAGGCATTCCAAAAGGTCCAGTTCAGAGACAGCCTATTGGTGTTATCCAGAGCCTAATTGATGCATTCCTGAGATGAGATGTCAACAATCAGAGAGAAAATACTCTGAACACTCAGACACCAACACCAGCATCAGATTCTGGAAGGGAGACTAACCCTTTCTCTCCCTGAAATCAGGGATCATAAAAATGAGTAACATCTGGACAGTACCTGGGCCTGCCAGTCCAGCAGGTCAAAGCTCATCAATGAATAGATAACAATGGCCCATACATTCTGATTCCTCATTGTCATTGTCAATACTTCCTCATTGTCAATAATGAAATTTCTATTATATACAGGAGCCCAAGTTCCAGTATAAACACAGCAGGATGCCCAAAAGTTGGGTGTGCAACCTGCACAGCAAAGATTTAAAATCACTGGAGTGAACTGCACGTGTGTTCTGTGTAGAACCACTCAGGTTAATTTATGGTTAACTCTACTCATTTTGTAGTTTAAGATCATAATGGAAACATCCTGGGTTTTGATTTTTGAACAGTCAAACTTGGCATCTGCCAGAGAGCAGCATGTGGTCCTTTGGTTTTAATATCAATATCCTATCTAATATCAATAGTTCTAATAGCAATAAAGCTCTAGTGTCAATATATAATTAGTTCTAATATAGTTCTAATAACAATATAGCTATAGTTCTAATAGCAATATAGTTCTAGTATAAATATTCAATGTAGTTCTAATATAGCTCCAATATCAATATGCCTATAGAACTAGTATCAGTTCTAATATCTAATATCCTATCCTTACCTGGATAGGAATTTGGAAATCACACTGTGTGTACTCTGTGCACTACCCATACTCCCTGATTCAAAAATCCCTAATGTACCACAATACTCGATTCCTGCTGCAGCATGAAAAGGAATTTCTGAGTTTATAGCAAATTTGGAAAAAACGAGAAATCATTTCCTGACCTCGCTGCCTGTATAACTCACCAGTAGAGATGACACTTGTGACAGTCACTGCATTTATGACACTCATGGCCGTCATCCTCCACCACTGTCAATGCTTTTGCCCTACCTTTTGGATCCCTATTCCCATATACTGTCCAAGCTATGTCCAATAACTTACCTAGATCTTCCCTCTTGCCTATCTTTTGCAGCTTTTTCCTTGTATCATCTGTAGACTGGCCTACAAACAGATAGACCATGTGTGCCTTCCCTTCAGCTGATTTGAGGCCGAAAGTTGTGACATTTGTTTATGTGTTGATGTTTAATGCAACAGCCTCATATTGCCATTTATCATTTACACTTTTTGCTGAGGAATCAGTAAACAAAGTGTCTTCTGTGGACATCCCCTTTGTAAGGGGAGATGCATCTAAGATTGGTAAGGGTATGAAAGATTGTTGTAATATTGTAATGGATTTGCATTTACAGAAATTTGTGATTTGTAAACTTTAGTAGGTTCTTCAGCTAATTCCTTCTGCAGCTGCCATTAGGTAGACATAGTATTTCCAGACTGTAGACTTTTGTACCACTTCTTTCTAGGGGAAAAAGTCCCCTTTAAGATAGATTCCAGCAAATTAAATGGTTCTCTGGTTTGTACAGGATGTTCCTGATGTATTTTCTCATCTTGTTTTACTGCTTGGACTTAAGATCCTTTTCGCATTCAAAAGATCTCTGTTTTGTCTCTTCAAATGAAGTTGAGCCAAGCACTAAAGGTCTCTGCTCTGTCAGGGCCAGTTTGAAAGAGATTACAGGAAGTACCATGCTCTGCAAAAACCCCTTCTGCTGTAGTAGGATCGTGGGGGTGTATGGATCCCAGTGATTGAGATGTTTTTAATTTCCATACTAGGGTTTTGCCTGCCCTCATGTTCTGAGTTCCACTCCCACTGTTTTCCCTTTCGTAACAGTGAGTACAGTGGGCAAGCAATGACAGAAAATCAGGTACATGTTTACATCAGGAAAAACAGGTACATATTTTCTCCAATATCCTAAAATTTCCATTAATTGTTGTACTTCTGCTTCTTCTCCCACCTTTTCATGGGAATCTCCTTCAATTACAATATCTTCCATATGTTGGTACAGTTTCTCATCTTGGGGGTTTGAGACTTCCTGTAAAAATTCAGCAAGTGCAGCATGAGCAATCATGAGTGAAAGCTTATATTCCTGATGGAGCCTGTAGGGAAAAGCAAACTTCTCTTTATCCCACTTCTGTAAGGAAACCATGAAAAAAAATCACTTATCTCTAGTGCTGCCATCCATGCCATGGGTGTGTGGTTGCTGTTAGATTTGCAATGTTGGGTGCTGCAGCTGTTAGTGGGCCTTTGTTAGCATTTAAATGCCAGTAACCAAGTGTAAAACACCAGAATGCCAGCGTGGTAAGAGGGTCGATCAGGAAGAGGCACCTAGAAAGGGTACTTCTGCCCCTCTGGTTTAGAATCAGTGTGCTTTTTTTTGCAAGAAGAAGGGACAGTGGAAAAAAGGACTGTCCAATCTTAGGGAAAAAGACATTTCCAGACCCAGCTCCCAAACTGGCTGTGAATGGGGAAGGAGGGGGACTGGAAGTTTCTTCCCCAGCAGAATATCTGGTTATAGCTAAGCTGGGGAAAGATGAAATTGAGTTCTTGGTGGATACAGGGGCAACATGTTCCATGTTAAACCCTCTGGAAGGGAAACTGAGTCAAGACACTGTAAAAGTGATTGGTGCCACTGGGTAAGTGAAAGAAGACCTTTCTTCCAATCTCTGAAATTTAAATTGGGAAAATGTTACCAAAAATTAAAGGTTTATAAAGGGAAGGCCTTGTAAAATCATGGCTTAGGCCTGTTACTTCAGCTAAGTAAAAAAGGACTGTAGGAAAGAGACACAGCTGAATTAGGGGTAGAAAAACATGTTATACAACCATGGTGTGTTCACATCGTGGTGTATGGTGGTTGGTTGAATTATGTTTGTTATGCTTTAATACTATGTAACCGATAACCAGCTAACTGCTTAAACAGGCTGGGTTTTTGCAATAAGGTGTCTCTCCTTTGCGCCTGCCTGGGGACTCTGCATCACTACGGACCCTCACCCGCAGCTGGCACCTGAACGTGGAAGATCAACCTACAGCGAAGAGCGGAGCACGGCCGAGACTGAAGCCTGTGGGCCCCAGGAGCAGCCCCAGGCAGCAGAGCCCGGTGACAAGCCCAGGCGAGGGGCCCGGGCAGCGCATTCCGACAGCGGCTCAGGCGGCAGAGCCAGGCGCCCCCAGTGACCCTCACCCTCACCTCACTACATCTCAGCACGCACACTCGTCACTTCAAGGTGAGCAGCGGGGTAGATCATGGGAGCCAACTTGTCAGGTGAGCAAAAGCAGACCCTAGAGAATTTAGAGTGGCTTTTACAGCGGCAGAACAGAGACGTTCCCGATTCTAAATTACTTGCTTTGCAGGATTGGATTTCCACGCATGTAAAAGACTTCCCCTCAGCCAGCATTTTTCAGCTGGACACCTGGCAGGTAGTAGGAGACAAACTGTTTGAAATTGTGAGCGCTGATGATGCATCTGTGTCCAGGTTTTAAGGCACCCATTGGCTCGATGACTGCATTTACCGCCCGCAAGTCATGTAACAGTCTCCAGTTACCACTTTTCTTGGGTATGCAAAATACAGGAGTGTTCTAAGGGCTAGAGGATGGCTGTATGTGCCCAAGAGACAGCTGTTCATCTATGAGTTGCTGTAGGTTTTGTAGCTGTTCCTGATGTAGGAGCCATTGAGAGACCCAGACAGGGTCATCAGTCCTCCACGTGAGCTTACACACGTTCAGTATTTGTGTTCAGAACCGCTGTTCAATGGCCCCTATGAAAAAGGGTGTGAAGAGACGTGAATCAGGGTCTATGCTCACAGTGGTTCCAAACTGTCCGAGGACATCCCGTCCCCATAATGTACAATGCACCAGAGCAATGAAGGGTGCGATGCGGGCAGTTTGCCTGTCAGGCGAGGTGGGCACTTTGCCAAGNCGGCACCGGAGCAATGAAGGGTGCAATGCGGGCAGTTTGCCTGTCAGGGCCAAGAACAAGGCGAGGTGGGCACTTTGCCAAGGGCGTTGAAGCCCTCCTACCCCAGTCAGAGTGGAGGTGGGGTCAACCATGGGCCAGTCACTGCTCTTGATAATGGAAACATCAGCCCTGGTACCAACAAGTCCTTTGAATCCCTTACCATTTATAGTGCAGACCACGATCAGCTGAGCTGCTGTGATAGTGCTTGCCCAAAAAATTTGAGGCTGGCCAGTGCTGTCAAAGCCAGCAGTGCCATGCTTACTTTTTCTGCCTGGGGTTGTGCTGCAAAATGGAACAAGCTGTGCCAGATGCTGGCTGGCAGGTATAAAGCAAGGTGGCATGGGCATCCAGAGCATAATCTGTATTTCACCCTTAAAGTTGGAGTTGATGACACCAGGTAACACAAAAAGTCCTAGTTTAGTGGTAGAAGAACATCTGATTAGCAAAGCATGTGTATTATTACCTTAAAACTTGGACTTGCCTCTCCAGTGATGATACCTCTCAATTGTCTATGGGCAGAAGCAGCTTCATGCAGGATGGTAAACAAATGACACGATATGCAGTGACAACCATGGACAAGGTAATCAAGGCAAAGGCCTTGCCACCAGATGTATCATCACAGAAAGCTGAACTGATTGCACTGACAGAGCTCTAGAACTGAGCAAAGGAAGCAGAGTAAATATATGGACTGATTCTAAATATGCATTCAGTGTTATGCATGCCCATGGAGCCATCTGGAAGGAGAGAAGCCTGCTAATCACTCAGGGTAGTGGAATCAAGCATGCTGAACAGATGCATGCACTCCTGCAGAGTATTTGGAAGCCTGCAGAGGTGGCTATTATGCATGGCAAAGTTCATCAGAAGGGGCACATGACTCCCAAATTAGGGAATCACTGTGCCAATGAAATGGCAAAAGGAGCTGCAGAGCAAGGTATCCTAGCAGTAATACCACAGAAAGAAATCGATCTGTCAGGATTTACCCCAAAGTATGATCAGAGAGACCACCAGTTAATTGAGTCCCTTAAGGCTAAAATCAAAGAAGGGGCGTGGCCTGTTACACCAAAAGGACAGGCTGTATCCCCACCCCTACTCTTTCAGGAGATTGCTCTGTGGGAACATGAAGGTACCCATCGGGGAACAGAAAATCTTTTGAAACATCTGGAGAAGACAGTAATAGGAAGGGGAATGACTGAAATTGTGCAATCTATAGTAAGCAAATGTGAAATCTGCCATTGATACAATCCTGATATGAGCAAAAGGGTAGTGCTAGGGGTGACAAAGGCCAGACACCTTCCTGGAGATTGTTGGCAAATAGATTTTGCTGAGTTACCAAGCAAAGAAGGATACAGGTACGTACTGGTGTTGGTTGACACCTTCAATGGATGGCCTGAAGTTTACCCCTGTCGCACTAACACAGCAAAAGAAATGGTGTAAATTGTGCTCAATCATGTAATTCCAAGATTTGAGGTTCCTTCGGGGTTGTCCTCAGACAGAGGGCCACACTATGTTGCAACAATTGTGGGGGAGGTTAGTTGAATTCTGTGAATTGTTTGGGATCTGTATATGTCCTACAGAGTGGCAAAGTTGAACATGTGAATGGTACCCTCAAAACACAAATTATCAAAATTTGTTGAGACATCCATGACCTGGGTTCAGGCCTTGCCTATAGCCTTACTGAGAATCAGCAGACAACCAAGGCGGAGGGACAACACGAGTCCCTGAAATATTGTATGGCAGGCCATATCAAATTTCACATATTCCAGGAGGAATTCACATGAGGGGGAAAATTGACTTAAAAAAATATTTAATGGCTCTAAGTTTCACTTTGCAGAAGGTCCAGAGGTTCGTGTTATCCAGACCCATAGGACTGGAGACCCCTGCTCATCTGTTCCAGCCTGGAGACTGGGTGTATGTTAAATGCTGGGACAGTGACCCCCTGCAAGCTAAGTGGAGAGGACCAGTCCAAGTCCTGCTGACCACCCTCACCGCAGTCAAAGTTGCTGGCAAAGGACCCTGGATTCACTACTCCAGAGTTAAGAGGGCCTCTGCTCCTGGATCAACTGGAAAAACAGAGACTGATACAAATGAAGATGATGTGGTTTAAATTGTTTTTTCTGTGTTTACTATCTGCACAGTCAGTAATGATGATTCAGCTTTGGAACCAAAATTTGCATGCGGCTCTAGTCCAAAATGTATCCAGTGCTCTTCATAAAAACAGTTGTTGGATTTGTATTCAAATGCCAAGAATTGATGAGGATTACAACTGGCCATTAATTGGTGTTTTAATGAATGGAACAAACCTTAACAACAGTTGGGAACAGGTCACTGAGGACTACCCACCTGTACCTCTAAGCAGCTTAATTCCTGATCAAGAAAATTATAAGGTTCCCTGCGTGGTGGTTAATGTCACAGGAAAGGTCATTCTCCCTCCGTATTGTCATAAAACTGAATCTAAAATAAGGCTAGTACCAGAAGCTGTAGTAGGATTGGCACAGACACCCTGGAGAATGGTTCCCCCACAGGGTTCAGGATGGTATTGGATATGTAAAAATGAAGCATGGAAAGTTTTGCCCCTTGATAAAGACCGGGCCTGTGCCCTTGGGGCTATAATCCCAAACATAACAATATTTGATCACCTCGAAGTGAGGTGGATGGAGAGTGGGTGGATGAGGATTTATATGAGGAGGATGAAAACATCCAATAATCCCCTTGTTGAGCATCCCACGATTTTCCATAGTGCAATTATGGCTCCTGTTCCTTCTTTGGAAACAACTGAATTGGAGAAAGCAATTGTTAACATTTCGGCCATTATTGAACATACTGAGAATCAAATTTCAGATGCAATCATGGCCTTACAAGAAGAAGCTGGGGATTTGGCTCATGTGATTCTGGAGAAGAAACTGGTTCTCGATTTTCTACTGGTCTCAGAAGGGGGCATGTGTAAAGCCATTAACACTAGTTGTTGTTCTTACATAGATGAGACTGGAAGAATTAAAAACTATTTGTCTGAAATTTGGAAACAAGTTTTAGATCAGGTAACTCTCGAAGATGACTCATTGGATCTTGAAAATAATAACCACACACTTACTTCACAGTTACCCAGCTGGACTTGGATAATACAACTGTTCATACTAGTTGTATTTGTAGTTAGTGTCTGCATCATGACTTGGTATATGTTTCGATGCTGTAGTTTCTGGTCATCTTTATGGATTACTGTTAAATAGAAGTGGTAGAGACTAGACAAGATAGAATTTTTTTGTCAAGTCTCTAAAGAGGAGAAATGATGCCTAAAGATTTTTAGCTTTTTAAGTATTTGTAGCTTTGTAGATTTTTAATATATAGTTGTATAGTTTCTAGAACTTTCTCACACTTTAGAACAGTAGTTACCCTTTCTCACATTTTATGCCACATTCTTGAAATTCTGTTTGCTCTTATTTTCAAGGAAAAGAATTTCAAGCAAGAACATCCTGTTCTGCATCAGCATCTGGGCCAAAATAATAAAATACTTTATAGACAGAACAAGATATAGGGCTAAGAGCCCTTGGAGAAGCTCCAGTGGGGCAGATGCAAGGGTGGGTTACCAGGGCAACCATTCTCCTCCTGGACTTACTTGCTAGATATGCTAATTAGTTAAATTTATAAAAATCATGAAAATTTGATGCTGCGTGTGCGCATAGTTATAATGTGTGCACCTGAAAGCTTTCGTTAAAAGACTGCTCTTTATGTTATCAATTTTACTATTGTTTGGAAAGTTTTTCTACTGAATTTAGGCAACAATTTAACTAAAATTAGGGAGATAAAACCAGAGGATTCCTTAAATCAGGAGTGGCATTGATTGGGAGAATGGTTACATCAGAAATTAGATCACACTGGTAAGGAAGCTTTGTATTTTGTTGCACAGAGCAAAAGGGGGGCCCTAAACAGGAAAACTTGTGAAACTATTCTTACAGAATGTCCTCAGTGTAGATTAAAATTACAGTTAGATCACCCTGCTAAAGCACCACCCCTACACATCAGGAAAGGAAAAACTTCTTGGTTCAGTCAAATGGAATCATAGAAAGGGATAATGGCCTATTGTAAAAGAGCTTTAAGCCACATATGACCACTCCTCATGGTTCAACCCTTTGCCCATTGAGAAGATGCAAAAGCATCCAACTGGAGGGGAATTTTCACAGGTATTTACTTTGTACATGCTCCTGTAGGTCTGTGTGAATGAGCTATAGCCAGTGTGCAATGAATGTTGCTCTGCTAGATTCTTAAGTGTTTTAGCCATAAGTAAGTTAGGCCTATAAGTGAGTTATTGTGCTATTGTAAGTCCTATAAGAATCTTTAGTTAAATTGTTTAAATTGAGCTCTCGATTAACTGCTGTTAAGTCTTTTAAAACCCTTAGGCCTAAGTTGTTGATGAAATCCAGAGCTGAGTTTGGCAAGGGGGTTCACTCTGAATGTTGTGACTCAACAGGAGGGTCTCCCTTATTCCTTCTTATCCTTACCCTTTTCCTATCCCCATCCTCCAGGCAGATAAATTTTTGTTGATTTTAGTTTCAAATTGATTGATTTTAGGTTTTAGTCCAATTTTTCTGTGTGCTTTAACCATCTAGTAAGCAGTAGAGTGAACCTAGTCAATAAACTTTGTCACATTTTCATTTTAACATTAAACCTACTTTTGCTGATACCTTTGTCAGTGATTCTTTGAGCAGCCTAAAACACTCTTTCATGACAGCTGTGCTTTGCATGTGCTTGTACAGGAGTCCCACCTTTAGTGAAGGAAAAGGAGAGCAGAGCACTCTGGCACCAGCTGCCTTGCACAAAAAGACAGTGCTCATGGGAAGGGAGGTTTGGAATGTACCACCATGCACAGGTTGCCCAGACCAAGAAAATCAAAGCACTGGTTAGAATCAAGCATTGAAGGAAAAACTCCTGCCCTTGTCTCCCAAGAACACCTGACAGTGCCTGCCCAGTTTCTGTCAAATGCCCCAAGGGCTGCCCAGCTCTAGTGCTGGGTGAGACAAGCCACCACATGCCTGGCAGCTGCAGCATTTTGTACCCTTTGCCTTCTAATGTAATTCATAGACATTTGCCTTGGGAAGGTCACAGGAGGGATCACAGGCATAGAAGCTTGGGCAACAAAAAGAAATTACCTTGATTCAGTCCCTAAGGAAGCACGTTTAGTTATATTTCCTGTCTTAAGCTCCCACCAACATTATAAGCCACAAGTCAAGGTGAGTTTAAAATTCAGCACATTTTAAAGGGTTTAAAAATAGATATGATCATGATTGTAGATTAAATGTATTGATAAACATGTAAGTACCCTCATTGTTTTCCAGGATCACATAGGAAGACATGAGCAGTACCAGGAGCTGAATCTGCCAAGGAATGCTTTAGAGCTTTGCCAGCAACACTGCCCTCAGCATTCCTCTCCTAATCCATCCATTATCTTCTTTACAAAAGTTTCAGCACTTTTCCCTTTAACTGACAAACATGCTGCTGGGGGCCTGAGGGCACTAATATATCCTAAAGCAGCTTCACCTGGAGCCTCCTCCCACACCCTTGCCCATGGTCCCAGGAAGTATTTAAGCCCAGCTCAGGGCCACAAACCTACACTTTCTTTTGTGGGAGTGTTAGTTTTTGGCTCTGCTGGAATTACAAGCATTTCTGTTTTGTGGCTCTTGCTTGTATATTTGAGACCCTAATCCGTAGCAGGTTGGGGTAAGTACTGCTTTCCTGTAATGGCTGATGGAGCCTAACTGGGGGGAGTAGGGGGTTTGGGAATGTGGCAGGGGTTGGTTTCCCCACCTTGTTGCTATAAAGGTGAGTAGTGTCTGCACAGAGGATGTAAGGTGCTCCTAGATCCTTTCCGTATAGGAAGAAACTGAAATATCCTTCAGTCACAAAAGTAGTCTGCTGAAATGGGGCTTTCACCTTTGTGACTTTGGTCCTGCTTTTTATCCATCTCCTGACGCAGGTAAAGGTTTACGCCGACTTTATTCAAATGGCAAGTGTGCTAAATCCGAGCGGGGTCTGCCCCTTTGCCCGTGTGAGCGGCCTCGATGTCCGAGCGGGATGCCGGGCCCAGGACAGCAGAGGGAGCGGGATGCCGGGCCCAGGACAGCAGAGGGAGCCGGAGCCCCGCGCAGCAGCCCCGGGCCGGGCTCGCTCCCGCCGGGGAGATCCCACATCGCCAGCGCCTGCNAGCTCGCTCCCACCGGGGAGCCTCCCGGGCAGATCCCACATCGCCAGCGCCTGCAGCTGTCCCTGCTTCATGCCACTTGTGTGGTCGCACACGAATGAAGTGAAGTTCGTGTCAGGACCCTGGTAAGGCTGCTCTGCCCATGCATACGGCTGAACTTCAGTAATAGTGACAAAAAAATGCATTAAACTGAATGGCGAGGCAGTTCTGAGCTGCCAGGTCAGATGCAAACCAACTGCAAAGCCATGTGTCAAACGTGGGCTATGATCATCAAATTATGAACTACATAGCAATAAATGCTGCAAGGAAGAACTCCTTTCCCTGTGTTTAACTATATGCATTAAGGAATTTGAGTGTCAGCAATGCTGTTTTAAAGATTAATTTATTTGGTCACCCTTTATAATAGGTTCAGTCTTGTTCAACTCCACTGGAGCTTAGCAGATCAGTCCAAACTAGAACCTCAAACATCATCTCTGCAAAGTAGCTTGTACAGCTTGGTAAGGCCACTAACTTATAAGGCTAATTTCTTGTCTTCAATATATAAGCAAATAATCTGAGTAACCATAATTTACGAGCTCCTAGAGCTGTGCAGGGTTTGTTCACCAGCTGTAGTATTAGTAGTGATCACTGTTACCCAGAAAACCTAGGGCAGAAGGTAACTGCTGTTTCATTTTGGGATGGTGACTGATAGTCCTCACCCTGTCAGTCTTTAAAACAACAAAGCTTTGTAAGGTGGATAAACAGAACAATTCTTTCCCAACCCACATGTGAAGTTCCTTGGGTTTGCTAACCTTGAGGAAACAGAGAAGAGCGTTCCCAAATCCTCCCTGCCTCTCAGCTGTACCTCCCAGTGCATCAACGCACTTGCTAAACTTCAACAAGTTGAGCTTGTTTCACCAAGTGCTGGAAGGCTGAGGGGAGGTAGGATGTAGGTGCTGCTTGCAGTGCTGAGCAGCATCTCCAGCAGGGAGCACGCAGGGTGACTGCACTCCTCAGTCACACCACCCAGATCAATGTATTGAACCTGCCTCCTTGGTGGAAGTCTCTTTCACATGTAGACATCCCCACTTGCAGCTGAAACAATCTCTCGACAGCTCGATGGTCTCCCTGTGCTAATGCCCCGCTTCTGGGTAGCCAGGTCTCTACCAGCATGGCAGGGCACTGTGCAGCACTTTCTCCCTGCCTGTGTGGCTCTTGGTCTGGCAACTGCTGCAACGATACATCCACTAACAGGTCTCATTGATTGCTGGTATCAAATATACTGGCAACTTGCTCACATTTGTGATGGATTTTTTGTAATCAAGCTCATCTCTTCATCAATCTAGTTAATCAATTTTATTGTCCCTAGGGCAGAGCTGCTTGTGGACAGGTATAACTGGTGATATTGAAGTAGCCTTGGCATATGAATCCAAGGGAAGAAGAGACCCTGGGTGTAAAGCAGCTTCTATTCATCCTACTTTAAAATCTTAACTTTGGTAATGAAATATTTAATGCACTTTTATTTAAAGGAACGTCTCTGTGAAATGAAAACAATAAACAGCTGATGATGGCTTAATAGCTTAAGTGTAGCTGGAGCATTCAATCAATCTGAAAAAATTGTGAGTATATTTCAGAATGGTGGAGGTTATTGCTATGATACATCTAACCTTAATGGGAAAAATATATCCTCTATTGAGAGTTCTCGAATAAACCTGTCACTCGGTGACCAGTTTATTAGATTCCCTCCTGAGTTCAGTCATCTGTGGCTGTGCTGAATAGCTGAAGTAAGGCTAAAGCAAAGAACTGACCAATTTCTCCAAAAAGGTGCCTTGGACAAGCTGAGGCCTAATTTGTGTGCAGGGAGGGAGAGTACAAGTCCTGGATGCCCTGCTACTAGAATACAGTTGCTGCTGCCTCGCATTCACCCTGCAGCAGAACTGCTTGGAAGCAAGTGCCCCTCACTGCCAGGTACCTTCAGGCAGGTACAGGCATTGCCAACTGTGCCTCCTGAGGAAACAAGATGCAAGAAACCAAGTGGACTTGTTGGCTCTAATACTCCATTTTACCTGTGGCAAAAATAGTTTGAAATGTCACCAAATCCTAACCCACTTGGGTGGCAGGCTGGGTGTGAGGTTCCTGTCATTCATGTGAAAATTTGAAGATGGATGGTAGAAAAAATGTGTTGGTGTCAGTGGTGATGGGAGGGGAGAAGTCAGCCTGCAGCTGTTCCTTGCTGGCTCAGGAGCATCTGCTTGACTGGTGAGCAGGAGCACCAGCCTTCTGTGTCATGCCAGCAGCCTTGCATGGACCCTGGAGAGAGCCAAACCTGGTGCTTGGAGCTGGCAGTGCTGCCCTGGGAGGGAAAGGCACAGTGGGGGAGAGCTGAGGATACTGGGATGTTCCTGGGGAGTGGCACTGGGATACCTGGCAGGAACATCTCCTTGGGAGGCAAGCTGCACTAGTCCTGATGCCAGCAGAATTGCTCCCCTCCTTTGCTTTTGCTATCTGCTGCTGCATGCAGCACTGCCTGCCACCTCTGAACCCCTGGAAGCTCATCTGCATCTACAAATACAACCTTTCTTCAGAGAGAGGTTAAAATGATAAGTTGAAAGGAATGTGAACAGATGTAGTTACTTGTTGGCTCTTAAGTGTGATTGATTTAAGTGTAAAGCTTCTCCTTAACTCTATGGTTTGTAACAGTGACCTTCACAATTAGCTCTAGTACATCTGAAAGTGGTTCATTTTCACTGGGCTGTCTCTAATTGCACTGCAGTTATTCTGTTAATGGTTTTGTAACTATCCAAATCCATCTGCTATGTCTCCCTTCAGTTGCTTCCAGGGGCTACTGCTATCAGGATGATCAAGCCACTTGCTGGCAGGAAAGCTGTCTGTTCACAAGAACTGGAAATATGTAATATTTCAGTAAAACTGACTGTAAGATCAAGCACAGCGTCAGCCTGGGAGCTCACCTGGCCCAGCAGCAGAGGGAATCAGAGGAGTGAGACAGAGCAAAAGCACAGTGCAGGTCTGCCCCAGGCCAGGCTCAGACACTGCAGCCAGGACACGCTGTAGTTGATAATACATCATGACAAGACGTTCCACAGCTGAACTGTATCAAACCCCACTACCTTTTGTTTTGAATAAGCTGTTGCCAGACTAATTTGGTATCTCTTGGTAGAAATCAAGGTCATCCTTTTGCTGGCCTGAAGAGTCCCAGTCAGCTTCAGTTGGTCCTTGTCTGCTAATTCCCCTCACACTCTTCTTTGTATCTAGTCTTGTTCAATCATGACCTTCTGTTATGTGAGACCAAAAATACAGGCAGTATTCAAAATGGGACCAACTGGCACAATGGCAAAGTGATGCCTTATGAGTTTTGTTTCCTGTCTTCTTATTTGATTTGTCTCTTTCTGTGACTGAGCATTAAAGAGCATTATACCACAACTATCTTCTGTAGCTCCAAATCTAGTTTCTGAGTGGGAATGGTCAGAAACCTCATGCCCTGGAAGTGAAGTTTACACAGCTACCTAATTTTACATTTACTTTTACTGGCCACTTTGTTACTCAGCTTGTTGGTACTGTGAGGTCCTTATACCTTTTTGAGGAAAGCATATTCTAGTCACAGGAATCTCCTTTTGACCTGCATTATTTGAACAAATTTGCTGGATGAAATAATCAAACATTTGTTGTTTGTTGTTTTTCGGGATGGTCAATATATCACTGTCATTAGTTGCTTCTGGTGTACAAAAGTGTTGTAGCCTTATGGAGAATGTTTTGTCTGCTCAGCCCAAGGGCAAAGCACTTCAGATGCAACTGTAGGTCCTACTTAGTTTTTAAATAAGTTCCTACAGAGCTCTGCATGCATGTGCTTTTGCCTATTGATTAAATAGGAAAGATTCTGGCTTTTTAAAACGATGTACAGGGTTTTTCTCTGTGCCTGGAGGATTATAGATTTTTGTGTGTGTGATACCATTCTAACATAGCTATTGAGAAAACAAAGGCATCCATAAACTTGCTTTTACGTATTTCTGTATCTTTGTTTCAAGTTAATGTACAAGGAGAGCGAGTTGCTCCACAGGGGTTGGCTCTGGGTAAAACAGCCCTTCAGTAAGAGGCCCATCTGAAGGCAGGCTGGCAGCTCCAGGACTGCTCCCCATCGAGTCACACAAACAACTGTGCTGCCCAAATTGCATTCCCTCATTCTCAAGGGAATGTCCTCTGTGCCCCGATTGATTTCTGTCTCTGGCACAGCTCTGTGTGGGATTTTCCGGCTTTGAGAGTCATCTACAAAAAGCACATATTGACTGGATCCTCCTGGGATGGGTGGGTAGGAAAAAACAACAGCCCTTTCTATCGTGTAGCAAAGCTTTTATGAGTGAATGGCTGTAGCTAAAAAACTTTATGCAAACTTTGGAGTACAGAACCCGAAGAACTTGTCAGCAGGAATAACAGCATTTTGAGCTAATGGGCTGTTCTGAAAAAGAGTAGAACAGTAAATTTCTTTCCAAAATAAGTGGAAATTAAGACACTGAACTCATTAAGCAGCTGCCCTATTAAGTGCTGCAGTGGCTGCTGCTGAGCAAGATTTGCATTTGTGGGCACCATGGCATCTCCAATTACTGCTCAGCAGTGAAGAAGCCTGCAGGGCAGCAACTATTAGCAGAGGGCTCTGCTAACTGATCCATGCCAGCACTTGTGCTGGACATCCAGTGCTGTTATTTTAATTGCCCTCTGTGTTGAGTTTGAAAAAAGGAAAGTGCTCCTACAGAAAGAAAAGGGAAAAAAGAAAAAAGAGAGAGGGGATGAAATGAATGTGCTTGCCCTGTGTTACAAATGCTACAAGTCAGAGCAGCATGTCTTCTGGGACCAGCCAGAGAGCACACTGTGCACTATTTAACACACTGAACCCACCAGGCACAGTCCTTCAAGCAGCTGATGAGAACTCATCAGTTTTTCTCTGGTCTAACGTTGTGCTTAAAACAGACCCAACTGGGACAAGTACTCATGTACAGCAACAGAAGTGTTGATAGAAGAGGTTGTATCCTGTAATGCAAGTTGTTGGCAGTGCTAATTCTCATCCTCCTTTTAAAATTTCCTAGACCTGCTTTAGCATGGAAACCCTGAGAATTTATTCACAATATGTGCACTAGCAAGTGGAAAATTTTGATTTGAATTAAGCTGCAAGCGTGTAATTGTTAGAAGACTGCCACACAACGTCAGATCAGTGATCCTCCTAGCCCTGGAAAAGGGTAACACCAAGCTTCACAAGACAGAATAAGAAGGTGTAAAGTTGTATGTCAGGACAATAGCTGTGTGAATCCTCCCAAGACCATCCAGGGTTGTGGCAGACCATGCTGTGTCCAGATTGACCCTGAATCTGAATACCTCTGGGACTTTATCGTCCTCCTACAACACTGTTAATATCTCAAGGGGAGAGCTGCAGGATGTGGCTGCATCAGGAGCATCATTATTCTCCTTTGTCATCATCCAAAACGTGTTATCTCACCTTCCAATTAGAACTACACCTGCCTTATTAACTGCCAAAACAAAAAGCTACTGATGAATGTGCACGAAAGAAGCTTTATGGCAATTACTCAGTTACAGCTGATAACTGTTTTGTGTGTGTATAAGCACACCTCAGTGCTTCTGATTCTTTATTTGAACAGGATATAGAGACTAGGCAGTGAAAGGGAAAGTTTGGCTCTGCAGGCAGTGCTGGTGGGTGGGCCCAGGTACATGGATGCATCACAGGACTCCAAGCAAGGAAGTGCCTTTTCCACCCACAGCTGCTGCAACCTAGGTGAGTGGGCTGAGGTGCTGCAAGAACATGGCTCAGGTAGGGACCCTTACTACAGACCTGGGAAAAGTATATTAAGCAGGAGGATTAATGCCTTTCAAAGATGGAATAGGTTCTGCTTTCATAATATTTTTCTTTTCAGCCTCCACAAGAGTTGGCACAGTCTAGTGTGCCACAAAGCGCCCTTTTTTATCCCTTGCTCAGAACATCTTGAATGAATTCTTGGCAAAACTTTCTAACTCTGTGTGTAGATAGGAACAAACTCCAGCCAAGCTGGGTCCTCCTGCAAGGCCACTCACCTGGGTCTCTCTGCTCCAGGACTTTGTGAGTATGCAGATTTCCCCTGTACTTCTGTGGCAGATGGGTGGATGTGGTACAGCAAAGGCACCAGCATCGGGACCCACACATGCAGTTGGGAAATGCAGGCATCTAGAATTGACACAGAGAAATGATTTTGTAGACCATAAAGGTAACTGAAAATGCCCAGCAAGAGAGTGCAGCTCAAATCAGCATCTGTACAGCCAGGTCTCACAGCATGAACGTGCACAGTGAGCTCTGCAGTGGCATCTCAGTAGCTCCTCTCACAAGAGGAGCTATCTGGAAATAGCTGCCAGGTTTGGTGAGATGACCTGAACTGCCACATTTTCGAGAAGCATGGAAATCCCCACATCTCCCTGTGAGTCACAGAACACTTTCTGCTACACCTTAGTCCCTGGCCACACCTGCTGCCAAGAGGGGTTGTGTGCTAAAATAAAATCAATCATGAAATACGTGTCAATTGAATGTTCTCCAAACTGTCTCCTCTCCAGGCGTCTCAAAGTGCTGGATCCATACAGCAACCTGCACAGGCTGGAGCCCAAAACACCTGCTTGGTGTGGGAAAGGAATCTTTCCAGGAAATCAGCATAATGTGAAAATGCATTTCAATGCACCTTATCGACTCTCTGAAGGCACCAGCAGTATCAGCATGGCTGCAGTCCTTGGGGACCTCCTTCTTTACTTACTGTAAACCAATTGATTTTAGTGGGCACTTGGTGCCCGTGTACATTTTAAGGTTTAGATTTTAAGGATCCTAAGTAAGAACATAAAGCAGTATCAAGTATTTCTGGGTTTTGTGACCAAGCTGGAGAGGGAACTCAATATCCTCTTAGCAATTTGCTCAACTAACGTTTCTGAAAATCTATTTTGCTAAAGGGGCAGAAAGGAAGAAAATCAGAAGGATAGCAACTGTAATAATCGCTGAATTTGCTTCTGGATTTTTTCCCTCTATCTTCCAAAAACAAGTGTTATTGCCAAAGTTGATTCTCATTTCCTCTTAGAAACTGTCCACTGTGTCTTCCATGGGCAGTGCTGAAGCATAATGCAAATGTGAGCAGTTAAAATACCTGAAGAAGACAAAATCAGATTGGTGTATTAACTCAGTGACGTTTCCCCCCACCCTTCCTTACAAAGCACTGCTATTTTACAGGAATAGAAATCCTTTTGGGGTTTTGTAGCTGACTCAGAGCTGCAAGAAGAAAAAAAGAAGAGAAGGAGAGAGGTAATTTCTAAAGTGAAATTAAATTAACCACAAAATCAAACATTTCCAGACATTTAATTTCATGTCAGTTCAGAGGCACCTTTTGGATTTATGCCATCTAAAACCAAAATATCAATACACATTTCAGGATTGATGGTCTTTTAATACTGTGTTGTATTTCAGAAGCTGTAAGAAATGTAATTGGATTTTGTTATGCCTAAATTAGTAACTAGAATCTATTTTGGAATGTATTTTTCTGTTAAAACACGAAATAATAGAGTTTGCATAATTATTAATCTCTTGTAATAATCCTCAATTGCACAGATTACTTTTCAGAAACACGAGCAGTATCTTGCAGACAAGATGAAATTTACTGGCTTATTTTTCTTCTGTATGCTGGTGAACGTGCTAACAGGTAAGATTACTACTGAATTTATTCTTGTTTATTTTTTCAAGCCACCAGAATTATTTTGTTACAAATACAGCATCTTCTGTGTAGTATTGCTCACATACCAATCCCAACTGTTCAGGCTGTGAGTTATGACTAACAGCCAGACTAAGTTGGTTCATAGCACTGACTGATTGCAAAGGGGGAATTCCTTGCTCTGCTCTTCAAGAAACAAAAATCCTTTGGCTACACAGAGGGTCCTATGTGGGCCTTACAGGACTTGTCAGCGTCCAGTTATACATGGAAAATGTTTTGTTAACAGAAAGTCTTTTGGTGCAGGAGCTGGTACTGATGTGTCTCCTCTTTATTTACAGATGCCCGATCCATCCAGGATGGAGATGGTAATTCCTAATGTGTTTTTATTTCCTTTGTATCACTAATAATTAGGAGAGTAATTTGTAACTCCCAGACTTGATGCCCAGCAGTGACTTTGGCAGAAATGCTTATTAACTTCAGTGGACTATGGAAAAGCTTTCAGTTAGTTCTGGTGGAGAAAGAATAGTGAATTTAAAAAAAATTAGTTTAGAATTTATTAAAAGGTGGTGACATATTAATGTATAATAATAGAGCTAATATCCAGTATTAAAATGAAAAGGGATTACAGTCAAGTCACTAATTCTGTTGTACAGAATCATAACTGGAAAGCACCAGACTGATAAATGTATAGGACATCTTAGAATTTTGTCTGTCCTGAACAATAACGCTGTATATATATCTGGGTTTTGGCAAGAGATACCAACTTTCATGACAAAAAGCTTAAAATTTACAAATTGCCACAAATCCAATTAAAAAAAATCTTGGAATAAATCCCTTAGCACAGCTACCCTGTGGTTCATGTTACTTTGTGTGATTAGTCCATTGGATTAGTGTTTGCCTTTGATTTAAAAAACCCTCAACACCCTAATGATGTTTACACTGGCTTACTGATGATTCTATCATTTAACCTCTCTTTGGCTTTTCAGACAGAATTCTGTCTGAAAACAAAGTTGCAGAGAAGTATTTGCAATAACCAAGTACTGCTATTGCTGGTGAACATCTCAGTTAACCAGCAGGACAGCCAGCAGCATCTCCAGCGCACAAATATGCAGAGAGTATTAAAACAGATATCAACAGGGCAAATACAGAATAAGGTCTAATATGATTACTTATAATTCAAACCTTTTTCTTCCCCTATGCTCCATTCTATTTCTTTATGCCTCTAAAATCTTGTTAATATATCATCTGTATTTGTATACTGCAAATATTTTTCTGGCAACTTTTGAGACAGTCAGGAGAGCCTGCATCAATCTAGAATTAGAACCCTGTTCAGGCAGTGTCCTGTTGCTCTCATTACCAGCAATTATTGTTTTCTTTCACACTGGGCCAAGCAGCAGCCTGCAAAGTGAATCTGAGGTCAGCTGGTATAAACAGTGACTCGTGCTCTGCAGACAGCATTTAGCTGGTTCATTTGGTTTGTTAGGTGCCATCTGTGCCTGCATGCTGCAAACTTTACTCTGTAAAATTGAAGTCTGACAACAGGATTGTTGAATTCCTACTAAAGACCCTGGCCCCAAGCTGAGTGGAAAGACTTTCATTTATCTAAATGGGCTTCAAATCAAAATAAAATACTGTGTTTAGCTTTGCTGAACAGAAAGACATTTGTGACTGTGGTCTCAGCTGCTGTTTATATTTTATATATGCTTCTCTGTTTGCCTATATTTGGGCCCAAGGGTGGTCAGCTCGTGAATTTTCAGAACTGATTTTGTTTTCCTGCTGAATTTTAAATCTTGTTTCGATGACTGTATCACATTCTGATATTGCTAGAGCAGGCCCAAATACTGCAGCTGTCTCCCAAGTGGCAAAGCCTTTCCTCACCCTCCCCTTAGCTCATTTCCTACAGTCCCCTGAGAAGAGGCACAACTCTGCAGTTCCAGGTAATGTCAGGGAAGTATGGTCCCAGTCCCTGGGAGTTCTGTGGGCAGTTAAGTCAGCTGCAGGGGCATGGCATTGAGGGTGGTGCCTTATTCCTTGTATTTTTATATTGGGCAAAGCAAATTATGTGGAATGAGGAAAAATGGCTTTCAATTGCAATTGCTTCTTGCTTTTAAACAACCAGTAGCCTTCTAGAAGTTAAACCAGCCTGATGAATTCTTGAATTGGCATAAATGTGGATGTGTCCCTTCATTCCTGCTCCCTGTCTTGTCCCATTATGTCACTCCTGGTGCATCTGGAGCAGGGAATACCAGCTCCATTTTCTGCAGAGTGGGCCACGGAGAGGGGTCAGTGGCTCTCCTTGCCTCTCTCCTGCCAGAGGAGCACACCAACCCCCAAAGGGAACTCACAACCCCAAACCATGGTGGCTCCAGGCCCAACCTTTCAACAAAAGCACTTCATATTATAGTAATCTGCAATATTTTATTTTGGTTGCCTTTTTTTAGATCTCTACCGGGAAGCTGCAGCCTTGCCGTACTGGCCCTTCTCATCCAATGATTTCTGGTCCTATGTGGAATATTTCCGGACCTTGGGAGCCTACAACAGGATCAATGACATGGCCAGAGCCTTCTTTGCCCAGTTCCCTTTTGGGAGCCACCTTGGCTACCACGTGCCCGACCATGAGCATTGAATGCCTTGCTCAGCTTTGCCACAGCTGCTGCCCAGGTGTTTGGGTGGGCACCTGTCTGCCACTGAACACGCCTGGGCTGCCTTCAGCTGCTTCGTGATACCAAGTGCCATGTGCAGCATTTTATGGTTTTGATGAGTCTCTTTTTTACCATTTCTTGTAAAGGTGTTTGAGTGAACACCTGACTGCCAGCAAATGTACCAGGACTGTGCTTCAGCCACTAAATTGCACTGCAGCTACATGCAGCATTTCAGGCTTTAAGTTAGTCCCTTTTTACAATTCATGCTTCTGTGTGAAACAATAAACTCCTCCATTCTGCTGCATGGTTTTGGGAGCTTTTTTTTTTACAGGTGATGCTCTCAGCTTCATCTTGGGAGACTGCTCTCTATGTAGAGGAGTTGTTGAATGCTCTGTGTGTACGGGAGTTATTCAGTTTGGGGGCTGGAAGGGCCACCACTATCTGTTGCACCCAGCTGATGCCATGATGATTTTTTGCCTTTTCTTTGATACCCCTTTTATATACTTTTTCTATATTCTTAGTGCTTCTAGCCCACATTCTTAGACTCACTGTTTTGTTAAGCCAAGGGATTGAACACCTTGGCAGCCTTGCAGTGAGGGGTCAGAAAGCCCCAGACACCAAGGGCCTCTCCAGAACACATTCTGTAAACTGAGACAGGCCCATCCAGGGGCAGGTTCCTGGGGCGGGCGGTTCACTGGAGCCTCTGACTGGGAAATTTTTGATAGATGTGCTCATTTGTAAGGCCTAGAATGTGATACCCGACCTACCGTGGGTCTGCATTCCGTGTGCTCTGCGGAAGTGACGGCGCGCAGCGGCCGCCATGAAGCCGGCGGTGGACGAGATGTTCCCGGAGGGCGCCGGCCCCTACGTGGACCTGGATGAGGTGAGGCGGGAGCTCTGGTGCCGGGGCCGCGGTGCCACGGCGCGGCGGCGCTCAGCGGCTGCTTTCGCAGGCAGGGGGAAGCACGGGGCTGCTGATGGATCTGGCCGCCAACGAGAAGGCGGTGCACGCTGACTTCTTCAACGGTAAGGACCGCCCTGCTCCGGGGGCCATCTCTGCAAACCCCGCCTGCCTTCTCTCTCGAGGCTTTGCTGCCTGGTGGTCGCTGAACGTGTCGCTAACTACGTTTCTGGGGAGCGCTATGAGAGCGCTTCAGTGCCAAATGATGCAGGTGGGAGCGGTAAAATGCGGGGTTTTCCTCTCCTGGAAGTTTTAGCGTGTTAATCGCTACAAGGAAAAACACCTTGGCCTGTTCACATAACAGATAGCTTCTGTTCAACAGGGCAAATACATGTAAAAGTCTGGGCAGGACTTAAAAATTTTGTCTCTGACAAAAGGTAGTTCATTAACTCTCAAAAGTATACGTGCATTTGTATCCAAACGAAAATAAAACATTGGTTTTAATATAAGTTCTGCGTTTGAAAGTCAGCTGTATGAGTAGAGAACCACAGACTTACAGAATGGCCTGGGGTGGAAGTGACCTTAAAGATCATCTCGTTCCACCCCCTGCCATGGGCAGGGACACTTTGCATGATCCCAGGTTGCTCCCAGCCCCATCCCACAAGTCCTTGGACATTTCTAGGGATGAGAGAGCCGCAGCTTCTCTGGGCAGTCTGTTCTAGTGCCTCACTGCCCTTACAGGGAAGAATTTTTTTTTCAAATACCTAAACCTATATTCTGTCAGTTTCAGGCCATTCCCCCTTGTGCTGTCACTCCAGGCCCTTGCAAATAGTCTCTCAGTCTTTCTTGTAGGCTCCCTCAGGTACTAGGCCACCCTGGAGCTTCTGTTTTCCAGGCTGAACAATCCCAATTCTCTCAGCCTATATGTAAGTATTTACATCTGCTTTGAGAGAGAAGAGCTACATATCAAGCCACTTAGGGGTAGATTATACAACACTGAGCACGTGGTTGCTAAAGGGGTTTTTATGCGTCTGAAGAAATACATTTAGACATTTCAACAATGAGTTTTAGGTGTTATTAAATCTGCTTGCTGTGGTACTGTTAATATCACAAACTGGTGTTAATTCCAGAATAAAGTGCATTTCTCATTTTGCTCAAGACTTAGAATACAGTGAATAAAAGGCAGTTTTACTCTCAGCAGTTGTGGGGGACACCCAGCTATCTGTTGGAGCCAGCATATTCAGGAGTAGCTATTTCCATGTATTTCTGCCATCACAGTGTGGTGTTGTATTCTACTGGTAGTTTAGGACTCTTCTAAATAAGGATTCATCCTCAGTTCATTGTACAGTGCTTGTAAACTGCCTTCTGTAAGAACAAAGACTTGTATTCAGTTAGGTTATTAATTTATGTTCAGTATACTAGGAAGATGCAAAGCTGAGAAGTTACGAGTACTTCCAAAGGTGACTAGAACCATTTCACTAGTGGGAGATGTGTTCTGAGAGAGAAATGTTATTGGCACCTTTAAAGCAATTAAATGTTTTTAAAGAAGGGGTTTTTAACACAAATTCCAGTTCATTAATCTGCAGAATTTAGGGGGGTGTGCTTGGATGCTATGACCAAAACCCCGAATTCTGCAGGAATGTCTACACTGAGAGTTGCTGCATGCATAAAGCTAGTACTTGCTCAGTTCTGGACTCTGGGATTTATGCTTGAGCCCCTCTTAGATGGATACTTAATAACTTTATAAAACCCCTTCTTTTGAAGCTTTGCTTTTGTGCATTTACCTGCAAAGCTTGTATTGTGCAGGTGAAGCAGTTTAATTTGTGCATGACAGAGAACACGTGCGTGGGTCTGCCTGCCTTTGCTGTCTCTTCTCACCCTGAGGCTGCATTTCTAACAACTGATGGTGCAGTAACTCTCGTTCACTGAACTCACCTTGGTTTCAGTCCTTAATCCAAGTAATGAAGTATGTGCATTTGTAACACTGAAACTTCTGAGGTTGATTTTTGTCTTATTTTTCTGCCTAGATTTTGAAGATCTCTTTGATGACGATGACATCCAGTGAATTTAGTTGTCCAGCTATGCAGTGCCAAGATGTGGAATTTTCTCTAGGATCGCCTGTGCAGTCCATTATTTATTAAATTAATCAAAATGGGAAAATCAGAGAGGGGGGGAAAAAACCTTTATAAGCTGCTTGAGGAATATGAAAAGCAGATGGTTAAAGATAATTAAGGAGGGAACTGTGCACTGTTGTTTCTAGGAAGCTGTATGTAGATTTTCCTGGAAATTTTATTTGCTGATGTGCTTATTGAATAAAATACTGAAAAAAAAACCCCTCTCTGGCTTATACTTTGAAAGTAGATATTGCTGTCTTCTGAGCTCCCTTAGAGTGATTGGTATTAAATAATTCACTGTTGCTTTTGGATCTTACATAAAAGATATGCAGTAGGGCACATTGCTGCCTAGAAAAGTTTTGTTCATCCCACAATAAAGGATTGTCTCAGGATAAGATGGTTGCTTGTTCTGAATAGTCCAACTCATTTGTTGGTCACACTGAGAAGAGTGTGGGTTGTCTTTTGTTTCAAGACAGAGAGCTACCCTCAGTACTTCACCTTTAATTTAAGGAACACAGAAAAAGAAAGTAATTTCACTTTGATACGTGAAGCAGAGAAACGTTCTGACCCCAAACCATGGGAATTCTTGGATTTAAAAATATAATTTCATCCTTGAAATTGTTCTTTATAGCAAAAGAAACCTAAAATTATTTTCTTTTCCTGCAGAAGCTAATGCACTTATTTGTGCTTAGAGGCATAGTGGATATGAATCAGGCTGTTAAAATACTAGTTCAGATTTTGACATAAGTTTTTCAGAACATAGGAATGTTTTATTTTTACCCTTCAGTGACCAAACTGAATCTCAATGAAAGGAACAGGCAAGTTTTTAGTATATTTTTTTAGAGTCAAGAGTGTAATCCTGTCTAATCTCAAATGCAATCTGTATTCTATAAATTGATCACAAATTTAATACTTTGACTGATCTTTCTTTAAACACTTCAAACTACTTTAATTTTACCTGCAGTGAAACCCTTTCATACTTCTGCCACATTTTTATTTCTTTAGTTTGCCTTAAAAAAAGGAAATCTTAAATCTAACAGTAACTGTTCTGACCAGTGAGCTTAAAAATGTAAGTACAATAAACCCAGTAGGATTTAGGTGTCTTTTGATTGTGTTGCTGTGGATTTCTGACCAGGCTATGCTTCATCATGCAGTGTACTCTAAATCAGCATTCTGACATTTACTCTGCTTGGTGCCTGAAATTGTGCTGAGAGCATGGGTTTCCAGTTTTCCTCACTGAGACCAAGGTAAAGCAATTTGAGTCATGGTAAGTGTGGTTGGACTGTCTCTGGCTTTGGTGCTGTGCTTTCTCCAAACTAGGTTTTGAGAAATGAGTTGCAGGAAATGGAGGCAGCATTTTGGGCAGGTGCAGAAGATGAAATAAGATTGAAGAAGCAACTCTTCTCCTTTGCTCTTTTATCTGCTTTTGCTGATTTCTCAAAACGGTCATCTTGGTTTTGGAATACATCCTTGTCAATGTTTTATACATCTTTGTTTTTCATTTGCTTCCTTAAGTTGTAAGAAACTTGAGCTTTAAGTTTGCTCACAGCAGCAGGAGTATATTCTGTGATACAAACCCACCTTGAACAGTTGCTATTCAGTATGGATGGTGTTCTCTCCTTTAAAGATGTCTAAAACCTCAGTGAACATCGGTTTGAAGGTGCTAATGGTGAGTGGTTCTAGTTCTCTAACATCTCCCCTGATCAAAACATGGAACTCTCTCTGTGGAACTGGCTAGAGGGCAAAAATGCTCCTGGTTCCAGCAGCAGGAGTTTTCATCCTGGTAGGATATAACTATCTATTCAAGGTAGGTATAGCTAACACACCTTTTTGTGAAGATTGCCAGAAACTCAGGGTTTCCTGTAGAAAAGCAGCATAAATAGTACTGCTGGCACATGGGAGGTCTGGTATGTGTGTCTGTGGGGAGGGAACTTAATCTGTGCAGTGTTTAAAAGTGTTTAAGTTAATCAAAGTCCTAATGAAGAAAGCTGTGGAATCTCATTAACTGCCTGGGTGTGCAGCTAATGCTGCTCTAGCTGCAGCTACTGTGAGTACTGGGGGTTCCTGGGTATTACCAGCTGCTGTCCTGCTAACTGAGCTTGCCCTTCAATCTGATACCTGTGTGGGTCTCCTGGGGTGGGATGAAATGGAAGGAACACGCAGAGTTGGGATGGGATATTACCAAACATGCATCTCGTAGCTGTCTGGAGTGTGAAGTTCCCTCCTGCAGAGTGAGGCTGAGGGTATGTCTCACATCATCTCTCTAAAGAGGGCTCTCAGCGTGTTAAACTCCCATCAGGAGCTGTAATTTGTTTGGGTCCCTTCTGGAACAGTGTTAGATGAAAACAAAATGACCTTCACTTTCACATAGTTTCTGTGTCACCATTTGTCAAGGCTTTCAGTCTAATTAGTCTGTGGGCAATCAGCCTGTTGTCAGGAAATAATCACAAGATGTCAAAATCTTTAATAGAAATTGATGTAAAGGGCATTTGACTACCTTGGCCAATTCATTTATTGAGCTTAGATTCCTGTCCTTTTTCTGGAGATTGACACCTCTCATAATCAGTGTTTCTTAGGGAACAAGGCTATTCAAAGAGCAAGATGCACACATTTAGACTGATGTGTATTAGTTTATAAGCTGCTGGGTACTGCTTAGTATTTCAATTTCCAAATAAGTGCTCTAGTCTGAATAGATTTGTGAATTGTCCCAGTGACTGCAGTGGGACAGCTGGCAATCTCTAAAGCTGACCTGCCTGAGACTTGGCAGGTTGAGGTCCCAAGTGCTGAGATGCCTTGGAAGGGTGTAGCCAGTGGTGCAGCACAGATGAAAAGTAATTGCTTCAAAACACTTAAGTGTCAGCCTGTTCCCTTCGATACCCTCAACAGGCCGAGGCTCTGTTTGCAGGGAACTGCAGGCTGTCCCAGTACATTCTTTGGAAATAAGAATGTGCAGTCTGTTTTGAGCTGAAAAGAATCCAGTCGTTGTGAGGGAGAGGAAGTTGCCATGCTAAAGGAAACTGGCTGTCATCTGTGTATAATATTTCTGCAGTGCTGGTTCTGAGCTGGTTTCCAGGTTATCCAGTATCCAGTGCTCCCCTGCTCTTCTTACGAGCATCAACAGGCAAGCTCAGACCTAGAGAGGCAATAGTGGATTTTCCTTGGTGGCTTTTTGCTTAGTTAACTTACAGGGAATTAAAAGTTTTCCTTTTAATATTTTATTTCAATGATTGAAATGGAAGGTATTTTTCTTGATAAAGAAGGAATTCATTTGGATGAATAAATGGACTTCTTCCTGCTTCCCTGGAGTGTTGAGAAGCTGGCAGGCATCTTCCTGCTCTCAATGTGCAGTTGTTCAGCACATGAGAACATGCTGGGCAGATGACAGTGCAGCCCTGTTCTCTGTGAGTCCCTGTCGGTGATGGGGCTGGAATGCCAGTGTCACATCTGGGATATTTTGGAAAAGCACAATGCAAGCCAGTCCTTGGCAGCAGGGGTGGCTTTGAGCATGAGGGTTTGCTTCCATGTTTTTGCTTTTAGGTTTATTTATTTTTTTAGTTTGCCTTTTATATGTGCTCCAGTTGGCCTTTGCCAAGCAGCAGGGTTAGAATCCTGACCCATATTACAGACCTTTTACTCAAGTTGCTATAAGGAGTTCAGAGCAGACAGGAACAGTGTCTTTCAAAGATTTTAAAATTCACAAATAGGACTATTTTGTGAATGCTGCTTGCTTATTTATGAAAAAAGTCTTAGGTAATCTTGTACAAACTCGTGTAAACTTAAAGCGTCCTGGAAGAAAGGACTCTATTTTGAATATTATCAATAAACAGATGCACAGCTGAGAATATTGTGCATGAGGTGGGTGATGGGGCAAGGGGATACATATTGCCAAGGGAATGGGACAAAGCATCCCTGGTGCTGACAGGAGCTGCCCCACCACGGGAGTCCCAGCTGGGGATGCTTTGGCAAGGCCACTTCAGAAGGGACTCCTGTCACAGGATGGTGGCTCTGTCCTGTCAGAGCTTCCTAGTCAGGGCACGCCTCAACTCCTAGTGCAGCTTGCTGAGCAGTGAGCAGTGTCCTGCCTTTTGGTCTCCTACTGCTCTGAAGCTGCCTCTGCATCACTGGGTACAGGTGCTGTGGTGTGGGAATCACCGTGCCTGTGTTGTGCCTCATCTGGGATGACAGATCCACCCTGGTCTTACAACACTTGCCAAAATGTGGTACAGACCTAGAACGGCTTCTCTGGAAATCCCTTGTCAAGGAGCAGAGAAGCTGTGCTGTCCTGACTCTTTCAGGCAGACCTCCAATTCCACAGATGCCCAGATTTTCAGAGGGAGCTGTGTGTGTTGGTTTGAACCCCCTGTCCTTCCCTGCCTGACTCCAGAAGAGAATTAGAGATTTGGCTTCAAGTGTGATCTCTCTGCATCCCTCCCTGATGCCTCTTCATAAATCTGTCCTGCTTTATGGGAGGGATCCCACAGGTTGCCTTGAGGGTGGGAATCCCTGCAGGAAGAAATAGATATTGACAATTAATGCTTCCATTTCATTGGGAATAAACCTTTCCTTCCCCCTGGATCGGCTGGAGGGTAATGAACCACACCTCCACATAAGGAAGTCTCAGAGTGTTCTGAAAGTGCAGTGGGCTGGGCTGATCACCCTAGGATGAGCTCAGGGTGGGTCTGCTGACCTGCAGTCCCATGGCAGACTGAGTCTTTTCATCAGGTACCTACACAAATACAGCCAGAGAAACATGTGGCAGCCTGGGCATGCTCTGGTTTCATCCACAGTATTTCAAAGACTCTAAGTCTTTTAAATGAGACGTTTCTTGTATGGAAGAAGAGTGTCTGATTAGCCAAATGTCGGACTTGATCCTAATCCCTCTGCCTGCCTGCCTGCCTGATGAAAACCCTCTAGTGAGTTTATCCTTCAGAAATGCAAGTCTTGCAAGCAATTTATCTTTTCCTTGTAGCTCTTCATGGTTTAGTGCAGCTGCTATTTGTATTCCAATTAATTACTGACACAAGTGATTACATGGGGTTGCAGTACAATTAGGACCAGCCTATAATTGTGTTTGAAAGGCCTATGGATGCTTTTACAGATGGTTTCCCTGCTGGATGAGACTGGCCAGTCTCTCCAGCTGTCTCCAGCTTTCCATGTTATTTCTCCCTAATTATTAGTGCAGTGACTTCAATCTTTCATTGGGGAGTGTTCTTGCTTTCTGCCTCTAAGAGTATACTAGCTTCTAAAGGAAAAAGCATCCATTTAAATCTGCCACAGCCAGAGAGGCAGTAAATAGTGAGACATAACTTAGTACAAGGCATCTACTGTCAGGATTGATTAAAAACCACACACTAAAACACTAAATTTGTTAGAGAGCAGGTGATTCTGTGCCCTCTCAGCATGTCAGTGTCGTTCTTGCTCTTTTGTTACAAGATAATTGTGTATTCGATACAGTGTGGTCCTCAGGAACCGGCCCAGACCTTGGAGATGTGCCTGTGTTGGCCAGGTTTTCCCCTCCCATGGGTTTATGAAGCATGGAGGGATAGTAAAACCACAGCAACTCCATACTGGAAAAAGGCTGGATTCCTTAGAAACTCCCCTGAGCTCATCCCCCAGGACCTCATTATCCCCCAAACCCTATTTGCAGCTCTATCTCAAAAGCAGCCCAAGGCCAGCACGGTGCCCTGCAGCTCCCTGTCCCTGGGCTACCACGGCCAGCCCGGCCATGTGGCCCTGACGTGGCAGAGCTGGCGAGGTGGAGGTTTGATATCCGTCCCACATGCAGGAATTTGGAGGTGCTGGGCTGTAAGGACTCCCCAGGGTGATTGGTGGCCACGCTCAGCTCCGGCTCCCGAAGCTTGTCAGCAGGTTTTGGCTGGCTGAGACCCCCATGCAGAGCCCTGCAGGGGCTGGGCAGCCTCAGGAGGCAGGAACAGAGGTGAAAGGGCAGCTGTGGGGCTGCGGGGCAGAGATGGGGGTGCTTCTCTGCCTGCCCTGTGCCTGTGCTTACTTTGTTCGTGGAGTGAGTCTCTGTTGAGAGCATTTGCCTTATAGGAGAGAGGGGAGGTGGCGTAAACTGGAATCTGGTGCCTGCTGGGAAAGTGCATGTCTTGGAAGCAAGAATCTTACAGAGATTTGAGGTCAAAGACTTCTTAAAACAGTCCCAATCCCTAAAGGGAGGGCTTTAACCCCGGTTTCCATGCAGTGGGTGTTTGCCTTGCTCACAGCCTGCTGCCTGGGCTGCTGTGTTTGCTGGGTTTTGAGGTGCCTGCCTGGGACATGCATGAGCAACGCAGGTATTCTCCTGGAGTATCATGGTGAAGCTGCAGTTCAGTATTTGTGTCTGTGAGAAGGGGGAAGAGTCAGTACACAGAACAGCAGTGCCTTAATGGCTTTCTTTAAAATTTTTCCCAAGGTCTAAGCCTCTGAGTGCTGGTGTACTGGATAGAGCTGTAAACATGTTTGCTCCTGCTGCGTGGCAGCAAAGAAAGCAATAATTTGTTTTGGCTCCCTCTTGAACTAGTCTTTAAACTTGTATAGCCTCCTAATGTTTATCCCAAATGCCTTTTAGTACTCTGGCTGTTTCAATTTTCTCTGCCTTCTGAAGGTCCATCTGAAAACATTTGAAAAACACAGTGCAAAAGCTCTGACTTGCTCCTTTCAATTTAAGCCTCTTATGCCATTTGATCCAGCAAATGCTGCATTTTTAAATCTCCTTTTGTTTATGGATTTATGGGGGTTTTTTTACCTTTGCCCTGTTCCCTTCCCATTAATTCCCATGATAAGGGCAGGGTTTTCCCCAGCTTTCTGAATTTAGCGTGACCAGACTGAGCATAATTTTCACCCTTGCTAAATCCAGTGTGCTTGAAGCCTTCAGGGCCAGCAGAGGCCCTCGCTCTGGATGGCCATTTAGGCTGTATTCAGGATATTTGGTTGGGGAAATAGTCTGAAAACCAGAACTCATCCAAAAAGGATGCGATACAGTGTAAGGTGGTGAGATGCTGAAGCCTTGATGAAAGTAAGAGTGTGGAGTGTTTCTTGAGAAAGAAAAAGGGGGTTGCCCCTGTGTTTGCCAGCCTATGGTGCCCTTACCTTGCTGGAAAGAAAAAAAAATCCTGGGCTGCCTGGTGAGGCTAAGAGTATATCCCTTTCTTCAAGTCCCTTCCCAAAAACACACACAAAAATGTGGAAACATTCTTATTGAGAGAGTTTTTAATTGTTTTTTATTTGCAGTGTGGTAATTCACTGGAGTGTGGAAAATGGTGTTGCAAGTAATTTCAGTTGAAGCTTTTAAGGCTGTTTTGTGCTTGTAATACTGCATTAGCGGAGATCTGTGTTAGCTTGTTCTGAAGCTTAGTAGCAGGAGTCTTCTTTGAATGTATCTGAGAAACCATCAAATCCTCTTTTAGCTAAAAGTCAAGCAAGTTCCTTGGAGAGCAGTTTGATGGGAATGACACTAATTCCAGCCCTAACACTCTTCTGCATTCAGGTAACCTTGCCCAGAGGTGGGGCAGGGTCTGGGGGGTTCATCCCAGGAGCCCACTCCACATGGGGGGCTTCAACACCACCTGAAGCTCTGCCCAGCTGGTGGGCAAACCATGGCTTATGGCACACTTAGGGCCTGGAAAAGTAGAAACACAGCGAAAGATCACAACTTCTGGGTGCACTTGGGAGCTGTTTAGAGGGGAGATGGGACAGGATCTTTGTGGTCACCTTGGGACCCCCGAAACCACACAGTCAATGGGCTGCTTTTGTTGTGTGGCCTCACCAGTGCTCATGAGGCTTCTCAGATAAATTACAAGAGAAGATCCCTGCCCTAAACCAGCCTGCTCTCTGCATTAGAGATAACAATAGGGGATAAACATAAAAGGAAAATCAAAGGATTAAAATCAGTAGAAGTTAATAGCCTGAATATATTCAAAGATCTGGGCTAAAAAAAAGGAGACAACAAACCAGGAGTGGAAGTCAAAGACCCTGATAAGAGGGACTTACAAAAAATTGAGCCATCTGTTCCAGCTGAAAACAAGAGCACTCTGCTTTTGTGAATAGTATTTTTCCTCTTCTACTCAAACTTTAAAATGCTGGCTAAAATTTCTACAATTAGTTTAAATGGATTTAGGTGGTTAAAAAAGGGAGATTTAGAATGTCATATTTAAATGCAACCAATTTTTCTCTTCTCACTTTTAAATTTAAAAGAAGTTTAAGCCGTGTTGAGAACTACTTTTTCCTAGTGTGGCAGGAGTGGTATTTGACTTTGGGCTGAGGTTTCCACAGGAAAGCAAGAGCAGAGGTAGGAGTGAACTCTTGGTTCCATGGAAGTACTGGTACGATCTCACTGATTTCACAGGAGAAAGGGTCCCCTTTGGCAATCGTTGCCCTTGCAAAAGGCAGTTTTTTGGTAAATACATTACAGCTATAGCGCCAGTGCCCCAGGACACGTCTGGGGTTAAGCCACCTCATCCTTCTCATGCAGCACTCCCTACTTTAATATCGTCAGGGTACAGGAGGAAGCCCATGAAAGTGGAATCGTTGAGGTTGTCAGCATAGACACCATTTTTGTCCCCGTTCCCGTACACCTGAAGCCAGACCTCGTCCCCGGAGCTGAGGTGCAGCAGGACAGAGCCGCTCGCTTGGTCAACGTTGTTGTTCTGGAACTGGTCGTAGGTGAAGATCACGGCCTTGTCCGTCCTGAAGAGGCTGACCTTGACGTCCGACAGGTAGACCGTGAGGTGGTAGGCGAAGTAGTAGGTGCCGGGGACGGTGCAGAGGAACTTGCCCGTGCTGGCGTCGTAGTGGCCCTGCTCGTTGTAGAAGATCTTGCTGAAGCGGATGGGGACGTTGGGGGCAGGGCTTCGCTCCGTCAGCCCTACGCTGAAGGCAGAGCGCTGGACAAAAGCATCTTTGCCATTCTGCCCTGGGGTTCCAGGAATTCCAGGAGGTCCGGAAGGTCCGGGAAAGCCTCGGCTTCCTACTGGGCCCGGTTCACCTTTGGGACCTGCTGGACCTGCAGGACAGAGTGGGGACTGGGAGCTGTGTTTGCACCGTGTGGGCGGCTGCTACCGAAATGCAGAGGGGGCTGTGGCATGAGCCCTGCTCGGCAGCACGGAGCCGAGGAAAGGCTCAGGGACCTCAAGAGCCCCCAGGAGCTGAGGCAGTGAGTGGAAACCCTGCTCACCCCCCACCCTGGCTGTGTGCAGAGATGCTGAGAGCAGCAAGTCAGAAAAAACATCATTAGCTGGGGAAACAAATCCCACACCAAACTCTTTGACTTGGGTTATGGAACCTCCACCCCAGGAGATAATCAAAAGCCATCTGGATAAAGATCAGGCATGGACCCACCAGACATGAAACCCGTTGGGACTGGGACTGGGGCTGCCTGTGGACTTGAGCACCTACATACCACCTGTTCTTCACCAACCTTCATCTCCTTTATCTCCCTTTAGTCCATCTCTTCCATCTTTCCCATCCCGGCCAGGGACCCCGTTGTGGCCAGGGTAGCCGGGTGCTCCTCCCATCCAGTTGGCACATGGCATTTTGGGGTCCGGCTGCGTGTCCTGGGCAGCCACCCCTGTGGAGTGGGGGACCGTCAGCAGCAACAAGCACAGCAGGAAGCCTGTCAGGCCCCTCATCGTTGATTCCTGATGTGGACAATTGCTTTGTTAACTTTAAAGGTTAATAGTGGAAAAAGAGCGAACATTTCCACCCCCCCTACCCCCAAATAACGGCACAGAAGACTTTATTCGTGTCAGTACATCTGAAGGAAAGCAGTTCTGCTGGCCCCAAGGGCCTCGCTGCATCCAGCGTGCTGCTGCTCTGAGCTCCGTGAGCCAAGCTGAGCCCCTGGGGCACATCCAGTGCAGAGAGCAGCAAACACCAGCCACTCCTCCAGCCCTCACGGGCTCTGTGCCCAGGCACGGATGTTTCAGGCCCGAGCACAGCATGCCAGGGTATCTGTGGCTGATCTCCTTGCACAGCTCTGCTCAATTAGCCCCAATAAGCCCTGACTCCTGCCCGGGTGAGTGAGCAGCCGATGGAAGGTACAGGTCTGGCAGAGCCTGTCTCAAACCCTCTACAGCCTTGGAGCCAGGCTGGTTTGTCACTGCACGAACAGCCTGCTCACCTGGGTCTACCTAACACGAACAGAAACCACAGCCAGGCTTCCCAGCTCCTCTGAGGCACCCTATCAAATTATGATACTGGACTTTTTTCCGTCTGAATTGGTTTTGATTACGGGAAGAAAAACTGTGCAGTGTTTAGGCACTGTAGGATAGTATTTCTCTTTGATCTGGCTGCTTTGCTGGTCAGAGCAATTAGTGCAGCTGCTCAAAACCAGCTGGTGGTGACACCCTGCAGCCAGCCTGGCTTTGTCCTGTGCTCCCAGCCCTTGATGGGCTTTGGGTCAGGTTTTTAGAACACAAGATATTTTAAAATGACCATTGTTGTGTGATAGTGCTCCCCGGGCAGAGTTTATACTCTGGAACAGTAAAGGTATCCTGTTAGGAGCATTGTGAGTGGCGTAATAGGCAATAAAAAGTGAGCAACAGCATGGCAATTAGAGTCCCTTAGCTCTGTAATTTTCAAGAAAAATAGTATTTTGGAGCAATTTCTTTGCAGTGTTGATTTTCCTAGGCAAGCTATTCAAAGTCATATTTTAAATAATGTCTTATTAGCTCTGGTGTAATTGCTTCAAAGGAAGCTAAAGAAATGTGCTGGTTTTAGCCGGGGCAGAGTTAATTTTCTTTGTCGTGGGTAGCACGGGTTGTGTTTTGGATTTGTGCTGAACACAGGGTTGATAACACAGGGGTGTTTTTGTTATTTCTGCGCAGTGCTTGCACAGCGTCAAGGCTTTTTCTGCTCCTCACCCCACCAGTGAGGAGGCTGGGGGTGCACAGGGAGTTGGGAGGGGACAGAGCCAGGACAGCTGACCCCAGCTGACCCGAGGGATATTCCATACCATGGCATCATGCTCAGCTGTAAAGCAGGGCTAAGGCTGGCCCCAGGCTGCTGCTCGTGGCCTGGCTGGCATCGGTCAGTTGGTGCTGAGCAACTGTTTTCATTTGCATCACTTGTCTTTCTTGGGGTTTCCTTCTCTCTGTTATTTTCCTTTCCATGACAATTTCTTATTGTTATTATTACTATTCTATTTCAATTATTACATTGTTCTTATCTCTACCCATGAGTGCTCTCACTTTTGCCAGTGAAATTCTCTCTGTCCCATCCTGCTGTAGCAGGGGTGAGCGAGTGGCTCTGTGGGGCTCAGTTGCAAGCTGGGGTTACACCACAACAGCAGCAAAGAGGTTGCCATGACTTCAGTTTTCGCAGGATATTGAAGGGGCTTTGACAAAAGACTTAAAAGCTCTGTTTAATGGCTTTGGTGGGCAGTGCCTAACACCTAAAATCAGAAAACTCCCAAATCCATGCCCACCCAGCCAGGCTCCAGCCATCCAGCAGCCACACAGCACTCTGAGATGGGGCTTGGGGGCAGTTTTGGGGCTGAGGTCTGTGCGGTCTGGTGGGCACAGCCTGAGCCTCAGGCAGTGTTCCTGTGTCCCTGCACTTTGGGAAGCAAAATGCCCCTTTGCAGCAAGGGATGTAGCAGTGATTGTCCGTGAACCAGCGGGGACCAGTGAAACTGATGTCTGTAAATCCTGAAAGCGGCTTGGTTTGCTAAGCAGGGGTGTGCAGAGTGATCACACTGCGACATGGCCCTCTTGCCATGCCCCAGGGATTTGCACCAAGCAGAGGGATCTTTGTCCCCCTGCCTGGGTCCCCTCCAGCTCAGGCACATGCATGTACCCCTCCAAAATTGGCACAGGCTGTCTGGGGACACCTAACTGTGTTAAAACATGGTGGTGATCCACAAAAATCTGGCTCAAAACTGTGTTTCTTGAGCTGTGCTTTGGTGATTTTGTTGGGATTAGTTCTGCTTTCTGGTGTGCTACCTAGAACTCAAATATCATTTCAGTTTTAGTGGTGTGCCCCACAGCCAGGTGTTCTACTGGTGCAAAATAACCCCTCCTGTAAGGTCACAAGCAGTGCAGGTGTGAGGAGCCCAAAGCAGGGCTGCAGGGAGCTTTTCTGGCAGCTGCCTGGCCAGTTTGCTCCGGAGGGCTTGGAGCCCTCCCCAGCATCAGTGCACACACTCAGTGCTCTCCTTTCTCATGAGAAAAGCACTGTGATTTGCAAGGAGAGAACTACTTCTCTCCCTACAGTTTAACTCCAGCACAGGTGATTTCTGTGCTTGAGAAGCCAAGCAGTTCTCTGGCATAAGCATGTCTTACAAAGGGGAAGTTTTAAGCTGTGTCTACTAGATCTGAGCTTAAACTCTGGTTTGGAAGTGACACCCCTTTACTTGGTCTTTCCCATTTCGTTTTGGTTTTCCATCTCATGCTTAGCATTAGTTTAACATTAAATAATCTGCTATATTTGAGTGTCAGTTGCACCTTTTGGACAAGAAGCAGATGAACAAGAAATAGATGAACTCTGTACTGCTGGTGGCTTTCAGTCATTGCCTTGGCAGCTGCTGTATTAAAAGCGCCTATGCGTTATATGAAGCTTATTCATTTATCAGCAGAAACCAGTGTAGCATCTGTGAGAACAATGCCATTCCTAAGGGCTACATAATGATTCAGAATTTAAATTTCAGATAGCACTATATAAAAATTATATACTCTAATCCCCCACACCTTTCTGCGCAAAACAGACTGAAAAATACCTGTTTTCCCACTAGAGAATTTCCCTCAAAGGGTATTAACCAGGGCTTTGGCTTATGTCAAACGTTTCTCTTTTTGTAATTCTCCTAGCATAGATTTTGCTGATGCTCCAGCAGTGACTTGTTCCAGAGGGCTGACACGTTAAATGTGAGTGGTACAGGTTTCTGGTGAGGAACTGATGTGACTCGGGGAGATTTGGAGCAAACCCAATCTTCCCTGGAGTCTTTGAGGAAAGAGGTGAATTGAAAGGTGCCAGTGCAGTATTTACTGTTACAGCCATGCAGTTTTTCACTGTTGTTCCTGACTACTTTTTGATTTAGGAGTTCTGTTCTCTAAATAGTGTTTCCAAAAAGGGGAGTATGAATCTAATGGAGATCAGCCATTCTTGGTTTAAAATACTCTCTGGCTATTACGAGAATAACTCTGAGAAAGGTAACTTCTTGCAAACAGAAAAGTCTGTCCAATTCAGCCCAAAAGAAGCGAAACTCCTGAACTTAGTAAGGAGGGGGAAAAAAAAAATCATGCTTACCAGCTGCTTTGGGTCCTGGTTGGCTTGCTGCAGTCTGTTTAGAGAATGAGCTCTGGCTATCACATCGCTCTCCCTAAGGGCACGGGGAGCTGTCAGCTCAGACACTGCACTTTCCATTTGCTGTTGCGCATGCTGACCTAAAAGTTGGGTTTTCCCATTAACTTTTCCTGGACATAACTTAAGTTTTGGAACACATATATAATCCACTGGGATAGCTTGTGAAGATGGCCTTACAGGGAAAAGATGGGTTTGGGAATTGGACAGGAACTGGAAGAGCAGTGGTTTGCTGGAGAGCCCGTGTGAGAGCCTGCTCAAGCAGGGCTGTGCTTGCCCAGCACTGGCTGCTGCTCTCTGCAAACTGGGAAATGTTGTTAGTGGCTGGTGGAGAAAGTGTGTCCAGCTTGCAGTAATGCCCACACATGGGGCTTTCAGCATGTTAGTCAATGAATTATTGTGGAATAAGTTTGGGCTTCTCCTTTTAACTGCAAGAACCATTCCTGCCTGGAGGCTGCTGCCACACCAAAGAAGGGCAAAGCTGCCCGAGGGGGAGGGCAGCACGGGGGAGAGTTCCTTTTTAAGGCACCCAAGCATGTGCCAGCACTATTGTAAATGACTGGAGTAATTTCAGCCCTAGGACAGCTTTCCACCTATCGAGCTTTTTGGCTTTAGGTCAAAACAAAGTCTCTCCCTGTATCTGTCTCCTTCCAAAGCAGAGGTTGAACCTTAGCTAGCAGACGCTTTCCTCTGCAGCTGCTCAGGGGCAGCTCAAAGTTAGGTGGAACCTTGGCAAACCTGAGCTCCCAAAATCATACCAGGAAAAAATAGTGTGATGTTGCAACTGGGCATGGGGAGCTGGTGTGCTTGTGAAAGGGGAAACTCATCCAAGTGAATGCCAGCATGGCAGTATTCTCAATTGCTGAGTTGTTTTCAAGAGCTGGCTATCTTGGAGGGACTAAAAAGAGGTATAAATGAGAGCTTAAATAACTTTTTATATGTAGAGCTGGGAGTCAGCAAGAGTGAGTTTTTAAGCCTGAGGAGAAGGTGCAGAAGGGAGGAGCCACAGGACAACTGCATACTGCCTGCCTTGTTTTGGTCAAGCCCCTAGTCCAGCATTTGAAGAATATTTTTAGTTTTTGTTGGATGATGAGTTTTCCATGCAATGTTGAGATTTAAAACAATCTCTCATGCAACCCCAGTAAAATATGACAGTGATCTAGTTGGATCTGTTTTGTTATAAATGTGACCTTCTACAGCCACGTGCATTTGTGTGCCTGCAATGCCACTGTTTCTGTCAAAGCCTCCTGAGCAATGAATGGAGGAGCAGGACCTTGGAACTGAAATTGGACCTGCTTTTGCTGTGGAGTGAGAAGTTTTCAGCTGCTGCTGCCCCTGCCCCAAGGGTGAGCAAGACAAGGCTGGTTCCCCTGCCAACTTTCAGCTTGAACCCCAAAATGTATGATTTGGATATTTGTTAGGCTGCCAGGAGCTGAGGATTGGACCTGAGGTGTTTAACAGGTAGTGCTGCAATTACCTTATGGTCTTTCAATTCAGTTGTCAGGGAAATACCACAGTGATAAATTTTTCAGTGGTCCATCAAACATCTTCCCAAACATTATCCCTGCCTCCCAGAAGAGAGGTGGAAGTTCATGTCTGGGGGTACAGCCAGCTGATACAACCCCTGGCACACTTGCTTGGGGTTATGTTGTGTTGCACACTTGGTTTGTAGATTGGTGCTGGCTCCCGTTCCTGCTGCAGAGGGAGATATTGTACAATCCAGGGAGCTGCTTCTGGCTTTGTGATAGGAAAACAATTCAAATGCCTTTGGCTCTGCCTGGTGACAAGCAAAACCTGCCACCAAATGTGGGCTGTCCTGGCAGTGCCCACAGCTGCAGTGCTCAGGGACAGCAGCTCTGGATGGACTGGGGGGTGTTTTGGCACAGAGAAAGCTGCTGCTCACAAGTCCTGCAAGGCCTTCTCTGCTTTGCCCCGTGGTCACCAGCTCTCCTGTGTGGGACACGCTGCCAGTACCTAACTTGGCTACAGGCCTTGTGCTGAGCCTGGATGTTTCCTCTCTTGGATCTGATGCAAGCCAGCCCATAAGAAAAACACAAAACTGACTTGATGGATTGTGGCTCACAGCTTTCAGTAAGAATTAAAAATAAGCACAAGGTTATATTTAGCCATCTATAAACAGGAATAAAATAGAGCAGAGGCTCATTATCAGCTGTGCTCTGTCGGATCCCTGCTGGTGTTGTTTGAGGGGCTGCTTTGGCCAGGGAGGTTGGGACGGCTGCCTCAGCAGGAGGTTGGTGACAGTCCCAGCCCTGTTGGCAGGGTCTGTGCCATGAGGCTGGGGCAGGAGCCCTCAGCTGCCCACCACTGTTCTCTCCCAGCGGGATCAAACCAGCACCACCGTGGAGCCCAGTTCCATGGGAACCCTCGTGCCCCTGGCTGTCCCTTCCTGAGACTGCTCTTCCCATCCAGAGCTGGGGCTCCTCCTCTGGGATCTGCCCCGAGCACTGTGCTCCGATTCGCTGTCCCCCCGGGATGCCAGGTCATTCCCTTGTCTTCCCTCTGGCCCTGGATACCGCACGTCCCAGAAACAACACACATTCCCCGCTTTGCTAAAAATGGCCAGAACTGGTGATGCCGTCTGGCAGGCGGCCTGGCAGGCTGCTCCCTGCTATTCTGGTGCTGTCTGAGGCCGTGTGCCCTGGAGGGACCACAGCCTCTATGCCAGGGTCCACAGTCTCCATGCCAAGGGCACTGCTGGCTCCAGAGCACCGCGGGCAGCTCGGACCAAGTCAGCTCCGGCCAAGTCCCCTCCTGTGGCCAGCCAGACCCCGTGCCCGTTCCTGCCACTGCTCATGGGCACCTGCATTGGGTGCAAGACAGCAGCGAGTGCTGAGGAGCCAACTCCAAAGAAAAAGCAGTAAAATGGCCTGTACTGCCATCTCCCCAAACTGCAGTTCTCCGTGATCCCAGGCATCCTTGTGCGCCCAAATCCTTCCCTGTACAGCCTTGTACTTCCCTCTAGTGGCTAATTATTAATGGGAGATCTCCCTGTGCCCGGCTGGAGGGTGTCAGCCTGGTCCTGAGTACCCTCGGGGCCTGCTCAGCCCCTTCCCCATGAAGCTGGCTCCTGTGGGATCGGCCGTGCTGGTGTGTGCACCGTGTGCCATTCATGTCCCCAACAGTGCCAGCAGGGAGGCACAAGGGCCATCAGCATGATGTGTGGCACAGCCTTTCCTGTTACAAACCCCTGGGCTTGTTCCCCCGGGATTTTCCTGCATGAGCGTGGGGAGGTGGCACCTGTCCAGGGACAGGCAGATCTGGCAGCAGTGCCCAAGGCCACTGTGTGGGTGCAGTGTAGGTCAGGCTGGCAGCAGCAGGGGACAGCGGCTTTCTGTGGCCATGTGAAAGCCCAGCTGGGCTGGGCAGGGCAGCTGCTCACCCAAGGCCATGGTGGTGTGATGAGGGGTAGAGGGGGGGACAGGACATGCCACAGTGGGGATGCTGAGGCAGGGAGAAGGGCACACACCCCACTAGGTGGGCTGGGGGAACCCTGGCCCTGGCTGCAGGACAAGGGACCCACTGCCACCCTCCGCCTTTGCTCGAGTCCGGCCTCCTGCTCAGCACCGGGGTTACCGATTTCCCGGCCCATTTCACAGGGACAAACAGGCTTTTCTTCCCTCTGATGGGCAGCTTGGACAGAACAGCTCCTTGCCAGGCTTGAGTAACAGCGTGTTTCTCTTCTTGGCGATTGCAAATAAACTTGCCTGGCCTCAGGGGATCCCTGCTTGGCTCCCGGCGAGGGATCTTGGCACAGCAGGATTTCTCATGCCGAAAGGGACACTGAGACGCGTTCCTCCAGGAAACGGAGCCCTGTAAATACCGCTCAAAGCTCCTTTTATTAATGTCATAGCTGTTCCCAGGGCGCTCGTTTCTGCACTGCAAGTTCAGGGTGCTGCTTGGCCTCCCCAGGCTGGCCAGGGGAAGGCAGCCAAGGGCCCGGGGAGGGGGTTCTGCACGATGCACCCAGCTCCCCCCTGCTCCCCGCCAGCCCCCAGCTGAGGCAGGTACTGGCCGCTTTCAGCACAATCTGCTCTCGTTTCGGGGCTCGCTCGAGGCTGGGAAGAAATTGGGCAGGCAGCAGAATAACCTCAGTGATGTGGGATGCGGGTCACTCCCTGTGACATCCCCTGCCGCAACGCCCCCCGCTGTCCCTCCCTGCAGGGATCGCATCTTTCCGCCGGGGCACCGGGAGCGCGCCTCCACCGGGCCGCCCTCTGCAGCTCGGCTCCAGGGCTGAGCTGTTAATGAGGTGCTTAATGAGATTGCCACTTGCCCCTTAAAATGAGCGGCTCAGCGCAGGCAAGGGAGGAGAGCTGGCAGCTGCTAACCACGCAGCCCCCCGCAGCCTGCTTGCGTTCAGCGGGGCCGCATTTTTACAGAGCACAGGAATTATTTATTAGGAGAGCGTTTCTGAGTCATTCAGGCAAGGAAAAGCGCATTTCCCTCGCGCGGAGGAGTCCTCCCAGCCAGCCCCTCCGCCGCTTGGACAATAGATGGAGCTCACCGCCCTGGCTGCCGGACCGGGGATACCCCCAAAGAGCCCCCGAGCTCGGGAACAGTCCCAGGACCCTCCGGGGGCAGCCAGGCTCTTCTTTCTGCCGGTGGGTGGGCAGTTAGGGGGTGAGGGAGCTGTGCCCCCAGCCAGCTGGAAACAAAACGGAAGAGGAAAATTGGGATTTGTCTGGGGCTTTGCAACATTTGTGCAATGTGGTGGAGGTAATCCCAGAACAATTTTCTTCTTCTGGTCTTCCCAGTCTACATCACACTTCTGTACTTTTTAAAGAGGTTGATGCCTTGAGAGGTCACCTAGAAACAGAGACTAGACAGGAGTAAGGGAATAAAGGTGGGTATTTATTCGAAAGGCCTTCAAAGGTGCACCCTGGGAAGCCAAGGGTTCCAGGCTGGACCCAAAGATGAACCCCAAGATGGGAGATGAGTCACGAGTTTGTCACACCTTTATAGGTTTGGNAGAGAACAGCAGCCAACAAGGCTACAAAGCATCTCAGAATTACACATTAGGCAATACAGAATTCGAAAAATGTAAGAGTCAAAATCTAAGGCATCAAGATGTCTGCCCCCAGTCCTCTATTTTTATTTGCTTTTGGTTGCTGAGGGACAGAAATGGCATCATCTCACCTCTTCTCATCACTGGACATGTCTCTTCTTTCAGACTCGCTACCTGCTGCTCTCAATTTGGGGTAACAGTGTTGCCGGGGTGTCTGGAGGAACTGCACAAACCAGAAGAGTGTATTTGTTCTGGGTCTGATGGCAAAGGGAGCATGTGGATCCCCAAAACCCCAAGTGGTTTGGCAGAGCCTGGGGGGTGTTGGTGGCTCCATGCTGGGACCCAGTGCAGGCAGCAAGGAGCCGTGGGATGCTGGAACTCCTGTACTGGGGTTTCAGGGTACCCCAGGCCTCCACACAGCAGCCAGTTGGGATTTAGGACTCCTCGCAAGAGGATGTTCTTTCCCTCTCTCTGTCCCTTTCCCCCTTATCCCCCACTGCAAACAGGACAGTTGCTCTCACTGCAGGCCGGTGTGTGGGGGCTGGTGCCCCCCCAAATGCAGCCCCAGACAGGCAGGGCACAGGCAGGGAGCAGAGAGGGCACAGGCAGGGAGCAGGGAGGACACAGAGAGGGCACAGGCAGGCAGCAGGCAGGCAGCAGGCAGGCAGCAGGCAGGCAGCAGGCAGGCAGCAGGCAGGCAGCAGGCAGGCAGCAGGCAGGCAGCAGGCAGGCAGCAGGCAGGCAGCAGGCAGGCAGCAGGCAGGCAGCAGGCAGGCAGCAGGCAGGCAGCAGGCAGGCAGCAGGCAGGCAGCAGGCAGGCAGCAGGCAGGCAGCAGGCAGGCAGCAGGCAGGCAGCAGGCAGGCAGCAGGCAGGCAGCAGGCAGGCAGCAGGCAGGCAGCAGGCAGGCAGCAGGCAGGCAGCAGGCAGGCAGCAGGCAGGCAGCAGGCAGGCAGCAGGCAGGCAGCAGGCAGGCAGCAGGCAGGCAGCAGGCAGGCAGCAGGCAGGCAGCAGGCAGGCAGCAGGCAGGCAGCAGGCAGGCAGCAGGCAGGCAGCAGGCAGGCAGCAGGCAGGCAGCAGGCAGGCAGCAGGCAGGCAGCAGGCAGGCAGCAGGCAGGCAGCAGGCAGGCAGCAGGCAGGCAGCAGGCAGGCAGCAGGCAGGCAGCAGGCAGGCAGCAGGCAGGCAGCAGGCAGGCAGCAGGCAGGCAGCAGGCAGGCAGCAGGCAGGCAGCAGGCAGGCAGCAGGCAGGCAGCAGGCAGGCAGCAGGCAGGCAGCAGGCAGGCAGCAGGCAGGCAGCAGGCAGGCAGCAGGCAGGCAGCAGGCAGGCAGCAGGCAGGCAGCAGGCAGGCAGCAGGCAGGCAGCAGGGAGGACACAGAGAGGGCACAGGCAGGGAGCAGGCAGGGTGCAGGCAGGGCTCCTCATGGCTCTATAAACCACAGCCCTCACGTGCCGTGTTTGGAAGCCCTGCCTGGTGACAGCCCCGTGCCATCCTTGTCCGTGGTCACCCCAGCACTGGGGTGAGTGTCAGAAGCCCCTGGGGGAGATGACTCCTCCCAGCTCACTTTGCTGTGCATTATGCAAATTCAGCAGAGCAATTTTTGGCCATAATGGTTTTTCCATTCACTGAGGCATCGACCCAGAGCCACCGGCCCGGTAACCCCTGCTGTGCATTAGCTGACTCCCTGCCTTTCGCAGATGATGGACGTGGCTTAGGGCATGGGGTGGCTTTGGCACTGGCCTGCTGGAGTCTGGGGCTCTTTTCCCAGTGCAGGACTCTCCTGGACTGTCATGCAGCTGCCACTGAGACTGAGTCACTGTGTTCTCAGATCAGGCAACCCCTCCCTGCCTGCCTTCCAGAGGATCTGTGATCAAATTCAGTAATCTTTGAAAACGCCAGTGAGGTGCTAAGGGATAACAAGCAAGTCTGTTTCTCTCATCTACAAAATCTATTCACTTAGAAATGAGGATGTGATTAATTAAAAGCATTAGGAATCTTACATTGTCAATAATGTGAAATATTATTGCTCAGTCTGAGTAATGCATGCTTCACCAAGAAACTGTAAATCTGTTAAAAAATTATTACCCTGCGTTTTTACTTTGGGCATAAATCATCCCAAAGTGCTCTTTGGGAAGTCACAGAGAATGACACAGCCATAACACTTTTGATAGGGCATTTCTTTGTGCTTTGCAGAAGGCATTTATGTAGGACTAATAAAGGCTTATGGTATCTTCAATTATTCATTTTTATAAATGCTTGTTCTCCTGACTTGAGTCAAAACCACACTCTCACTGGTTTTAGCAGTAAATTGTGGGGTTTTTTCTGGAATCAGATGACTTTGCCTCCACTTTGCCTCTGTTCCACATGAAAAACAATGGTGGTTCACTCAGCCATCACAACATTTTATATGTTTCTGGCTTTGGAAAGCACCTTTCTTTGGAAAGGCAGTCTGGCAGCTTGGATGGCAGCCAGCTGACCCAGCAGCCCTTGTGGCTGCAGCACCTTGTCTTGTGGCTGCCAGGAGTGTACGTGCAAACTGGACAAGCAGATCTGGCAGCTGGGAGCAGACTGGGGGCCTCAACACCCTGTCCCAGCAGAGAGGAGGAACTGGAGGAACTCTGGAGGACTGACAGGACATATCCAGGCTGTTGTGCTGGCTGTGGTAGGCTGTGCTCAGCAGCCTAGTGAGAGCTTGCTCCTTCGTGCTTGCAGCTTGGCCTGGGCAGAGCTAAGACCTGATGTTTTCAAAATCCTTTACAAATGCACAGACAGAACTTGTGCTGGTTTGTGCCGGTGCCCCTGAGCTGGAGCTCAGTCGTGGCTGGATGCCAGGGACCCTTTGGCCCGGGCACACAGCAGCGGTGAGACCCTTAGTGCTGCTCACCCGGGCTTGAGGCAGCTCCCGTGCTCACAGGGCAGTCCTGGGGGACTGGGGCCCTGGACACCGAACCCACGGGGAAACCAGATGTCCTGAACTCTCCTGCCATTGCACACAGCCTCCTGCTCCTGCCCTGCCCTGGCTGTCCCCCCGGGCAGGACCAGTGCCCCGACCGTGAGCCTCAGATCCTGCCACCTTGGCATCACTGGAGGCTCCTCCTGCAAAAGCTGTAGAGCTAGACAGGCAGGTGGGAGTGAAAGTACTTCTATATAAAACACATTTTCTGGTGCTCCTTTATAGGTTTTTAATGTGATTCGTATGTCCCTGCCTGGCCCATCGCCCACAGCCAGGCACTCCCCTTCCTCCTGCTCCTCACTGCAGTGTTTTCTGTGGATTGGGTTCAACTGGATAATTTCATCTCCTTTTGTATTTATAATCCCTACGAGGGTGGTGTCTTTAACAAAGACTATTCCTTCTCATTGCTTTGGCAAAGCAAGCAGCAGCTCCCTGCTGTGTCTCTGCTCAGATGACACAGAGGTTCTCTGAAGAGCAAAGAGAGAAAACAAAAAAGAAACAGCTTAGATGCTTTCTTTTTCCAGGCAGCTACACATATCCACCTCATGATACACATATCCACCACATGGAAAATTCCCCCCAGTACTTTAGATTTTTCCTTTTCATGTGCCTGCATCCACAAGGCTCTGCCTGTGAAGCACACTGCTGGCTCATAGATGCAGATGGGGACATCAGAGAGAGTGTCTGACAGGAGGAGAGGAGTGACAAAGGGGCTTTTTTCCCCACAGCCAACGAGGAAAGACTAAGGAAATTCAGAGAATCCAAATGAGATATGATATAGGTATTCTTCATGAGAAACACCCTGGGGCCTGCAATCTGGGACTGCAGTGGGCAAGTGGTTCAGCTAAAACGTAATTTAATTCCTGTCACGGCACAAGCCGTTCCTGTGCTTGGTCCAGGCTGCAGACTGGAGGCAGGAATGGCATTGCCTCAGTTTCCCACGGCAGGGCACCGGTGCCTGCTGACCCCAGGCCCTTCTCATCCCACTGGCTCTCTCGGCAGGGAAACCCTTGGGCAAACTTCCCATCAGTGTCTTTGGAGGGGACTGCTGGTGGCACTGAGACCTCACCTGCCCCGCGTGGCTGTGCAGCACTGATCTGCCTTCCAAAAATGCAGGTGTCACTCACCTCAGCGACCAGCACTGCACCAGCACCAGACCACGCCAGTGCCATCGCTGTCCCCGCTGGCTTTCTGGGGGCATGAGGGGCAAAATCCAGCCCCTGAACCCCACTGCTTGTTTGTTTGTTGTCTCTTGGCTTGCTCTCTGTAAATATTTGTATCCAGCTGAACCAGAAATAATTGCTCACAGCTCTGCCAAGGGGGTTTGTGATGAGCCTGCGAGCGCCAGTGTGTGCGTGCTGGAGATAATCCGGGTGCTTTTGTGCTCAGTGGCTCTGCCATCTCTCACTGCATCGCTTTTGTTTCTGGGCTCTGTTTTTCTCCCACTCTTCCCTCAGTGCATGGTGCCTTTTCTGATACCTCAGAAAATAATTGACTTCATTTCTTGGTCATTCTTTTGTATTTGTTTCTGGAAAGTAGGAAAGCAGCATCTCTGCATGTGTCCCCCGGTGACTGCTGCTCACACAGCATGTGTCTTTATGGTTCAATTAAAAATGTTATGACATTTCCCCAGCAGCCCCTGCCACCATCCTGGCAAAGCATTTACTACCTTGATAGCATTTTCCAGTTTGTGAGTGTAAGGTATTATTCCAGCCCTTCCCTATGGGACAGCACACTCTGGCTGCACTGCAGTGACTCCAAACTGCAGAGTATTTCTGTTGCTCTGAAATAGAGATAAAATGCAGCCCCACGGACTTTGCTAAAGCATTTCTATAAGACTGATTTTTGGAGAGGAATACATACAATTAAATTAACTACAAAGTCCTCTTCTTCTCCCAACAGACTTCTGCCACCTCACCTGGGACACAGGGTTCTCCTTGGCCATATAGGTCCAAAGCTTTGGCTCTCCTGCTTCCCAGAGCAGCTTTGTCACCTGCAGTAAGGTTTCATACTTGCTTATCAAAGAGAAGCATTGGCTATATTGCATTGCCCAAAAGAAATATTTTTGTCTCTGTCCTGATAACTTTACCCAGCTTCTCTCCATCAGTTTGTTACTCTTGTTTCTGACACTGTTCAGCCAGTGTTTGCTTTTTCCTTACCTTCCACACTTTCAGTTTGTTATTTGCAGCCCGTCCTGAGCATGACATGAACCTGGCAGCACTACAATCATATTTGCCACTGCTAGTATCAGAAGGCAGCATAAATCACCCTATATGGCTAATGACAGGGCTATCCTTGAGACCTTATGCATGATGAGATTTCCTGCAGGTGGATAAGGAAGCACTGACGACAAGAGGTAGGAAAGGAGCGTGGGTGAGAACCTGGCTCAGCTGCAGCTCCTCTCCACCAGTATGTGCCGAGGCTGCTGCACGGTGCCCAGCCCGAGGTGCAGAAACCCTGCTGGAGGCAGCGGCGCGGTTCAGCACCGCACGGCCCGCGGAGTCAGCGGCACCTCTGCTGCGGTTTGCTCTCGGCACCGCTCAGCTCCATCCTCCCTGCGTGGGCTCTCGGCTCCTCCGCAGCCTCTCCTCTCCTGAATTGGGAACGTGCTTCCCTCAGCGTGTCCTTGTAGCCTCCCCTCCGCTTTATGCAGGGAAGCCAGAGAGTGAGCAGCTGCAGCAGAGACCGGGGATGTTGTATTTCCTGGCGAAGCTTTCTGTTCCCGGCAAGTCTGGTTTTGAAGGTGAGGCCTGTGGCTGACTCCTTGCAACAGATGGGACTTTACCCACAGTCATCACTCAGTTACTCAGTTCTCTAAGAAGGTTGTTAAGGTGCTGCTGTTGGGTTTTAAACCAGAAGCAGTCTTTCAGAAGCATTATGAAATTTTGCTTGTGTTTTTCTATTGCTTATCAGCACATCAGTGTATCGCTTATATTACCCTAAGGTTTATGGTGTCCCTGCTGCCTGTGGAAGGGCTGAGGCACGGGGTGCAGTCCAAATGGCTGTTTCCTAAAGCAGCGCCTTCCTAAGAGCTCAGAGAGATCTTAGGGTGGGATGAGGTTGGCTGATTTACTGCTGGAGGAAATCAGCTGAAGCCTCCAGTGTGGAACAGCCTCTGCTGCCTGCCTCACCACCACACATAACCTCTTACACTAAGCTTAGGGAAATGTCTGTTCTGCATACTTGTTTAGCTCTGACCACAGGCAAGCATTGTCATCCTTTGATTTTTCATAGACTAGGAGCCAGCTCTGTTGTCTCTCTCACTTTCCTGGGATGATTACTTTAACCATTCCCTCAGGTTATATCTGGCACCTTGTACATGTGGCAGCTCTGCCCACAGGTTGGCCCTGCTCTGGCCTCTCTTTATTCCCACCATCTCTGTGCTCCTTCTGACCATCTCCTGCCTTTTTGCTTGGTGTGGATTTTGGAGGAAGCATTTCCTCAGAGCTCCTATTTCTGCCCCCTTTGGCATGCTCCTGTGGTTTCCATGCTGGTCTGCTGTGATATTGCTCTGTTTTCCCATCTGGCCATGCAGCCCCAGTCCTTCTTGTGCTGTGCATGCTGCCCTGTTCCAGCTGTGGGTTTCTATATTTGAGGAGGAATATTATGGCAATCTCTTCTTTTAAATTTCTGAGCCCATCATACCCTGAGTGAAGAATTCCCCTGTCCTCCAGAAGAGAACATATAATTTGGGTGTTTTGTGCTGTGTATAAAAGCTTTTTAACAAGTTTCCTGCTCCTTTTGTTTCTCTTAAATCCAACATTTTTCAACGTTTGATCTATGAATGCAGTATCTTTAAAATCTATGTGGCACACTACGATAACCTGCTTACTCTTCTCCATTTAACTTTTGAGCAGACCTCCTGCATCTGATTTAGACATATTAAATAAAAAATGTGGCTTCTGTTCATCTCCCCTTCCAGGCTCCCTCTACCTCCTTGAAAAGCTGAAGTTTTTGCTTGAATCTTTTTCAACTGCCACAAGTATTTTGGGGAGGCTGAGGTAGATTAGATTTTATAGCAACTCTCTTCCACATTCCATACCGGCTTTTCCCACTTGTTGCCATGTTCTGTGTTTAGACCCTCACCTTTGTCCCCTGCAGCATTGTGATCTCTAGGAAGGACTTTGCAATGGGATTTGGACAAGTTACTAATATAATGTAGGGAAAGATTTGCATGTTTCTCTCAGGTTGCAGCTGCTGAAATAACAGCTGCTCTAAACCCAAACCACCTTCCAGCTGGAGCCTTCTGGCATTTGCAATCCCAACCCCTTGCAGATGGGGCTGCAAACCACATGTGCAGCTCCCTACATAGGGATCTGTGCTGAGCCTGGCCCTGCCCCTGGGCTCCTGGGAGTGAACACTCGTGAGGAGGGAATGGGGCCAGTGGCTGCAGGTGGCCCTCTGCCAACACATTCAAAGCAGACCTGGGTAAATCTTGACTTCTCCTTCAAGGGAGATGCTGTCCAGGGCAGCTTCCTCTTTCCAGCCAGACACATGGAGGGGGCTCTGGTGCTCGTCCCTCTGCTGCATGGCAAAGGCTGGTGACCATGATGTCTTAGATTTTTAACTCTTATATTTTTCGAATTCTGTATTGCCTAATGTGTGACTCTGAGATGCTTTGTAGCCTTGTTAGCTGCTGTTCTCTCATGCTAAGATAGACATAACAAAATCTCTCTGGGCCTGCTCTTCAAGGACACCCAGACTGTACAGGTCCAAAGTCTCCGAAAAGGCGGGGCAAGCTGGGGGAAATGGCAAAGTTTTAATTTGCAAATTTATCCTGGTATGCAAATGGATCAAACCAATAAAGGTGTGGCAAACTCGTGACTTGTCCATCTTGGGGTCCATCTTTGGGTCCAGCCTGGAACCCTTGGCTTCCCAGGGTGTACCTTTGAAGGCCTCTCAAATAAATACCCACCTTTATTCCCTTACTCCTGTCTAATCTCTGTTTCTGGGTGGCCTCTCAAGGCATCAACCACACATCTTCCCCTTGGAGACATTTGGCTTCACCAGCCCTGCAGTAAACCAGGGCCAGACCTGCTGCCAGAGGTCAGCAGGGGATGCACCCTGCCACTGTGGAAACAGGAAATGGTAAGAGGCTAAACTTTTTTTTTAGAGCTCGGTTGGCTATTGAGAAAGTGAAGAGTTATTTTTTACTCTTATCTAACAGTGAGTCTTTGCTTCCTTATTCCTGTTATTGTAGGTAATGTAGAAGTTGTCTTCCTTTGTGAACCTAATTTATGCTAGATATTTTTTCAGTTCACAGCTTCCCCTTCACACACCGTTATGTAAAAGGTTCTCCAGTCACACCCGATTCTGAAGTTGTGTCTTGAAAAGAAGAGATGCCAGAGATGTGGGTTGAGGGAGGCCAGGGATAACCCCTGTTTTGAGCTGTGGGGTTTGGGGATTTGTCTGTACACAAACAGATGGAAAGATAAAGCTCCAGAACAGGCAGAGAGCACAGTGCCTGTGAACAGTCTCACGTGCATTGATGGGTGTGTGAAGGGGCAGAGCCTGGGCTGGGGCAGCACATGCCAGGGTGCTGGCATCCAAGGAGTGGGCGTTGTGCACCCAGAAGGACAGACCACTCCTGCAGTGGCTCTGCTGCCTTTGCAGGTGGAAGGACACACTGAAGGACACCTGTGGAGACTGGAGTAACCAGGCTTGGTCTGAGCTTTTATTTCATTAAGGTTTAAGAAAAATGTATTTGATCATCTTCTCTGGCATGAGGAAATTCTAAGTAAACAGATTTGGTGACACTTAGAATTCTTAGAAAATGTAATGAAGGGTGCAGGAGAGGGGAGGGCTGTGTTCCCTGTGTTCTGAGCTGAGCAGGCTGCAAGTGCAGATGCTCTGCCCCTCCTTTAATTAGAAAGTTAATCACAGCACTACCTTTGGAGGGAAAGCCTTGTCCCTGGGGACCCTGTGCTTGTGCAGACATCCTGGGAGTACTGGTGGGGACCCTCTGTTCCCTGAGCACTGCATGTTTTGACATTCCTGCAGCACGTGGATCCACATCACTGCTCTCCTCCCTCCACCTTTAGGACTCCCAAGCCACCTCTCTGGCAGGAGATAAATCATCCCTGGAATGGCAGCCCCCAAATCTGGGTGAACCGCTGAGCAGGTCCTAAATTCACCATGGCCCTGGGGGTGATGGCTGACACAGAACCCATGCCATTCCTTCCCTTGCCTCGGGACTGTCCCCACGCCAAGTCCCTCGGGAAGGGTGTGCTGCCTCTGTTGCCATCTCGTCCTCACAAGCAGCAGGAGAGGACTTGGCCTGAACCTTGTGTACCTCTGCATCAGCCATACAACTGTGGAAACAAAGGAGAGCAGGAGCTAACAGGAGCTTCTGAGCCATGAAGTGCTCACAGCTGAGCCTGGAGAGTCACTGCTTCCCACCAGAGAGGGGTTTGGCCTGTGCCATTGACAGAAATTGTGTCAGTGATTCTGCCCGTGCCTAGGGGGAAATGGGACTTCCTGAGTTTGAGACAGGCTAAGAGAAAGTAGTGAAGCCAGTCTGGCAAGGAAAGCTAGAGGCTGCATGGGGCAGGGGAGGCGTTGCTTAGGAGCCTGCAGCTCCAGAAACGCTTCAGAAAGCCATGATCACAGCCAGGCAGGCATAAAAATAACATGTGGAAAGGTTATGTGGCATGGAGACAGGATCAAGTCACAAATAGTTGAGAATCTAATGGGAGCAAGTAAAAGAAGAGCCCAAGTGTTGGCAGTATGAGAAAAGCCCCTTGCAAGACACTGTGGGCATGGGGGCTTCTCTTTAGAAGAGGTGAGAAATATGGGAGAAGAAAGAGGAGAAGACTGCTGTAATACCTATAGGAACAAAGTGCGAAATGCACGAAAGAGAATCGTTGTGGCATTAGAAATAAAATATATCAAAAAAGCATGGGCCAAGCAGGCAGTACTTAAAACTTGTGAAAGAAAATAGTTATAGCAGCTGTGAAGAAATATGATCCTACACACCCCAGTGATGGTAGAGGAGTAGGGTTATTGTTGGCACTATAAAAATTCAAGGTGACAGTAACTGGGGTCAATCTTGCAGAAAGCAGTGGGTGAGACAGAGACTGTTTTAAGAACAGGTTGAAGCTCCTCTGATACACCATTTGTGCTTCAGTGACTGGAAAGGGAAGCAGGGTAGGAAGCGAGCAGGGAATGGAAAATGTTTGCCATTTTCCTCAACTTTAGAGAGTTCCCTCTTAGTTTTGCAAGGAGGGAAATCAGTGAAATTACAGTGAAAGCAGCAGCAATCACCCAGACATGTGCAGGGTGGGAGGTTTCTGTATTTCTCGTCAAGCTGGGGAGGAGGCGACAGTTTTAAGTCCGTGCCAAGAGGAAACAGTGGTTTTGTTTGATTTTCCACTCTGCATTTAAACCTCCTGCACCAGGCGGTCCCTCCTCTGTCTGAAGAGGTGCATCCACTCTGTGTGAAAGCTGCTGAGGGGGGCACAGGGTACATCCTCACCCTGCCACGGGTCTGGCAGAGCTGAGCTGGCAGCTGCGAGTGAGGGGACAAAGAGCAAAGGGTTGGTGCTTCAAAGCCAGGCGTGCAGCTGCTTTGCAGGCACGGCCAGCTGCAGGCAGGTAGCTGTGCTGTACAGCAGGGCAGGTGGGTGCCACCCAGGCTGGGCTTTGAACACAACCCTCCGTGCCAAGGGACGGTCAAGGCTGTGGGCTGGAGACCTCTTTGTACCAGGCACTTTGAACAGGTATCCACACCAGCCGTGAGTGAGGCAGGAAGGTTGTACCTGACTTCCTTGAGTATCCTGCACAAAAGCAGCGAGGTGTGAAGGGCCACCAGCTCAGGTGTGGATGCTTGGGAGGCACCCCCACACCCTCATGTAAACACTTCTACAGCAAACCAGAGCAAATGGCATGGGCAGGGTGGCCTTAGGAGGAAGGAGTGCTGCCTCCCAATTGCTTAGCTTGTGACTGTATTTTTGCAGCTAAATATACCAGTCAGTATAAATCACTGTCTGAAATTCCTGTACATATTATCAACTGGTGACATCTTTATTAGCCCTGACTCCTTATTTATCTGGAATCTCAAGGTCAGAGAAGAATCCTGTATGTGTTTTCCTTCAGCAGTATAAACATCACTTCTCTCTTGCCTCAGCTGCACGTTTTCCAGGGGGCTGTGGGTCCCCAGGGTAGTTCTGGTGCTTTTAGGGATACTGTGCTTTACCATAAGTGCTCTGGTGCTAGTGGGCATCCTGCAGAGCAGGGTTTGCCATCAGCAGCGTTCCACAGCCCTCCCCTGCAGCCAGAGCTCTCCTCTGACCCTTGAATCCTGTCCCAGCATGGGGAGCGGTCCCTCCTGGTGCCAGGAAGCACACAGGATGGAGGAGGAGCAAGGCACAGGTAGCCTGGCCATCAGAGCCTGCACTTTGCAGGACAGTGGGAAGAGAGAATGTTTTTTTGGATTCTGGCCCACAGGTGTAACCAGCAGAACCTAGAGTTCAAATATTTTATTTTGTTTACTTTGACAAGTTATGCTGCTGAAGTTTGAAAAGGTGGTGCGACATGCATGGCATTAATGGAGCCACACTTCTGACAGCGGGGCTAAAAATCCATCTGGATGTGCTGCTTTTTTAATTTTGTTTTTGCACCTTCTCTTTCCCAATTTTTTACTGAGAAACCAGCAGTCACCTAGTCCTGCTGGGTGAGTCCAGCGGAAGCATGATGAAGGACAGCAATTTCTCTAAAACAGCATGCTTGCTGTGAATTTTAAAGAGAGAAAACTTTAATTATCCTTATCATACAAGTGGCAGTGCTGGGGAATTTTCTGGGAGCAGTGGGCAGGAGGGGCAGTCCTGGCAGCAGAGAGGAGCCTGTTCCTGCTGGTGTAGGAGAACAGCAGGGCTGAGCTGCTCCTGTGGCCCCAGCCAGGGCAGTGCAATACCCGAACTGCCTGGTGATGCTGCAGCATCGAAATGCTATTGAGACCAACATTAAATTCCATCTGCTTCTGGGAAGAGCTGGAAAGGAGCAGCCATTGGCTCGGGGGATGCTGCTGCCTTGTGTAAATCCACTGCTGATTCTCTCTCTTTCCTAATTGGCACCATGCAGGCAGCGGACACCGCAGGGGAGGTGGCTGTTGGTGGGCTTAGGTCTCATTGCTGTGACAGGAGGCAAGCAGGACTGGGCCACATGGAGTGGTCTGACACACAGGAGTCATGTGGTGGCCAGTCACTGGAGCAGTGACAGACTTTCCCCTGAGAGTATTTTGGAAATCATCCCCAAAAAAGTGCACCTTGATGTTAATTATAGTGATGGACTGACAAGCTTTCCTCACAATCTCCATGCTGTGCTTCTAGCAGAAGAAATTCTAGCTACTTTATTAAATCATGAAGCTGTGGGGCTCAGGGTGAGCATGGTCCCATCCCCATTTTTAAAATGGAATGGAAAATCCCAATATTTAAAATGGAAGCATTGCACATTGATTTTTGTCACATCAGGGCTCATTGGAGTAAATTTTGCTGTGATGCTACAAATGCAACCAAGTGTCACAAGCAGTCATTCCTGGAAAGTGCCTTTTCAGGCACTGCTGAAGTAGGTGCTGTGTGAGCTCTTTTTAAGCCTATTTTGGACATAGTTTTAAAAGTCAGCACACCAGATAGCTGCATCCTGTTGGATACCTTGCCTCCCCTATTGTCTTTTCTCAAACAAGGATTCAAAGCATGGGCACAGGACATGCTGTAATCAGCATTTACAGCACCCTTACAATAACCTTCTCTTGCATTTCTTCAGGAAACCAATATCAAGACTGAACGCGAAATTATTTGTTGATCTTAAAATCCCTTAAATAGCAGGCTCCAGAATCAGGAGGAAGTACACTTGCATTTCCAATGAACTGTCACAAAATGAGAAACCAAATACCTCTCACAACCCCAGACAGTTCTCTGGAAATCTTAAGAATGCAGAATCTGCACATTGCTGTGTTAAGCAACATCTTGCTGGGACTGTGAGGTGGAGCTTCTTGCCCACAGGAGTGTGGATTAACAGGGTAAGGGCTTTAAAATCAGTCCCTGAACTTCCATATTTGTGGCTTGAAAATGCAGTTATTTATTTTGCCTATCTCAGGATGATGAGTTCAGGATCTGAAGGTGTAGAGTGTATTAAGGATGCAGGTGCACATATGATAATAAAAGTATACCCAGGAGAACCAAGGGGAAATTGCAAACTTTTAATGTGAGTGACACATAGCAAAAATATCCTGCTGCCTCCCTGATAGGGGTGGTAGAAAGCCATACCCCTTCCAGCACAGCATTGCTCAACCTAATAGCTGATTACTTCAGGAAGAAATGTTACACCTTCATCAATTCAAAGCACAGTTCCGGTAATGTAAAGTTTGTAGAAGCAGGCAGGGATGGCGTATATTTGGACATGAGTTGGCTTCTCACGAGTTCACTAAAAAGGAAGGTAAGCAATAATTTCTTAAATTTTGCCTAATACATACTTTAATTTCAGCCCTGCTGTAGTGAGTCAGACAACCCCATCAGTCAGATGAGAACACCCCACAGAAGTGTGGCTGGAGCCTGTACAAGGCCCCTCATCGCTGTCCCTCTGCCAGGGACAGGCAGGAGCTGTGAGAGGTGATACCCTCTGGTGAGCACAGCCCAGGATCTCTGGCCCAACCCAAAACACTCCCTGCACACACTGGGATCACATGGTGGCTACAAAAACACTCCATGATCCAGATGACACTGAAAATGCTGGTTTCTGCCGAGGCCACTTCTCTCTGTTCAGTGTGGGCTGAGTTTTGATGCATCTTTAAAGGTTTCTTAGACGTACTGGGTTGAGTTCAGCTCAGATAAGCTCCTAATTCTGCAACTCCTCCCAAACATACACCAGATAGGCTGTGAAACAGGGAGTCTGGACATGCTGTTTCTTAATTCTGGCTGGGCTGGAACATCTCTGTAGGAGATACTGCATCTGTCCAGGATTCTGAGGAGTTGGATGTCCTGATGAGAACTACTTTAAAATGTTTCCTTGGATTTATTTTTCCAATTAACTAACCTTCTGCTGCATGTTTTGGGTGGGGTTTTTTTTCCTAACAAATGTAAGAAAAGTATTTTATTAAATTCCATCAATAAAAGCAATTTGAATTAAGTGGTTTTCATGTTGGAGTTTTTGGTTTTCATTAAAACGTTCTGTTACCGCTAATGGCAGGTGCTGACCGGAGTGGCTAAAGTGTTTTTTCAGGGTCTGACTCTGGACTGCCTTGTAATGAAATGGTTTATTGTTCACAGTCTAATTACTATAGACTGACAATCAAAGAGGATAATTCAGCCAGCCCCAGACTAAGCTCATTGGATTTTTGAGCCATGTGGATTGTTTGCATTTCACAGGGGACAACATTTTTATACTTCTGTAAAAGCAACTTCTGGTTCAGAATATTCCTCTGGACAACAAAAGAAAGACCCTGAAAAACTTCAGGGCACGGTGACCGTGTCAGATGTGCTTTTATCTTTGACCTGTGATGATTTACAGTAGAGAGAGGAGAGGGGTTTGGTGTATTACTATTTCAGGGCTCTGCAGTTCACCTTCATGGGGAAGGCTGTTGCCTCCCCAGTTATTCCTTTCCCAACCCATACTCTGCCCCCCCCCAAAAAAAAATTAAAATAAAACCGCCAAAACACAAACCCAAGCACTTCAGAGACCCCAGAGAGCAAGAGACCAGAGCCTGTGAAAGCTCTTCACTTAAATGTAGAGTCAGGCAGATTTGGGCTGGCTTTGCAGAGAAGCAAACTGCTGCTCTCAGAGCTGGGCCATGGGGTAATCCAAAGCCATCTAAATCTGGATTACCAAAAAGTAAGCAAAGTTTTGGGACTGTCTTCAACCAAAGTCTGACTGGGGACAGCTGATCGTGTCTTGGCTGTGACAGCTGCACTCTGGATGTCTAGAAGGAAGGGCAGCTCTTCTGCAGGCAGGAAATCTTTCAAGGATGGGCACTGGCCTCTGCTGACCCTCGGGAATGAACACTGACCATGGAGTGGCTGAAGTCAACTGCACTCTTCCTGGCAGCCTGAAAAAACAAGCATCCAAGAGAAAGAAATGACTCTGCACGAGGGCTCCTCTTGCTCAAGAGCCTGGGCTGGGGAACTCCGTTCTTGTCCAAGGAAATTTCTCTTGCTCATCTCTTGACCTCCCAGACTGTTGGCTGTGCTCCAAGGAAGACATCCTCCTCCTCCAGAGCACTGATGGGGCTGCAGCAGCCTTACCTCCAGGAAATGAGTTAGTGAAAAATTACCAGTACTCCCTATCCCTTTCTGCTTGTAACAGCTTCACCTGGGAAATCCCAGCTGCCTCCTGCTGCTGCCTTAGTAGGTTATGGCTCGCAGGGTAGGTGACACTGGACTTTCTTCTATAATTAGGACATTACCTTAGATGTTCAGGTGGTAATTTAAAGATGTTTCAGTTACATTCTGAACTTAACCAGTCTACAAATTGGTCTTTGGAGGACAGCAGGTTCTGTGGCAATAGCAAGGGCCTCAAGCTTCCCGCGCTGATGTTGTGTAACCTCCGTGATCTGCAGAAAAGGATTTCCTTATTGTCTTTGTAAAAAGGCTAACGTACCCCAAGGCTAACATACCCCCTTTTTTGCCTTTTTCTAACCATGATCAAGATAATGTGCAGGGGTGAGGGGAAAAACGTCACTCGTAATTTGATTCTGCTAAGCTTAAAAGTATATGAGTTCTTCTCTTACCTAAATAACTCTCAATGCCACTTTCTTCCCCAGAGCTCTTTATACTCTCAAAGAGCTGAAGACATCAGCAATGTACATAATCATGGATGCTGGTTGCAGGAATCATTCTAGGTCTTCATTGTTTGGACTTGAATCTTCTCTACCGTGTGAAGAAAACAATTATACCTGCAGTTTATTTTTAGCTTGGCTGGAACATAACAGCAAAGGGAGTGGTGTGATTTTTCTCATTGGCATGTTGCTGTGTATCATGATCTGGCTTCAGAGCAACCTCCTCCAGTGCCAGCGTGGGAGGAGGTGGGAGGTGAGTGGGGCTGGGTTACCTGTGTCTGTGCATATACGGTTCTGCCCCACTGCTGTAAAATAATAATCACAGCCCTGGGAGGTTATAAAACTGTGTACATGGGGTTGTGCTGTGCCCAGAGCACGGCCTGGGGCCCCGGAGGCAGAGGAGCAATGTGGTCAGTCCCCGTGACCAAAAACCACATCTGAGAAAGCCCCAGCTGCCACACTGACCTGCCACACTGGGTTTCACTCATTCTGCTGGGTAGGGGCCGGATTGTGCAAAGAATCCAACATCCTGCCAGGCCCCGGATTGTGCAAAGAATCCAGCCCCCTGCCAGGGCCTGGAAAATGCAGTGCCTGGGCAGAGCAAAGAGGGACTGCTGTGTTTAAGGTGTGCTGTGTAATGAACCCTCACACCTCACACCCTGACCCCGCTGCTGTGCACAGAGGCAAACCTGGGCTGCTCTGACAGGGAGCTGAGCACAGGGGCATCCCTGGTGAGCCACATCCCAGCTCAGGGTCTGGCCCCTTCTCCCTCCTCTGAGAGATGAAGGGAGGATGAGCTGCTGTGCCATCCTAAACTCTGTGCTTGTGCTGGTAGAATTGGAGAAGAAACCATGGCTCACAGGCTGCTGGGATTTGTGCTGACCCATTCATTTGCAAGCAGAATCCTAGCTCAGAGTGAGATTTTGCTTTCTTCCATTAGAGGCAACTCAGTGACACAAATTTTCCAGCCAAAAAGATGGGATCTGCCTGTTTTAGCTTGGGCTGTGTGTAGACTTGCATTTGTAACGTCTGCAACTGTGATCTGAGACAATTGAACCTGCCTAATTGTTGCTGTGTGTATATGCTCTGTGTGTGCCAGCATGGATTATACATCCTCCCTTCTCCTTGCTCCTGCTGCCTGGGGTGTGCTGTTTCTGCCACAGTTAAATGTGTCATAGTTTTATTGAATAGCAACATCCTAACCAAAGAGATAAATACAACAGAGGCACAATGAATTGCTCAGCCCCAGGAGACTGGAGCAGGCCAAGGGATGAAACACCGTGGTCTAACTCTTGTTTTCTTCACTTTTGCCTGGAAAGTGCACCCATGGGAATTCAGAAAACAATACTCATCCTGCCTGTGCAAGAATCCAAGGATCCTAAATGGGCCAGGAGGAAAAGCATGTGCAGGGGCCAAGAGGGCTAAGTGGCATCGTGCTCCTGTCTGCTCAACATCCCTCTCTGAGGAGGGGTCTGGCTGCTGCTGCTGCCTGGGGAGCCTGGCCAGGGGCTGGAGGGCACTGGTCTTACCAAAAATTCCTTGGTCAGTGCAGAGCACAGCAGGCTGAACACCAGCCTCTAACAACACTCCCACTATGAGAAGAATAAATGAAATGAAGAATACAGACAGAAGTGCACTTGTACACACCATGCAACCCTTTCCCTCTGCTCAGGGCAGGGCAGGCTTCAGGACAGATGTCAAAAGATAAAGCCTGACTGGGGAAGAACCAGAGATGAGCAGCAAGGACGACTGGAGGACTTGGAAGCATCACCTGTGAGGGCAGGCAGAGTGAACTGTCATTGGCTAATCCAGAGGAAGGAGGACCAGGGAGACGAGCTAAGCCTTTAAGTGTATAAAAGACTACCACAGAGTAAGGCAGTAAATCAGTTTCCCACTGGGGATAGGGGAAAATTACAATAATATTTTTGAAAAGACATTGAGAGAAACTTTCCAACTGCAGGATAAATAAGGACTGGAAAAGATACGGGTTGGCATATCTCCACCAACAGATGTTTTTAAGACCAGGTTAGACAAACCTCTGTCAAGAATGCAGGTTTTGGCAGCAAGGACAATGCGGGGTGTTAAGATTAATTTCAGTATTTTTTGTTAGCTGGTTTCATTGTGCTGAAGCCAGAAGCTTCTGGAGAAAATTTCTGCCGTTGCATAGGGTGAAGGTATTCAGGCACATCCTGAGTATGGTGGGACTTCCCTGCAACAACTCTGCCCAGCATGTGTGGTTTCCCTGCAGTTCAAGGACAGTCAGGTCAGGCAATTGAGAAGGTGGCAACTTTTTATCATAAAGCTATTAGAGCTTTAAGCGAAGAGCTAAAGAATTGAATATGTGACAAAATATTTTTTCATGTAAAAGCCATTGAAACCCACTTTTATGGGCCTCTTGGTAAGAGAAGGAGTCTTTGAGGAAGATTCCATTTAAAAGCCCCATAAAAGCATCATCTATTGTTCTCGAACTTCTAATATTAGCAGGCACAGAGCATAAATATTAATCACTTCATTGAGCAGCTGAGTGCCAGTCTGTGGTGTTTCTAGCACTGCACAGGTAAGTGTGCCCCTTCCCCACTCAGTCATGAGTAGAAGTCACACACATATAGCCCAGAAAATCAGTAGTGCTGGGACAGGCAACAGCTGCCAATGCCAGGAGTGGTACAGGAGTCCCTGAATTGGCCTGGGATGTGGCTGGAACAGGACAAGAGCATGCTTGGACAACAGCCACCTTTATATGCTGTTCTTCTTCTGACTCTGCCCATCTCTTTAGGGTGACAAATCGAGAGGGGTGACTATGACTCCCAGCACTTTTCCCAGAACTGCCTTGTTCTGCAGCATAGGAAAAAATGACTTGGACGAAGATGCTGATGCCAGCTTTGTTCTCCAGAAAGAAGCTCTGCTGGAAGGTAGGAGTCATGAGCCTGAAAATGCCAGCACAGCTCAGCACAGCCCTCTGGAACTTGGATGCTTTCCCTCACTCTCCCTGTGGTCTCCTGTGCTGCTTGCCTGGGGGCATGGCAAGGTGAGTGGGTGAGGTTCACCCCCCAGAGGCTCCTGGGCTCCAGCACACTGTTTTTGGTTATCTGCAGATTTTGTAAGAGTTTCCAAAGGTAGGGGAAAGGTTTTCTCCACCATGGGTGGTCCCTGTTCAGGTACCCTCATGGTCTGACACCTCATTACAGCAAGAAGGGAGGGATGAGCAGTGTGTGTCTGTATAAGCGTGTGTGTGTTGAGGGAGTGTTACAGTGGTTTGGGGATTTCTGTACTATCCAGGCAGGTGAAATTGTTAAATTATGCTCCTTTCTGCAAGTAGCACAGCACAAGCATTGAGCCAAGGACCAGTGAGAAAGGGACTTCTGCAAGAGGGGAGTGGGTAGAGGGAAGAGGCAGAAAGCAAGCCCGTGTGTTCCTGACCTAGAGCCCTGAAGAGGAGAGCAGGAGGCTTTTGTGCTGCTCCTTGCACTGACAGGAGGTACCTACCTCCACACGAAAGAACTGAGAAGCTGCTGAGTGAAGGATCTCAGCATAGGCTAAGACCTTTCTGAGCAAATATCCACATAAACATACCCCAATTAGTGGTAAGTGTGGGCTGGCCAGCTGCCCATCTCACTTACGTCCCTACTCAAAAGAGCCACAGGAACTCATCTGCCTTCGGGTTCAGCACATATGTAAGGTTTAACCAGCTTTTAAAGGCCAGGAAGTGCCCTAAACCACTTTGCCTGTCCAGGAAAGTGTCTGCCTGCTTTGAACCCCCAGCTTCAGTGCTCATGCTCCAAGAGCAGCGCTCTCAGCCAAGGGTTCTGAGGGGCACGGAGTGTGTAAACCCACCCAGAACCCAAGTCCTGCACCTTGTCCAGGCAAGCAGGCTCTTTCTCCCTGATTCTCCCGGGCACCACATCAAACTGCTTGCAGGGAACATCCCATCCAGCCCCTCTGAAGCTGGAGAGAGGCACCAGGAGACAGTGCACTGCACATGAAAGGCACAACTCTCTGTCAGCTTTCCCCCCAGCACCTGGCTCAGACTGGTACCAGCCGTAACGGGAGTACCTGGGGAGTGCATGGGATTGCAATGTGAACCTGAATGCTGCAACAGCACTGGGGGCTATTTATTTTCTGAGGGTTTATTTTGTAATACTTCATGTATCCTTGCAGATGTTTCATGTTCTCTGATGCTGGAAAGCCCTTCTGAAGACCTTGCTCTGTCCAGTGGGAGCAGAGAGGTACATTGTGCAAGGGAACATCATCTGCAGCCAAGGTGCGAGTAATGCACAGTGAGATGCTGATTTTGGACACAGACTTGTAGGATATAACCCCACACCAGATGCTGACTCCTTTCAAGTTGGAAAAACCATGGATGAACCCCAGAAACAGTTTGCTTGCTCTTTCCAGTTAAGCATTGGAAGCACAGCAGCCGGGATAGGTACAGTGGGACCGTGTCCTGCAGCCCCAACGGGGACCAGCGTTGATTTAAGCAGGACCTTTGTTTTGGCTTGCATGGCCAGGGCTCAGAGTTTGAGATTTTATGATCACAATAATCAGGTTACCTTGCCTGGAGCCTGATTAGTACATAGCTTGGCAAAATGTATTGCATGCGCTGATCCCTGCTTGTGCTTTTGTTTGACAGAGAAGAGGCCAAAAGTAGTTAAAGGCTGAAGCCAGTTGCAGCCAGACAGTGGTTACGTGCCCCATTTTCCACGCTGTGGGCATCCCTGGGGGTGCAGGGTGGGCCCTGAGGGAGCCGTGGCCCGGAGGGCTCTCCCTGGGCCGCACTGAAATGGGTGCTGGGGGAAGCTGCCTGCGGCTCGCTAATGAAGTATTGATGTATCTGCAGTGTATATTCGAAATGAGCCCACAGTGATGGGAGTCAGATGGCAGCTCTGCCAGCGCGGGGCTCTGCCCGTGCCCGGAACGGGGTGCGATCGCTTTTTGTGCCTTTCCACAGAGAGCTCCCCGAGGCGGGCGGGCCGGGCCGGCGCTGGGGCTCCCACCGAGGGTGCTGCAGGGCGTGCGGCACCGAGCGAGCCCCCTGGGCTGGGGCTGCGCTCCGCAGCCCGGTGTCACCCACCGCTCCCCGGGCCGAGGGACGACCCGGGCTGTGCTGGGGGCGGCTCGGGGGCTGCTGCTCCCGGGCAGCCGCTCCGCAGCTGTGCCGAGAGGGGCGGGAGGGTGAGGAGGCTGAGGAGGATGGCCCGTGCCCGCCGAGGCCGCCGGGCTGGCGGCGGCCGCCACGCC
>VZRO01006128.1:578943-600185 GCA_013397915.1 Daphoenositta chrysoptera
AAAGGCGGGCGGCGGCTGTGAGTGAGGGGCCGGCTGAGGGTCGGCGAGGCGGGGCTGGCGGTGAGTGACGGAGGGTCGGCGGTGAGTGAGGGACTGCGGGGCAGCGGGGCCGGGCTGGCGGTGAGTGACTGAGGGACTGCGGGGCAGCGGGGCCGGGCCGGTGGTGAGTGAGGGACTGCGGGGCATTGGGGCCGGGCTGGCGGTGAGCGAGCGGCTGAGGGTCGGCGGTGAGCCAGGACTGAGGGGCAGCGGGGTCGCAGGTGCCGCGGGAGGGCGGGAAGGGCCGTGCCCCGCCCGGGCCGGTCCCGCCGCCCTCGGGGACTCGGCTCCGCCGTGGGGCGGCCCCCGGGTGCGAGTGGGCTCCGGTGGGCAGCGTGGGGCGGACGAGCGCCAGCTCCGCTGCGGCGTAACTTTTGTTAATTCTTATTATTTGTGTTTATAACCGCTTCCATATAAACTTCTAAGAGCGGCAGATGTGTGTGGCCGCGGCTGCCCGGGCTGCCTGTCCGCCCTGCTCCTCTCCCCGCTCTCCTGGGCTTTGGCAGCACAAAAGTCGGTGGTGGCTGCGGAGCCCGCCCGGTGGCGGCACCGAGGGAGAGGGGATGGGCGGGGGTGAGGCAGACCCCGGCCCCTGCCTCCCTCCGGTTCCTGCTCACCCCTGCCTGAATTTGACAGATCCCTGCTGGCCTGGGTCAGCCCGCAGGGACCCGCGAGTCGTAGCAAGGGATTTACTATGTGAGTAATTTTAGAAGTACATTCGCCTACTACGTTCGTCTCTAAAAAGCTCACAGCAGGTCAGGCTGCAGAGAGAATAAATAATGTGTAGCGTGTTTTTTGTGCTGCTGTGTTGGCCTTTCGGGGCACATCTCTGTTCCTGCATTTATGAGCCCCCAGTAAAGCAGGGCAGTGGATGGGGATGAGGGGGTAAAGGAGTGGGAACTGCTGCTGCTTTATGCTGTTTCCATATCTGCTTGCTGCAACTGGATCTAATCACTGACAGTGTCAAAACAGAAATATCTGCAAGGGGAAAGGTGCCATGGCAGAGCAGCTGGATGTAGCAGGAGATTTTCTTGGCTGTGAGGGAGTGAGAAACCAGAGCTGCCTATTAATGTGTGAGGAATGAGTCTAACTCTCTCCGTGTGACTTCTCCTTTAGTGGCACATTCACAGGACTGCACTTGCCTAAAAACTGGTAGCTAACCTGGAATAATTTTTCTGAGCTGGGATAACTTTAAATAGATGGGAGTGCTGTGATGCAAGGCTGCATCATCCTCCTGCTCTCAGAGGGGAGTCAGTGGAAGGAGACCCCAGCAGAATGGGGTAAGTGTACATAAGGTGTGTTACTGGGGGGGAAAGGGACAGCTTTCTGTCCTCAGCTTTTGCTGCAAAAACTGAGTATTGTACTGACCTTGGCTGTGCATCCTGGAAAGTTGTCCTCATCTCCTGGCGTCCAGGACAAAATAAGGTAACAAACACTCATCCCTTGTGTTTCATGACAGTGCCGTGGGTCGCTGTGTCAGGGAAGGCTGAGGTGGAGCTTTAAATACCTGAGGAGCTCATATAGCTATAAGTGATGCTAAATCTTCCCCAAGAGGAAAAATATTACCAGGAAAAATCTTCCCCAAAAGGCCCCTGGGACGGAGGCCAAGAGTGTCTAATGAGGCAGACTTTTCCTGTTAGCTACAGTTCTTGATGTGGGAGGGTGAGGGCTTGAGGGCTTGGAATCAGCCGATGTGGGGATCTCAGAGGGCAGGCAGCCCATCTCCAGCTCTGCTCTGCCCTGAGCAGCTGACTGCCTCACCTGGGCATAAGCCACTGCTCTGGAGGTGATGCAGCTGTTGAGTCAAAACAAATAATCTGTTTTCTTCTGGTTTAGCAGATAAATTGGTTGGGTGAGGGTGCTGCAGGGATGAGCAGCTCTGTAGTGCCAAGGTGTGTCCTCTGTTGGTGTTGGGGACAGGACAGCCATGCAGAGCTGCAGCTTGGCTCCAGATAAATCTATGCAATGCTTTTCTCATTTAATGGTTGCTTCTCTTAGGTAAGCTAAATACCTAAGGAAGGAGATGTGTTTTGTGGGCTTAGTGGGAACATTGTGGGGTCCTCTGCTGAAATGTGTGCCTCTGGCAAAAGTGGTGCATGGCCTGAAAATGGAGATGGTCACATTAGTGAGCTGCCACATTATCACTGGAGCTGCAGTGCTCAGTTGGGCGTGTATGTGTCTCATGAATGTGAGGTTAGGTTTCAGAAAAGAGGAATATGAGATCATATCAACTTAATTCTTGGACACAAAAATATTTGTTGACGTGGCTTTGAGCAGGCTGCCTGCTCTGGTGGCTGCTGTTTGTGTGCTCTGTAGCTTGGTTAAAACCAGAGTGGAAATGTAGGTGTATCATTGTTCATGGAGACCTAGTTTTCCAGGGACAAAATAGGTGAGTGCTTAAACCTTGTTTTGCAGTGACTGCTGGCAGAGTCACCTCCTGCAGGAGCTGGGAATGCACGAGAGGAATTGGAGGTGCCAGTATGAGGTGGGCAGGGGTGGCCTAATGAAGGGCAGAGCAGATGAAGCCAGTAATGTTCTGTATCTTAGCTGTCCTTGGTGCAGCGGTGCAAGAGAAGCTGCTGCAGGAGCAGATTACTGTGTATTCAGAGGCTTATGTCCCTGTGGCCTCTGTGGGAGGACAGACAGGCACTGAAGGGCAGCCCTGTGCCAAGGGGGTGTGTTCCCAACACCTTAACCACAGCACTTGGCAGCACAGGCTCACCCAGCTCCTGTCCTGCTCCAGGCTGGAGAAATCAGGGGATGGTGATGGATCAGGCTGTGCTGCCCTTGGCTCTCAGGCTGACTGATGTGGAGGAGATGTTTGAACTCAAGTTCTTTGACTGCCAGTGCTTCTCCTCACACCCTTGCTCTGTTGCATTGGCAGTTTTTGGAAGGGCAGAAATGGTGCTGCAGAGTTGTGGTCTTCGTCCCTTTCCAAGGAGAGGTTCAGTGGCGTGCACAGCCACCAGTGAAAATGTCGTTTTTCTGTTCTCTACTCAACATTCATTAAGATCACTGTAAAAGGTCTGACAGAATTGTTTTGATGATCTTTTACAAAGTATCCAGACCTTTTCTGTAGCCCTCACATTTTGGAAGAGTGATGTAAATCACAATTCTGCACAGGATTAGCAATCAGAGAGCATTATGAATCAATCTGATACTTTGTCTTAACCATAGCCCTTCTTAGAACGCTGACCTACATTTTACAGCTTTCACTGTAACTGCTTCACCAAGGACAGGCTTTGCTTCCGAGTGTAAGGTGGCCCAGCTGCTGGACATGTTTGTGTTTGGAGAGCATTCCTGGTGGCTTCAGATGTGCTTGAAGTCTGTGCTGCTTGACTGGGTAACTTGTCAGTGAAGTGTGAAATACAAGTGGTTCCTTTGAATGTTCTTTTAATTATAATTGTGCTGATGAAAAAACTAGAAGATGAAATGAGATGCTTTCTGTATAAAATGCTCTTAGATGTTGAGCCAGCAGGGATTATCATTATCAGAGCCTCTAATCACTTGTGTGATTAAAAACCTTGGAAAAACTTACATGTTTGAGCCACTTGCTTTTAGGTAAAAATGAAGGTTTATTCCTTTTCTGAATGTGTGCTGCAGCTCAGCCCTTAGTGAGATGTGAACCTGAAGCTTTTGTAAAATCCCTCCCTGTGGGTCACTGATGGCACTGAATGTGAATGCTTGTTCCACTTGCAGATGAGTTTTCCTGCTGATTCCCCGAGCGACGAGGTGAACGAGGATAAAAAGGAGACTCCAGAACCGTGGCTGCAAAGCAGTGACTTGGCTGATTTAAGGCAGCACTTAAGCCCATTTCTACCTGTCATTATGATTTCAGCTCTGCAGGGATAGATTCCTTGGTTTGAAGGACGCTGGGAAGCAATGAGAAATGTGTGTGCTGGTGTGCATGTGCTTCCAAGCATGTACCAGTAGCATGGGCCATGGTAAAGGTCCTGCTAGGTGGAGTGTGTGTACAGCAGCATGTTCATGTGCAGATCTTGGGTATGGACTATAATTTGGTTCTATGAGTGTCCAGGAGCTCTTCTGTGAAACCAGAACAGAGGAGGTCTGTCCTGTAGTTTATCTCAGCAGGTTCCAAGCGGTGCCTTTGCCTAGCTTGGGTTTACTGCTCCCTCTGCAGCGTTTGGAAGCTGCCTGGGGTGCTTGGCTTGGGATGTTTCTGAAATTAAGAGCTCTGCCACCAAGTCATCCGATGATCTTGAATGTTTGCTTGTGGTCTGTTGCTCACAAGTTCCCACAACCTCCGTTCTCAAACAGAGGTTGGTGTAGAAAGCTGCAACACAGCATCTTGCTGTTTCTTTTTCTATAAATAGCTAAATTAAAAAGATCTGTTTGCGAGATCTTTATTTAAAATGGAAGCATTGCACATAATATCCCTCCTTCTAACAACAGGATGCTGAAGTGCAGGGAGGCCTCTGCTTTTCTACCTTGTCTCCTGTGCCCCAGACTCCTTTGCCTGGAAATGGTGTGTCTGTACAGGCAGAAGAGAGCTCTGTGCCAGACTGTGCTAACGTTTCTCTGTGCTCCTGATGTGTTTTAGCTCTGGGAACAGGCAGCTACTGAAAATGAGCTAAGCAAAGCTGCTCCTGGTACCTCAGTGCTGCTGAGGAAGTGGAGAGCCTGAATGCACTGCACAGGATGCCAGTCTGTCTGGCTGTACATCCCACACTGATCCCTGGTCACTGGCAGGCGTTTGTCACAGAGCTTGTGCCTGGGGCTCCCAGTGCTGATGGAAACTGAAAACAAGCTAATGCTCCCTTCATAAATATTGCATCCATTCTGCTTACAGTGGCTGCAGCAGTTTGAATTTTCAGCTGTAAAATTTTGCAGAAAAATAAAAGTTGTTTACAGCAGTGATTAATTTTTTAATATGCGTTGCAGCTTCCCCTTTGTGTCTTTGTGGGGAAGGAAATCCTTTGATGAGGAAGTCAGAGGGGTTCCCATCAACCTGGCTGTGTTCACTGGATTTTCTGCAAATACCCTGTGTGTACCAGCAGAGTCCCAAGTGTGTGGGGAGAGTGTGATGACCCTCACTGGGATGGAATGATAATAGAAAATGCTATGGCAGTTGTGCAGCAATGGCAACTTTCTAAAATGGATCTCCTGGGGACTAAAAGACATCTGTGGTCCTGGTTTCCCCCTGCTAATCTCAAGGACCTGCTTTTACCTTGAAATAACATTTAATGCACAACATCAAAGTAATGACATTTTTGTTCTAAATTTGTTTGCAAGAGAGAATCCTTAGGAAAGGCTGCAAGCAGAGCTCTGTTGCCTGAGCTGCTCTCTTCCGACAGCACAGAGCATCCCAAAAGCAATAAGTTTGTATCTGAAATGAATAAATTATTAAAAAACTTCTCAGCAAAGAGGCCATCATGCTGTGAGTTGCATTGCCTAGCAAAACTGAATATTTGAGTGTGACCCTTTGTTAACTAAGTTGGGTTAATGTTTATTTATTTAGTTGGTTTTAGGTTTTATCTCCTTCCCTCACAGTTTAGTTCTTCCTAAATTCAAGATTTTACTTTGGTCCAGGGATGGATGATCACTGTGTTAATTCTTGGTTATCCCTGTGACCTGACTGTGGTCCTGCTATTCTTTGTGCTTGCAAGGGGTCTTAAGGAAATTAGAAATTTAGGTGTACAAGATTGTAATTGTTGGGATAAAATCTCCTTGTTGGTCTCGTGAGACCCCACCTGGAGAGCTGCATCCACCAGGTCTGGGGTCCCCAGCACAGGAAGGACATTGGCCTCTTGGAGCGAGTCCAGAAGAGGCCATCAGGATTATTGGAGGGATGGAGCACCTCTCCTGTGAGGAAAGGCTGAGAGAATTGGGACTGTTCAGCCTGAAAAAAGGAAGGGTTCAGGGTGATGTAGCTGGGGCCTCCCAGTGCCTGAAGGGAGCCTTCAGGAAAGGTGGAGAGGGACTATTTACAAGAGCCTGGAGGGACAGGACAAAGAAAAATGGCTTCAAACTGACAGAGAGTAAGTTTAAGTATTAGGAAAAAATTCTTCCCAGCGAGGGTGGTGAGGCACTGGGACAGACTGCCCAGAGAAGTTGTGGATGCTCCACCCCTGGAAGTGTGAAGGCCAGGCTGGATGGGGCTTGGAGCAACCTGGTCTAGTGGAAGGTGTCCTGCACATGGCAGGGGGTTGGAATGAGATGATGTTTAATGTCTCTTCCAACCCAAAACCTTCTATGGTGATTCTATGATACTTTAAACTTTTTGGGTTGCTTACCTTTTTACATAAATTTATATTTGTACTTCTCCAGCTCTTATTTCTCCAGCAGAGCTTCAGTGTAACCAATTGTCAGGGACTTGGGCGCTTTGTAAGTGAAGTCCATTAGCAGAAATGTAGCAAAGATGGAAAAGTTATGTTCTGGCTCCTCTGGGCTGGTATTTCACATGCAAGTCTGATGAATACTTTGTATGTTTTATGAGAGTCTGGAAGGTGCTGGATGGATTTTGCTCTCATCCAGATGATGGTGTCTGTGAATATGAAGCTTGTTTCCTATTAACAGCTATTCTTGCAATCTTGAAACCCAATTTTCACAACTGCTTATGTCCATGAGAGTGTTCCTTTCTTGGGAAGATCATAAAAGAGTGACTGGTTGTGTCTTAACAAATTCATTCCCAAGCTTGATAACGTGTATTTTGTGATGTCTGTAGCTGCCTAGGGAGCTGCCTTGCACCTTTCTAAGCAGAACCCATTGTGGAGGGGAACTTCCTCCCCAGTAAGTGATGTGTTAGGACTTGCCTCCAACAACTGCAGCAGGGGCAGGTTTCAGTTGGACAGGGATGGCATTCAGGGTGAAGGAATTGGGAACAGAGATGAGATAGTCCCAAGGATGTATTTCAGTATTAGAGACAGGGGGATTCCCAAAGGCAAAAATGGAATTGGTAGAAATAAGTCTTGCTTGTGCCTGTGACATGAAAGGGTATTTTTGGAGATGTGGGAGTCCCCAGTTGGACAGGAAGGAAGAGCAATGGCTGGAATGCCTTGTGTCGTGGGTTAGTCACACTCCCTGCTAGTGGGACAAAGTAATGGATCACTGGCATTTTTAGGCTTTTCAAATCTAATTTAATGTGTGTTTAAAGAACAGCTGCGTTGAATCCTACAGACTGAGCAGCCACCTGTGGATTGAGGAGTCTGAAAAGGTGGTGGAGCCTTGGTGTTGGGCTGTGGTTCCATGTGCTGTGTGCATGGACTGCTGCCAGGCTGCCTGCTTTATCAGAGGGGTCTGAACAGTGCAGAGGGGTGGGGGAACTGTATGGGTGGGGTGTAATCTTCTGTAGACTTATCTCCTGATTTTTAGAGCCGTTGTTACTTGTGTCTTCTGTTTTATTCTTTTATAACATAGCGTGGGTGTGGAGTGGCAATTATTTTAGGTTCTGTGGATGTGGCTCAGCAATTTCAAATGTGGTTAGAAGTGCGTTTTTAAAAAATGAGGTGAACTCCTTAAAGTCTGCACCTGGGGTAACAGTCAAATTAATTTTCAAGTGTGATATAGCTCCCCTCTCCCTTTCCACTGTCAGTTTTGGAAACTTCTTACCACTTTGTAAATCACTTTGCAAAACACCCAGCTCTTTCAGATGAACTACATGTTCTAAGGTTAAGAAGTTCGCCTAGTTATTAGGGGAGTGCAGTTGGGTAACTATTTTATTGGATATTCATGGATGGATTGTTTAATTAGACAGATGATCATATGCTTGCAATCTAAGGAGAAAAATTCAGAAAGGTTAATTAAGGAATGGTTAGAAAATTTGATGTCAGAAATGGTGTTAAGTTTCAGCATGGACCGTCTTAATTAAAATTAGTTTAGTTCATGCTGGAAGTGAATGGGAAGGAAGGAAATTTAAGCTTACCATAGTTACAGATGTGGGGGTGTACCAAGGTCATTAATGCATATTAACTAATACTTTTAAAATTAATTTCTGGCATTAATTTGGCTTGATTTTTCCCATCTGTCTTCACGCAGACAACACTGTGGAAGCCTCGCTTATTTGAGGTATTGCAGAAATGCCTTTTTTCTCCCCACTATTCCTTTGCAACCTCCGCGCTGAGATTTTATGCTGGGTGAGGACGGCAAGTCAAACACTGCAGGTGATGTTTCAAATGCTTAATCGTGCACCTAAACACTTTCTTACTGCTGCCAGCGCTTCACATCTGTGAGGTGTTCTCAGGCGTGAAGGTCATGTCCTGCCACACGTGCACCGCAGCCCCTCCAGGGGCGGCTGCCTCCGAGGCTGCAGGGCAGGAAAGGGGCGGCTGTGGCTCAGCCGCTGCTCGTGGCTCAGCTCTGCACAGCCGAGCCTCAGACAGCCCGTGTGCCTCAGCACCTCGGCCCGGAGCTGCTCGGCGGCTGAGCTGACAGAACCAGTCGCTGCTGTCAGAAGATCTCTGCTCTTCCTTCCCCACATTCTACCCACGTGGATTTCCCCTGGTTGTTGTAACTCCCTAATCTGGAAGAAAACAAAGGTGGGGTGTGGTTAAACACTACACAGGGCCCCAGTAAGTGGTGGGAGCAGCTGTGAGCAGGTTGCCAGCCCCCCACATTCCCGTGAGTATGCAGCCCCAGCTTGTGCTGTTCTTGGCCAGCTGGTGCTGGAGGCTGTGGAATGGTGGTGATGACTTTTGGAGAGCGTGGGCCACCATGGCTGCCCTAAACCCACCTGCCAGGGTTTCAGTAACCACAGGCTGTGCTGGTGGGAAGGGATTTGTGGCTTGCTTTTTCCATCACTAGCTGTTTTTCTGAAGTGAAAAACTCAGGCTGGGTGAGAAGGTGATGATATCCTTCTCCTCATCTGAGATTGCCCCACAGGCATGTTTTAATGCTGTGTCTTACAATCTTGAAGTTGTTTTAGAGCATTTCCTTTGGCCAGATTCCTGGCTAGCCATATGCTCCAAGAAACCTTTTCAACCTTCCAGTATTGCTCCTTCTTGCCCCTCTCAGTTCCTGCCAGATTCCTAAGCAGTCATCTCCTAGACAGCTTTGGGTCTCTCTGGTCCCTGAGCATCTTTTAGCCCTCCCACCCCCTTGGCTTTCTTTCTCTTAGTTTTCATGAAAACAAACTCTTGGGAAAAAAATCCCAAACTAAAACCAAAAATACCACCGTGAAAACCCCTGCCCACTCTCCAAATGTCCAAATACATTCTGCCTCTTTTCTCTGCAGTTGCACTTAGTATTTTTCACAAAACTGAATTTAGCTGTTGGTGTTATCAGTAGTTCTAATGAAATTTTTTATAGCCAGTTACCAGGAGACTATTAGCTGTGTGTTTGTGTCAAAAAGTAGGTGTAATGGTTCAGAGCAGATGAGCTGTAAAATCTACCCCCTTATAAAAGACCTGTGGAGAAGCTAATTTGGTGTTGCTCACTGGAGAAAGAGATTCTTTAGCTCTGGTTTGGGGAGGAGGATCAAGAAAGTTCAGTTCATCTTGAGCAAGATGGGTTTGAAATGGAAATGTTGGTGTTTGCAGTACCTGGAGAAAACAGTGAGAAGCTTTTAAGTTGGTGGGTTTGGAAAAATGATCCTGCTGGGGCATTGCTGGGACAAGACTGTGGCTGGGTGAGACTGGACCAGCCATAACTTGCACAGGTCCTCTTTCTCCATGGCCACGGCGTAACTCCTGCTTGAGCTGTGGCTGTGAGGGTTGGTTGTGTCCCTGTTGCTGCATCGTATCCTGGTGACGTGCAGGAGACAAAATCCTGCCTCAACTTGCCTTGCAACAGGTGACTTTCTCTGTTCATGGGAAGAAAGTGCAATAGCAGGGGTTTTCCTCTCTAGGGTATCCTGATAATGTCCTGATAATTGGGTCTGTGCTTCCCCAGGCTTGTGGCCAACCTAGCAATCAGTAACTGGATTTTCAGTTCCTGCCCTTGAGTTGATAACCTGTTCTGGGTAGCAGAGGGTAAGGTCTGGCAGCAGTGATCACATCAGTCCCAGATCCCTGACTAAGGCACTGCCTTAGTGCCTTTGCTGCTCTCTGTGTCCTTGGTTCCTGAGCCTCTCTTCTGCAGCAGAGATGTTTTTGGGTTTCTTCGTCTTCTGTGGTGCTGCTGAAGGTACAGTATTTGCACAGAGCCAATTCCTCTGAGATGATGATCATTCTTCTGCTTAAGCACAAGCTGCCAACTTACAGAATTAATTGCCAGTGGTCCTCAGTAGCCCTTGACTTGTCCTAGAATTTGTTTTAATAACAGGGAATGGATCTTTAATGAAAGTGGAAGGACGTCTGTATTTTCTCTGGAAATAGAGAAGGGGTTGCAGAGGCAGGCTCTCAGAAGGCAGGACAGCTTTTAAGTTATTCAGCCCAAATCTGACTTGTGTGTGCCCTGCAGGTTCTGTTTTCATGGTTCCACAGCTGCTGCTTGGCTGGATGCTGCCTTGCTCATTGTGCATAACCGATCTGTATTTGTGGTTGTTTGGTGGGGTTTTTATTTTCCTTTTTGCAGCTCTGAGGTTGTGCTTTACCTGTGTACTTAAGCCCTGCCCTGAGGACAGAAACACAAGTTGTCCAATATGCTCCTCTGTGGTGCTGCTCATAAATGTCTGAGCAGCTGCAGTTCGTGGTGGGTTTGTGGGAAAGCAGCAAATGTAAATAGGAGCTGAGGCATGCACAGGGTACTCAGCCAATTCTGGGTGCTCTTCTGGGAAGCTGCCAGGAATTCTCTCCTCTTAATTTCTGATGTCCATGAAATGGAGTTCTGTGGCAGAGAGCTCAGCCCATGTGCAGACCTCATCATGGGTCTGTCCTTGTACAAGGGCCTGGCAACAAGGGATGTGAGAAGTTTATTTTAAGGTTTGTTTGATTTCATAGCAGCTGTAAAAGAAGCAAGGCAGGAATCACTTCTTTGTCAACATTGGTTTGCCTCTCCCGAGACTTTATCTGGCTTTTGTGCCTTATTTACTACACCTTAAAAAAAAAATCTGATTTAAAAAACCCACCCAGGTAGAACGTTATTTCAGTGCTGTCATTCAGTGGGTGCTTCTGCTGTGTGGAAGGAGTGTGCTTGGACAAAATGAGGGTCAGGATTATAATGTCCTTTTTTGTGTTTTATGGATAGAGGAGAGGGCTGGGCTCCCAAGTCCACCACACAGGCTTGCCCTGCTCAGCTGATCAACAGGCAGTGCTAATGGAACCTTGTCCTTCCTGTGGACGCTCGGTGGGGAGGATAGGCTGTGCAGAAAGGATTTTTTGGCTGGTTGACACCAGCAACCAGGGGAAACATGGGCTCTGCCAGCGGCCTGAGAGCAGGTATTTGCTCCAGTCATTGCTTCTCCTCAAGCTTGTTACAGTCCTTGCCTTAGTTGTGTTCATGGACCAGTCCTGGTCTGAAGCTCTTTGGTGTCTCATTCCATTTCTTGTCTGAGATGTTGTCTGGGTTTCATATCCCACTCTCCTGTGTCTGGTAGACCTGCCCCATCCTGGCTTTTTTATTCCTCACATCTTCTCATCTGACTGATGTGACCAGAGGGTGCAGCTGTCCCTGCCAGTGGTGGCATTGTGTCCCTGCTCCCAGCCAGTGCCTGTGCCCTCCCAGCCATGCTGGTCCCCATCTGAGCCTCTATGTTGTGGGGTTTGGGGGCATTCCTGGCTGGTGCTCTGTTCTGCAGAGGCTTGAATGATTTTCCATTTAACTGTGATTAACCTGACAGGCAGGGCTTTGCTTACTGCATTCTGGAAGAGTTGTGGTGGCAAGATTTCTAACTTTGGGATGAATCAGCATTAACAATTAAGCAATAAACAAATACCATTTCTTTTACAAGACGACAGACAGCAGGATGTTTTCCTCTGCCAAAGCATCCATCAGGCTATTGGTTATGCTGTAGCTGGTAAGGTGGGAAGGAGAAATAATTCCTCACTGTAGAAAGAAGATAAGTCATAAGTCTCCATTGACTGCCAGTGGGAGGGATGCTGAATGACAGAGGAGGCAGTTGCCTCCTCCTCCTGGTCCCACAGTCTGGTGATTACTGGCTGTTACTGCTCAGACCTGTCACGCTGGAGCCCAGATGTTACTGGAGTGTATTAAATCCCTTCTGGCAGACAAACTCACCTGGGTTGGTACTTAATTTACAGCATCCTTCAGGATCTTTCCATATAAATCCTCTGTCTTAGGAGGGGAGAAGAATTAATGATAAATTAACGAAAACTTTTACATTGTTCTGAATTAGGGGGTAATTATGGGCCCCTACTTAACCTTGTCATCTCTCAAGCTATCTTCTCTTTTAGTAATTATCTGCTTGTATTCCTGATGGGAAAACTTGCCATGGAGAAATGTTGTGCTGATGAATTCCTCCAACTGTGGTTTGACCAGAAGGCAAGGAGACCTGATCACTCTTGTGCTCATGGCTTTCAGAACAAGTGCTGAGAATTCAAGCTCTGCCAAGGGACACTGCCCACCCTACAGCTGGTGGCTCTCAGCACCCAGCATAGGCTCTGTGCACATCTGGAATGTGCTGGGCTGTCAGAGGTGCTCCTGTGGAGGCACTCCTGCTGTCCTGCTTTGGTGAGGGGCACATGTCCCCTTGATCCTTTTGCCTCCCAGAGATGCTGGTGAATATTTTTGAGCATTTTGACCTGTTATCAGGAAGGAGTGGGTGGATGGCTGGGAACCTCCCTTGGCCCCAGCTTGGCTGCTGTGCTTCCTCTTACAGCTCTGTGCCTGCCCAGGCTCTGCCAGGGCAGAAGTTGCATTGCCTCTGGTGGCATCTCTGGGCTCACTTTCCAGTCATGTATAAAGGCAGACTTCACCAGCAAGCAGATAGCCAGGGGTGGATTGTTGTATGTTTTTAAAAACTGCTGTCCCTGAAGAAGTGCTGCCTGGCTGGACAGCCAGTGTGCCAGGCTTCTTCAATTGTCTGTGCTTCTCTGCATCCCTTTTATCTCCTGTTTCCATCATTTTTCTCACTTAAATGCACCCTTTCTGCAGGCCACAAAGCCTGGTGCGAACACAGCCTGCAGCAGGGGGATCCTGCTGAGCTTGCAGGCCAGGGACTTCCTAGCCTGGCATGTAAGTGTGCTGGGGCTCTGGCTCACCCTGACTCATTCAGCCTTCCTGGACTGCCTTACAGCTGTCCTGGGGTCTGCCTGTCCAGATTTCCTCACTTCTTGTGATGGCTGACCCCTTGCTCAGTGAGGTGCTTCTCAAAGATGCCCCTATGCCGAGGTACTGCTGCAGGCTGGCAAACACAAAGAATGTTATTTTTCATTCTAGCAGATAGCTGTTTCTGTTTTCTCTCTTTTAACCTAACCCTCAAGTATCATTCTAGTTTCACTCTTTGTCACCTGGCAGGAAACTTCACCAGCCTCTGCTGGTGGGACCTCAGTGCTCGTGGTAGGGCATTGTGTGCTAATATCTCTTTGCACGAGCAGGACCCCTCATTTTCATATCTTCCTCCTTTCTTGTGTTTTACCTCTCTTTTTCCCCGCCTTCCTCCTTTTCTTCATCATACAAAATGTATAAAACATAAACTTACCTTTTTTCCCACTGCTTTCCCTCCCCTGCTGTGGTGTGCTGCTGTGAGTTAGGGTCCTTGGATGGTTCAAGCTGGCAGTAATTTGGGATATGGACATATTGGGACCTCTTACTAAGCTGTGAGTGCTTGGGCTCCCTACTGAGAGTAGAAAGCTGAGCTGCTGGACTCGAGGTGGAACATATGCCAGGCCATGCACATACACTGGAAATTTGCCCAGGGCAGGATAATTATGGGAGGCAGTGTTTCCTCAATCGGACTGTGTGCTCTTGCTTGCTAAACAGTCTTGTGATTAATATCTTATTTAAGAGGATTTTAGGACATGTGCTGCAGTTACACTGAGTTTCTTTTAGAAGTAGGGGAGAGGTTAGAAATATAAGCTCTGTAAAGGCTCTTTAGTGTTTCCAGCAAGGGTCATCAGGTAACTGCAGTGCATCACTGCTCTCTTACGTCAGAGTAGGGAGTAGGTTTTGCTCTGGATGTTTCAATGGGAGAAGGATCCTTGAAGGGCTTTGCACTTGTTTTTGTACAGGCTGCATTCTTAAGATCTCCTTAGGGACCCATAGCTCCAGCACTAAGGGTGAGTTCTGCTGCCCTGATGTCAGCATTACCAGCTTGCCCTGGCTCCTGGCATTAAACTCTGGCAAGTTCTGCAGCCAGCAGGTGTTCACCAGCAGATTTTGCCTTCAAAACAAGGCTCTGTGTGCTGTTTTACTCAAGTAATGTTTCAAGGTGTCACCAGCTTGATTGTTGGCCTTATCCAGAACACACAGAGTGGACACAGCACTACCCGCATGCTCTGGGTGTTTCTGTGCCACTGCTGATGTGCTGTGTGGTCCTGGCTGGTGGTTGTAGTCTCCTGTCCAGTGGTTTCTGATCAGTCTGATGTGCCTGTCTAACATCTTCACCTTATTTTCTTTCCTAGGCTAGAGAACTCAATTAAAAGGGACATGGGAGCATGAAGAATTGCATGGAGAGCACAGATGTGCTGCCCGTGGTGGCATCTCCTACAGATCTTACGTGGCAATCTGCTGCTGCCTGGAAGGGATTGACAGGAACCTCTGTGGACAGCAAAGGGACCTGGAGATGAAGGTGATGACCGTGGCTCTTCATCTTTTTTTTTCCCCTGCCCCTTTTTTCACTTCTACATGTCTGCAGCAAGAGCAGGGCTGCTGTCAGCAGGCCCCATACATTGAGGCACTGCTGTTTGCACTGAGGCTATCTCATGTTACACGCAGAGTTGGGAGGATAGTAAAGAAAAGAGTGAGGGTTCCCTGATACTCCCTTAGCAACTATCCTATATTTCTCTTTTAAAGCAAAATAAAACATTTATTCTGCTTCTTGTGGGAGCGAGCCCTTGTAGAAGCTGACATGTATTGGTTGTGTGCCAGAGATAACAGTCTGATATCCAGTGTTTATTCTGACTTGCATAAAATGAATATGAGATGTGTACTGGGGCTCATTTTGGTAAGGGCTTTCCATAGAAACCCTTTGGGACATTGCCTTTGGCCCTAGGTTAGAGTAATTAGCTGCCTACTTACACAGCTGACCTCTGCTGATCATGCCTGAAGTACTTTTGTTGGTGGTGCCACTACTTTTCCTATCATTCTTCCCCACTGGCATCCTGCCTCTTATCACAGCACTGCAGTTTTTTGGCTGTTGCCCTCAAGGATGATGAGTATCATGTGAGCCTTTGCAGTGACTATTGCTGATGCTGGGACCTCCCTTTCTCTCTCGTGCATGGGGAAGCTAACTTGGTAGGAAACATTTTTAGAGGCAACTGCAAATGTAAGTATTGGGTTTATGCTTGTTTTCATGTGTGGAGAAGGTTTGGGAGGACCTCATTGTATAGCTGCTTCTCTAAATGTTTAGCTTGCTGGCATCAAGAGTGCCAGCTGTTGCTCCTTACTTCCTCTTCTGCTGGAAACATGCTAATGTCCTCTCCTCCACTTAAAACCTGATCTTTAATATGGAAAATGCACCACCCTTTCTTACTTTCTGGCTGAGCAACGCTTCTCTCTCCCAGTGTTGTGTTACCTTTAGCATTGCAAACTGTAATGCTTGGGCAAGGCTGGTGGAGTTCCAACAGCCTGCCTGCCTGGGGGCTGCTGGGCTTCCAACCCCAAAGAGGGCAGAGAGCAGCCAAAACCTGCACAGAGGTCAAGACAGAGCAGTATGGAGCCTGGGGAGCATTGGCAGGAGTGGGAATGCTCTGCTGGAGGTAGGTGAGGGGAAAAGAAAAAGCATGGCACATTGCCTTGGGCATCTCTGGCAGCTGCTCTTTTCATGGGGAAAGAAGAAAATGTAGCTGGAGTCAGCTTGATTTCTGGTTAGGTGGAATTGGGTGGAGAATAAAGGATTAAAGAAACAGGTTAGCCAAGGAGCTCTTCTGCTGCAAAACTTCCTGGTTTTGGTTGTTGTACAGAAACAAGGGTTTTTTTAGTTCTGTTTTTCTTCCTTGTTCCTCTGTGGAAATCCTCTGCTCGCTGGACAAAGATGTGACTTGGGGTGTGATGCCAAGTGAGCTGGTGAGGTAGCTGGATCCCACGTGGACATGGCAACCATCTTCTCTGAGGCTGTGGCAGCACAGGGCAGATCCACATGCATGTGCAAGGCACAGATGGGCAGCAGGGACTGGGACTATTGGCCTTGACTGCGTTCCTGCCTTTGGGACAGCTGAAACCCAAGGTCAAGCTCACCTTTCAAGCTCAGATAGACTTTTTGTGTGGAGATATTCCTTCTCTTAATGAGCACTGGTAGTACTGAAGAGTCACCTCCTGTTTGTGCCAGAACAAAATCTTGAGCCCCTTTTGAAACACTCAGAAGTCTTCCTGTCAAACAGTCAAACCCAGCCCTCTGTTACTAAGTCTGGTTTTAGACAAGGCAGCCTGGTTAGGCCTGACTTGCAAGATGGCAAGGCTGCTGGAAGAGATGGCAAGAAGCAAAGTGATGTATTTGGTCTGTAATATCTGTATCTCTGCCCACTCTCCTGTCAGTTACACTGTTTTATGTGTTAATATCTTAAGTGGAAAAGGGACTTTCCTCTTTCTTCCTTTGGGCACATCTGAAATAGGGAAGTAACACCAAAAATAGGCACACAGCCCCCTTCATGCCCCAGTGTTCCCTGTGGCTGTGTGGGAGCCTCTGACCCCTTCCTGCTTTAGGAAGGGGCAGAGCCTGCCTGTTGGAGAAGAGGGTTTGTTGTGTGTTGGGCATAGATGGTCAGAGGCAGAGGAGAGGATGGGGATGTGCTTTGCTGTGTTGTGTCCAGGTTTAGGAGTGGTTTTCCAAGGTGGGTGTCCAGACAAGTGGACACCAGAAGCAAAGCCTTCGACCATGTACTAAAGTAGTTTCTCTTAAGGATAATGGGATGATGCACATGAATGGTGTTGTGTAAGGTGAATAGAACAATTAATTCTGCTTGTGCTGAAGTGCAGTGTGAACCTATCTGCTTGTTTTGGCTGCAGTTTTGTGTGTGCTTTAGAGTCCCACCAGTGCTATCAGTTTTGGGCAGCTCTGTCAGGAGCTGGGTGTTGGTGTATGTGGCTCTGTGGCTGCTCTGGTGGCAGCACCCTGTTTCTGTGTACTTGTGGCTTCTCCTCTCTCTGAGGTCCTGGGGCAGGTGACACTCATCTCAGACACTGCTTTGCACTTGAAGCATGTTGTGGGACTTGTGCATGAGCTCTGAAATACCTGGGTGAGCAGAGGCTATGAGCCCAGGACAGGCACTGCATGCAGTGGATCTGGGAGAGATGGGGGGAAAAGCTGACCAAAACTGAAAATAAGGGAAGGACTTCCAAGAAGGAAGGTTAGCGGAGGGTGGGAGGAGAGCTGGCGGTGGGATCTCACCAAGGCAGGAACACAGCTTCTTGCTGCTGCACTGTGGGGAAAGGCCACAGAAATCAGGGCATCCCCCTGGGCTGTGTGGATGCTGGAAGGGATGTGAGGGCCTTTAGGGGAGATTTTCCAGGAGGAAGAGGGGAGTCCCGGAGATGCAGACACAGTAGGAAAGCACCCAGTTCCTCGTGGGTAGCACATGTACCCACCTTCAGCCTTGCTCCCCTGCTCCACGCAGCGCTGTGCATCCCTGGGCACTGAACACAGCTCTTGCACGAACCACCATGGCTGGTGACGGGTCCTCAGCACCAGCACTGCTGCTCCGTGGGATCGGGCAGAGCAGAGCACGGGGCCGCTGCTCCGCGGGATCGGGCAGAGCACGGGGCCGCTGCTCCGCGGGATCGGGCAGGGCACAGGGCTGCTGCTGTGTGGGATCGGGCAGAACAGACCATGGGGCCGCTGCTCCGCGGGATCGGGCAGGGCAGAGCACGGGGCTTTCGTCTGCCCCGGCAGCAGCAGCAGCGCCTTGGCCACGCCAAAGGCTTTGGGGGAGGGAGCCGGCGCCTCCAGACGAGTGCGTGGGGAATTTCTGCTCTGCTCCCCTGCTCTCACGCAAATGATTTTTCACCTTTTTGGGCCGTAATCTGTCGAGATCTCTGAAAGAGCTCTGATGTTCAGTCAGCTTTTAAAGACCTCCCAAAAATGGCATGGGAGGTGTGCTGCAAGTTTCTGAAGCACTGGTGCTTCCCCCGTTTGAGATGCCTACAGATAATGCTGTAGAGAGATCCAGACAAGATAAACAACCTATGAACTGGGGCAGGCTTATAACTTTTAGCATCATACTTTGGGGAAAAAAAACCTTAAATTTCTGTTCTAGCCGACTTCAGAAAATATTCATCAGGCTGATGCATTTTAACTAGTGATTTCTATATTTGTTACTTTAGAGTGAGGAAGAAAAATTCAGAGCTAACACCATGTAAAAGTAATTTCCCTTGACAACATACAACTCTGGCCTACATGCATGTTGGACAGCTTAGGAAAAAGCTTTTATTTCTGAAATACCAGTGTATTATGAATGCATTATTTCTCAACTCAAAAATAGATGAGGATATGTATGTAAATATATAAGTACATATATTTGTTATAAATCTGAGAGTACATGTTTCAGTGGAACAGAACCACCTTAGCTGAATTGGCCTGATTCTTAAAAATCATTAAGAAAAAAAAAACCCAAACCAAAGAAACACAAACAAAAAGACCAGTGAAATGCAAATTAAAAATCCTAAAATAGTTTAAGACAATTTTGCTAGGCTGCTCTGCTGTTTTTCTTTGCTTTAATAATAAAATGCTGTGGTTCTTCCTACATGAGAGGAATTATTCTAACCAGCATACCCAGGGCTTGAGATTTTCTGCCAGTTTAGACTCAGGAGATACTGGTATGAGGGGGGGAAGAAAAACTGTGTGCCTCTTGTCAGGAGATATCCAGGACTTAGTACTTTCAGATGTCTGTGCAAGCTTAAAACACAGTATGATAGCAGCCAAGCTCCCATCCTTTTAACCTGGAGGGGAGTTTGTGGAGTGGAGAGTGGGGTACATTGCTGTTAAGGATTCTTTTGGCAGGAGAAGGAAGGAAAGGGAAGATGAGGGGTCACCTAAGATCAGCTCCCGTGAGACTATGGTGGCATTCCCATCTGAAGTGCTTAAAAACTTGTCCCTTAGTAGTGTACTGGAGTAAAGGTAGGCAGATTTGTTTAAATAAAATGAATGAGTAACTTTTAACCTAAAACTTGGTCTGAGCCAGATCAAAAGTCAGCCTTGTTTAATGTTCAGTGAACTTTAAGCCTGGTGCTTTTCCACTTTGAGCTTGGATTGGATGTTGAGCAGCAAGAAGAAATGGCTTTGTGCTAGAGGTGGCATCAGATCTTCTCCCAGCCTGGAACACTGTGGGATGTTGTGGCACTGAGTGAGATCTCTGCTGTTGGAAACACCCAGCTCTTGCTCTAAAGCAGTTAGGCATGGTGTCCCCCCAGGGTGTCCTGTGAGCCACCCCCAGCAGCTGGCAGCCACCACCAGCACGTGGAACATCTCCACTGGGTTTCTGCAGGCTCCGTGTCTGCACAGGGGTGCTTCCATTCTAGGCATGACAGCTGCCTGACTTCTGTGTCTGGGGAGAGTTCCCTTTAGGAAGGAGGAAGTCTGCGGTCTTTGTGGCCAGGTGTCCTTCGGTGGCCAGAAGGAGCTGTGTGTGCTTGTGAGCAGGAGGCAGCCCTTGGCAATAACATCCTCCTCCCATTCCTCCATGTATCTTCCTTCCTCTCATAGCTCATACATCCTTCCAAAGGGCTGTCTGGTTGTGGGAGAGGATGAGGACTATACATTGCTCTGGGAGGCTCAGAGAGCTTTTTTAAGTCTTAAAACCACTCTCTAAGACTGCAGAAATGTGTTGTACTAGAGGCAGTATGAGAGCCAATATTGAATGGAGGAGATACAAAAACATCTGGTGCATCCTTTACTGCTTTAGGGAGTAACTTATGTTTTTGTTGGAATTATCTGTCTAGATCTCTCCCTCCATGCTGCAAGTTGTTACCTGGCTTTGATGAAAAGCACATTTGTACTGAGGCTCATTGTTAGTCTCCCTTCTTTCCCTTTTCCCCTACCTTCTCATGTTCCCTGCCCTCTGTTCCATGCCCCCTGCACACTGAGCTGCCTGCCCACGGTGCTGGTGCCAGGCTGAGGCTCAGCCCGTGCTGGCTGCACTTGTGTGTCCACAGCACTTCAGAGCCTCTGGCGGGTGTGTGGGGCCCAGGAGAACAGCAGGGGACTGACTGTGCCTGTGCTGCTCCCTGGCACTGTGCACACCTGGGGAAGAATGGCCACCATTCCTGACACCCTGGGAAAGCAATAATCCTGCAGATTTCAAGAACTGCTGCTGCTGTGGGCACTGACCAAGTTACTCCTGTCTGCTCATCCACAGGGATGGTGCATTGAGTTGACCTCCTTCATAGGGGAGCCACAAAGTCCCATGTACATGAAATATCTTAAAAACCAGTGGGTAGAAAGCTGCCTGCTTCAAGGAGTGGGGGTGTGGTTCAGATCCATGATGGATCCATCTACTTGTCATCTGCAAACTCTGCTGCCAGACTTGGTTCTGAAGTGCTGACTGTAGGAAGTGAGTGATGTGTTTGGGAGCAGGAGCTGGGTAGTGCTTTCCAGGCTTTATGCCTGGCTTTCTGATGGGGAAGAAATCAGGCTAAAAACTGGGAGGAGCTGATAAAAGACATTAAAAGGGCCTTGATTGCCTTCTTGGCCTCTCAGAACCCCAGTAAGCTTTACATGTGTTTCAAGCATGGTGTTTTCCTCCTTCCAGCAACTGTGTAGACTTGTGTTTCAGATCAATTCATGCCATACCCATAGCAACACTGATCCATCACTGAGATGCTGTCAGGGTGTGTAAGTGGGGAAGAAAAAGGGAATTCTTTGGCTATGGTGTACGTGGCACCGTGGAGCTGCCAGATGGGTGGCATGCTCTGTTAGAGAGCTTACAGCTGGAGGTGGTGCTAGGCTTTGCCAGTCCTCCATCCCACCACAGAGTGGACATTGCACATCAGAGAGGCACCTGTTTGTTCCTTCAAAGTGTTTTCCATGCTGGATCCTTAAGCAGAGGACATAATCTTGAGTTTGGATAGGAGGTACTGCTGAACCTGCTTCCCTTCCTTAAACATCTGGAGAGATGCTGAGGGAAGAAAATAGCAAGGAAGTTTCAAATGCAGGCTTTCTCAGGAAAGTTGTGTTAATGTTTTCTGTTCTTCTAAAAATATATGTCAATCTTTGAGGGTAGAGAAATGTCTTAAGCTCTTTAAATGTCTTTGAATAT
>VZRO01006129.1:10392-36517 GCA_013397915.1 Daphoenositta chrysoptera
CTCAGCACAGCCCCGGCACCGCCTCAGCACCGCCTCAGGGCCCGCCTCGGCAGCGCTCCGACACCGCCTCGGCACCGCCTCAGCACAGCCCCGGCACAGCCCCGGCACCGCCTCAGGGCCCGCCTCGGCACCGCTCCGACACCGCCTCGGCACCGCCTCAGTGCAGCCCCGGCACCGCCTCGGCACCGCCCCGCGCCCCGAACGGGAACGGGAACGGGAACGGGAACGGGAACGGAGCGCGGCCGAGGGAGCTGGAAAGGGGCTCGGCCTGGAGAAAAGGAGGCTCAGGGGGCCCTGGTGGCTCTGCACAACTCCCTGACAGGAGCGGAGGGCTCTGCTCCCAGGGAACAGGGACAGGAGCAGAGGGAGCGGCCTCAGGCGGGGCCAGGGGAGGTCAGGGTGGATGGAACACAAATGTGTTGTTCCACACCAATAAATATATCCAAGGGGTGTCGGGAAAGCGCCAGACTCCGCTCAGTGTGACGGGAGGAGCAGCAAAGGCCATAAACTGAAACACACCAAGTTCCACCTCGATTTAAGCAAGAACTTCTTTCCACGGAGGGTGGGTTTATTCTGAGATGTGCTCTGACTGCCGTATCCCAGGCTTGTCTTTTTCACTGCTTACGATTTGTTTCTTTCTGCCCAACTTTCCTCAGAGTTACTTTCCTGTTCCTATACTTGTTAACTTGTAACTAAATCTCTGGCGTCAGGGTTAAAACTCATTTAAAAGTGATGCCTTTTGCTTTTATCAGGGGAGAAACTTCCCAAACCAAACTGCTCCTCTGAGTAGCAGAGAAGGACGTGAAGCTGGCAACTACAGACCTTGAAAATTGCCATAATTTGCTCCATGAAACTTCAGCCCGGGTGTGTAGCTGCTGCTGAAATAAAACTGATGAGTAAAACCCGAGGAATGAAACACGTGTGAGAAGTTTGCAATTCAAATACAATTGATCTCAGTATCACAAGCCCATGCCCTCTTCACCAGAGATCATGCAACAGAGAAACTATGTCCAGGGAGAAAGAAAATCTTTGTTTCTTTTCCAAAAGGGATGTATTTCTCCCATTAATTAACTTGTTCATTGATGAACTTTCCTCCCGCTGTCTGCAAGCAGAAAGTCACACAAATTGTCCAGAACAGGAGGCAGCTTGTGTTGTGCCAATGTGGCACAAAACCACAGAAGAGCCTTGCTATAAAACCCAGTATTGACCAGTCGGATTTCCATAGTAAAATAAAATTACAAGGCCAGTGTTGTGTCAACAGAAGACGATACAAAACATCTCAGCATCCACCAGGAAAGGAGTAAAACACAGTATAATGCGTGCAGAAATATACAGAGAGCACTTGCACTAGTATAAAAATATCCACAGTCCTCAGACAAATGTGAGTCGGTACAAAATAATTCCAAGAACATGTTTACAAAAGGACGTGTTAATATAAAACAGTAAAACCGGGTTGCCCCTCTCGCAGCCTCATGCACAGCACACACAGACAGTCCACGAAGGGCCACGGGAGCTGGGGAGGAGCAGAGCCCTGAGCTGCCATTCCACCTCCCCAGCCCGCAGGCGATGCAGAGAAACAGAACCACACAACCACGGGGAAAAATCCACCCTCGGGGGGTTTAGGGCTTGTTCCTTCCCCAGCAGTTCTCTCCTGATCCTTCAGGACGGCGCAGCCAGGAGCTGGTGTGGATAAGTGCTCGGTGGCAGTGGGGACAGCGGCAGAGGGGTGCCTGTGCTCAGGAGGTGACAGCAGAGAGGGCACGAGCGCAGGGACAGGGGCTCAGCACGGACACGGGGGTAAAGCCCTCAGGAAGCAGCTGATTCCAGCTCCCCACCCGTGAAATCCTTCAGCCAACAAACAAGCACCAGGATCCCACCGTGCCCCGGCTGCAGAGCAAACCCCGAGGGCCTCGGAAACGGGAGCAGCTCTGGAGAGCAAGCGGGGACAGCAGGGCTGGGAGATGGGAGCCTGAGTTTGGGAGAAAGGGAGCTTGGTGAGCTTTGCCTCAGACCATGCTCAAACCCCTCCCAGGACAGGTCCTGTCAGTCTGGAATGTCCACAGTCACTCTGCTCCTGCAGGACAAAGCGTCAGGTCCAACCTTCAGCTCTCACAATCTCACAGTTCTTCTCCGTGAAGGCAAAGCTTCGCCTTTTCGCCACCAGGGCAGATTCCTGTGACACCAGCACAGGAGATGCCCGGCTGAGCCTGCAGCACACAGCGCAGGGATGGAGGAGCAGGAGAGGGGGCAGAGCATCCTTAAGGCCTCCGGGGTTTTGCTGACAGGGCCGAGCCGGGCGTTTCTGTCCCCCAGACCCGTCCCTGCAGCCTGGGGACAGCGGCTGCCTCGGGCACGGGCAGTCCGGTGCCAGCAGTCTGGTGCCAGCAGTGTGGGTTTTAGGCCTGCACCACCCGGGGCTTGCACAGAGGCTCATTTTTGGCAGCTTGAATCGGCCTCCTCCCAGCTCGTGGCCTCCTTGGTCACTCTCCGAGCTCGGCAGACAGTCACAGGTTTCCATAGAAACGGGACTTGAAAGCTCCATTAATTCTCCCCGTGGTCTTCTTCCACCCAGGCCACGATTTTCCCCTCCCAGCCAGGAATGATGTCATCATCATGGAATACCTACAAAATAAAATAAAGGATTTCAGTCGTGTCTGGGGTCTGGACACCACAGCTCTGCAGTGTGCGGGGCATCAGGGGCATTAAATCGAATCCTAGCTCAGATTTCTCTAAACAATCCAGGGAACACAGACATGGGAATGATGGCTGAGGTTTGAGTCACATTTTCAGGTTTTAGCTAAAAAATAGACCAGGCCTCTTTGACCAATAAATATCAGGATTATTATTGGCTTTTTTTTTTGACAGAAAAGGTAAACTGAAGACAGGAAACACGCCTTTTCTGAGCCAGACCGCAGCCTCCAGTTGCTGCTGCCGCCTGCCCCCAGAGAGGGTGACCCTTTGCCCTTGTCTTAATCAATTTGTGGAGCAAGAACTGTCCCAATAACCTGTAATGAGTCCAGTCCACACCAACCCCAGCCTGAGCACGAACAGGGCTGCACTGCAGCACCCAAAGGGAATGATGCCACACAAAGCTCTCTCTGAAAAACTGCAGGAGAAAGTAAGATACTGTATTTTTAATACAGGCTCTCCCACTGCAACAGGTTTTACAAAGCCACGGGAAGGGCTGGAAGTGCAGCCTGGATTTTTGCTGTGTCCCCTGAGCTGTGTCCCAGCCTGGCTTTGCCCAAGGGACTCTGCAGCTCCCAGGCAGTCACAACCACATCCATGGAATTGCCTTAGCTGAGGATGAACACATCCCATTTTAGCACAAGAGAAGCTTAATCTAATCTGGGAAAGCAGACAGTTTTGTTTGGGGGAAACATCCAGTATTTCATCAGTTTAAAAGTGAGGTGCCCACGGTCCCCAGGGCTGTGTGGTGACACTGATCCCAAAGCTCAGTCCCACGTTTACCTCCTCCTTCACTGTGCCAAACTCTGGATCCAGGGCTTTGAAGTGGTACCGGTGGGATCCCTCCCGATCGATGGCTGCCTTGAAGTCCTTCAGAGTCACTTCCCCTAACCTGCAAGGGAAATAAATACAAAAACAAAACACAAAAACAAAGCTCAGGGACTCCTCAGGATCATTTTCCCCAGCCAAAGGCACGAAATCCAGTCAAGGCACAGCAAACCGGTGCTGGCTGGGAGCATTCCCAGAAAATCAGTGTGGGTTTTAGGGGCACAGGGGGGTTGGAAGGCCCGGCCTCACCTCTTTGGTATGCTGACCATGAAGGGCGTGAGGGAGCGGTCGGTGAAGTACAACACTTTGGTGCAGGCACTGGTGCTCATCACGGGCGTGCTCTGGGAGTGAGGCAGCTCTGCAAAGCAGCAACTCGCTGGTTAGCATCCCTCATCATCATCATCATCATCATCATCCCTCCCCATCTTCCCGTTCCAGCTGGCCAGCACGGATGGTGGTGCACGGATTTTAATTTGCCCCTTTGTGTTTCCCTCCCTGACTCCTGCCTTGGTTCCTGCTTCCCTCCAAGAGCTGAAAGGGAGGAACTGAACTCCACGGTTTTAAGGCTCCTTTTATGCAGAAAATACTCTGGACACATGGAAACGTGGTGTTCAAAAAGACTGCTCTGCTCTGTGGATGTGAAAGGCAGCAAGCACTGAGCAGGGAACACTTCTCTGTCCCCACTAGATGGTGCAAAGCAGCAGGAGAGCTGCGATGCCATCCCTTTTCCCAGGGATTGCCATGGCCATTTGTGCTCCAGCAGTGCCCAAGCGGCCCAGGCTCGCACTGAGATGGTGCCCTACAAAAAACCAGCCACAAATGTGTGCCCCCTTCCCTCTGCAGGGAACTCTGATCCAGGCTGGAGGGGGCGGATTCCCGAGGGAATTCTACACCAGGGAACCTGAGCACTGAACCTGCCAGAGGCGGGGCAGGCTCTGCAAGGCACTCACTGGATTTGGGAGGCCAGGAGTCTCTGCACTCGTTGGTTGCTCTGCTTGCTGGTGATTTCCCCCGGACCTGCAAAGCCAAAAACAGCAAGGACAAAGTGTCACCTCCCACTCAGAGCCCTCTGGGTGGTGCGAGGGGCAGAACCAAGAGCCCCGGGGAGCCTTTACCCTCCTCTCCTGCCTCTTGTGCGTCTCCAGGCGGTGCAGGCGCTCCATGAGGCTGGAGATGCCCTGCTCCAGGCTGTCGATGGTGTGGTGCTGCGGGTCGTGGCCACTGAAGCTGTTCCTGAGGCTGCGGAGGGCATCCCTGACCAGCTGCAAGTCGTTGGTCTGCCCAAAACACCACGGCTCAGACCAGCCCCCGGCTGCTGCCTCCCCATCCTCCCTTCCCCAGCAAGGGGAAACCTCTCTTAAAATAAAAGAGCTCCAGGAGATCTGGCTGGGAATGCACCCCGCAGGTGCACTTACCCCTCGGTGGGCTGTGGGAGCAGCTCCTTTTCCTGCTGGCTGGAGAAAGCCATTGCTCTGGGCACTGTGACTGCTGTAAGCCATCACCTGGGTGGGGGAAGATGTGGGTGTCACGACCTCCCCAAAAATCCCCATTTATGGACTTCAAAATGAGAGGCAATGAGAGCTTTCTACATCAGTGATAAAACTCCCATCTTCTCCCAGGTGAAGACACTCCCTGAAGTGTGCAGGGAGTTCCTGGTCACAGCACAGACCTCATTCCTCACATAAAGGTGGAAATAAAAGAGGCAGAGCTGGCAGGAGCTCGCTGCTACATCAGAGGGCTCTGCAAGCCCTGGTGAGCGCAGTGTCAGGTGGCACTGGGCAGGGACAGGTTTTGGGGCTGGCCTTTCCCCAAAGTCTCAACACCAGGGTCAGCAAGAAAACGAGGATGTAAATTAGGCCATGGCCTAACCATTGCCAGGGTCAGAGGTGAAGCTGGAGGCCAAGAAAGCCTCTGGCTTCCTTCAGTGTTTCATCCCTGAGGATGGGCTGAGCCAGAGTGCCCAGTGCTGGGAGCTTGGGCAAGCTGGGGGCCTGGGGGCTCTGCTGCCTTGGCCAGGGCTCTGACAACCAGAGATAGGGTGAAGGGAGGGTTTCTGGAGACAGCTGGCTCCAGGGTGCTGGGCAAACACCGCCTCACGTGTGGCCCAAGGCTCCTGTACCTCCTCAGCTTCTCTCTTCATGCAGTGAGCCAGCAGGGCCTCCTTGTGCTCCAGCTCCCGCTCCAGGTCCACCTGTGGAGGTGCAGCAGAGGAGTCACCTCCACCTGGGCCACCTGGACAGCTCCCAGTGCAGCCCAGCTCTCCCTACCTGCTGGTAGCTGGCCTCGGAGAGCTGCCTGAGCATTTCATCCAGCTTGGTCTGGTGCTGCTGCAAGTGCCGATCCTTCTGGCACAGCTCCTTCTGCAACACAGGGATCCAGGGAATCAGCAGGGCGGGGAGGGAGGCTCAGTCATCTTCCCATGGCAGGGAAAATCGTGTCATCTGCCAGGATCAGGTGACTCGCACAGGGTGTGCTTTGCCAGATGTTAGAGCTGAGTGTCAGAGCTTTTTTTTTGACAAGATCAATCAGGTTTTTATTGCCCAGAGTTCCCTCGGCCAAAGATCCGCTGCTGAAGCCACACAGCTGTCCCAGAGAACACAGATTCCCGAGGGATCAGAGGACAACCAGCTCACCCAACCTCATCTGCACAAGTGCTGGACACTCAGCAGCCACCACCACAAACCACAGCAGTGAAAGATCTGTCAGAAGCTGTGGGGGGAATGCAAAGAACATCTGATCCCTCCACCTCCCTACAAACACCTCTGGCTCCTGCAGCGCATTCCCAGGGGTGTCCAAGTGCTAGGGAAAGAGCAATCCCATTCCCAGAACTGGAGAACCACCCAAACCCCCAGGGAAGAGGTTCCATTACTTTGTACTCCGCCAGGAGCCGGTTTCTCTCTTCAACCTTCCTCTGGAGGTCAACCTGCAGGAACAACACCCAGGTGTGAGGGAGATACTCCCAGAGACTGAAAACCTCTGCCCCGTGTGCTAAAGGGTGACCAAATCTCTGCAGAGCTCCAGGGAGCTGCTCTTTAGGGTGGCAACCTTTGGGCAGAGACCTGCACAGGCCAGTGCCACCTGCTGACCCAGGGAGTGAGGAGGGACAAATGCAACAGCACTGAAAACACCAGGGAAAGCCCCTCCCTGTCCCAGCTGAAGGTCCTGGAGGACAGGAAGCGGCACTGAAGGTCAGGAATCTGCAGCCTCACAGCTGTGCAGAGACCTTTGACTGCTTGGGCACCATCCCACGACCCCGAAATCTCCGCTGCAACCACCCCCAGGGCCACCAGCCCCCGGCCAAAACAAGCCCACAGCAGCGACTCACGTTCTGGTTGTGCAGCTCCTCCTTGTCCATGTTGGCTCTCAGCAGCTCCTGCTTGAGCTGCAGGACGGAGGCGTCCTGCTGGATCAGCCTGTGCTGCAGAGCGTCCTGGGGAGAGGGGATCTCTGCAGGGAGGGCAGGGACCCCTCCCGGGGGGCAGGGACCCCTCCCGGGGGACAGGGACCCCTCCCGGGGGACAGGGACCCTTCCCAGGGGGCAGGGACCCCTCCCGGGGGACAGGGACCCTTCCCGGGGGACAGGGACCCTTCCCGGGGGGCAAGAACCCTTCCTGGGGTACAGGGACCCCTCCCGGGGGACAGGGACCCTTCCCGGGGGGCAAGGACCCTTCCTGGGGGACAGGGACCCTTCCCAGGGGACAGGGACCCCGGGCAGTGGCCAGGACACACTGCGGCCACTCGGGACTGAGGTGCTGCCAGGGGCTCCCAGCCCTCCTGCCTCTCCCTTACCCAAAACTGATTTCCCTGCCAGTATTTTGGCCACCAGGACAAAGAGGTTTCTCTGCTTCAGCCTAAATTTCCCCTCTGAAGTGCCGGGCATTGGCTCTCATGCACAGGACAGGCTCTGGAAGGCGCTCAGGGCCCTGCAGCTCCTGATCCAGCCACGCACCCGGAGGGCACGGAGAGGCCAACGTCAGCCCAGGACACCTTAAGCCCTGAGTGTGACCCAGTTGTGCAGCGAAATCCTCTCTGGAGAGGCCGAAGTCAGCACTAATTCCGCACCTTTCACTCACCCAGAGCTGCACCTTGGACAGCTACTGCTGTCTGCTCCCTTCTGACAGGCAGCTCTGAAATTACCTCTGTCAGGAGGGGATCAGCAGTGCTCACCACTCCAGACTGAGCAGCACAGGGATGCCCCAGGCTCTTTTTCCTGTGCTGGCAGGAATGAGTTCACTGGGCCAGTGCTACTGGGTGTGTGCTCCAAGAGAGAGGAGGGAATAGAAGAGCCAGGAGAACCAAGCAATTTATGCCTCATTTTGTTTAGGAAAAACAAGGGGAAAAAACCAAAAAGGGGATATTTGACCACAGTCTTACAGACAGAGCAGAAAACTGGAAACCCAGCTCCTTGTACCTGCCTAAAAATTCAGAAATAAACCACAGGCTCCCCTGCCTCCAAGCCCCCAACACTCCTCCTTCCACAATCTGAGATTCCTCAGAGGTGGATGGTTGCTGCTGGCCCTACTCACCTAAAGCACAACTATTTATTTTTGATGAAATGCCCCTTTCCTCACCTTTATTCCCTGGAGGTTTCGAGCTTCTTGTTTGTACTTCAGCAGCTCCTTCTGCAAATGCAACACAGTTACATTAAATGGCACCTTGTCACCCCTTCAGAACCAACCAGAGCTGGTGTTTTCTGCTGCAGGAGGAAGCACATCCCACCTCTTCCCACAGATTCAAGAGCCACTCAGGCCCTGAGCAATTTTAATGAGTTACAAACATGACAAAAGCTGCTATTAAAGTCCTGAGGAAAAAAATGATTGCCCAGTGCCCCAAATCTGTCCTTCAGGGCAACATCAAACACTTCTGCCAGCATCAGAACTGGTCCCAAACCTCCAGAGCTGGAGCCCTAACAGAATATTCCCCATTTCATCCATCATGTTGTCCACCCTGCCCCGTCCCCACTCCATTTTCCCCAAAAAAATCAAGTAAAACAATCTGCAAAACCTCTCTCTCCCCTCCGTCACCCTCTAACCTTCAGATCCTGATTTTCTTCCACGCTCTGGTCCAGACGGCTCCGGATGATGATCTGAATGCAAAATATCAGCGTTGTTATTGTGCAGCAGGGGCAGGGCAGGGCAAGAGGGAGCTGGAGCAGGGAATTTTGGGTGCAGGGATGTGCTCACCAGCTGCTCCTCAGGGCAGGCTCCACGCTCAGAAAGTTCAAAGGACCCTTCCTGCTCATCCTCAGGTAAAGACCCATTGAGCAACAAAGCCTGGGGAGATAAAGGGGGAAAAAATTCTCCTTTTCAGAGATTTCAAAGGGAAATGGGTGAGCTGCAGCTCTGGCCAGCAGTCACTCCTATCACCAGCCCCTAACCAGCTTCATTTCCCATTTCTGCCGATTTATTCCCCTCAAAAATGAGTGGGGTTTTTTCAGGAATGAACAAGAAGATTTATCCCCTGAAAAGCTCTCCCAGGGGTCTGTCAGCCCATGCTCTTCCCCACAGAAAGAACCAAACAAGGACAACTCAGACTTCCAGGGAGTGAAGTCTCAGCTTTAGCACCTTATAGGGTGTGTGTGCATCAGATCCCAAACATCTCAAGCAAACTCTCTCGAACTGGAGGCTCTCAAATACTGAGTAAGAGGAGGAAAATCGATGAATCAAATCCAATTTCCTGGCTGGCCACATCAGCTGCCTCTCCCCACTCCCAGGGGATGAGGGGCAGCAGTGCCAGTCCCTCCTCTCCCTGCTCCCAGGGGGCACAAAATGCAGCCAGATTTTACCAGTGAACCAAGGAATTTTCTATTTTTTTTTTGGTGACTCTTTTGTGTCCTGCCCATTGTCCCCGGGGAAAGTGCCTGCCCAGCTGCCTGTGCTCCTCACACAATCTCTGCTTTGTTTACTGCCACATAAATATTTACAATTCAAAGCCACCGTGGTTCCCAGCACAAACAGAAAGGGATGCTCCTGAGAGAGTTCAGTGCCTTCACCACATGGATCAGGGGCTCTGCTCCCCAGGAGGAGCCAGACACACACTGAGGGGCTGAGGGGGAGCGAGGGAAAGGTCCCACAAAGAAATAGTTGTGGGGAGAATGTGCCAGATTTGAAGGTTCAGCCGAGCTCATGGAAAGGCTGATGCAGGGCTGGGTGGCCCTGGAAGGGAGCACTCTCTGAGAAGAAAAATCTCTCACCTGCAAACCCGAAATCATCTTTTTCGCCTCCTCCATTTCCTTTTCCAGGTGGTCCTGCTGTTCCAAGAGCTGCTCCTCCCATGAGTTCTCCAGGTAGCAGCCGGAGTTCCCTGCCTGCCACTCGGGCTGGGAGTGAGAATCAGCCTCTTCTGCCAGAGAGAGCAGCTGGATGAGCTCAGGGCAGCCCCGAAAGGACCGGCCCCACTCACCCGTGCCAGCAGCTCCAGGCGTGACAGCTCCCCCGACCCCAAGGGTTTATTCCTCATTCCCGAGCCTTCCTACACACCCTTTATCCCAGAAAACTCTGCACCTGACTCGGGGGATTTCCAAGCACAGCACTGGGGACAATGCGTGTGACAGAGGGGGAGAAGCACCTGTGGGCTCTGTGAGCACCCCTCAGTGCCAGAGGGTGCCCCAAGGACACCCTGGAGGCAGCACCGAACAATTCCAGTCCCTGGGGAGCTTTTCAGCGAGTTTACCACACAAAAAGTCCCGATGTTTTACCTGTTTTAGTCTCTGTTTCTTCACTTTGGAGGATCACAAGTCTCTCCTTCTCCTCCGAGGGGGCGACAGTGGATTCACTCTTTGCACTGTGGACAGGGCTGGGTGATGTCAGGCTGCAGAGCAAGGCAGGAACAGTTCTTTTAGATGCAGGTGATGTTGATCAGCACTAATTTTCAACAAGCATTTCTTTTATCTAAGAATTATCTGCACCCCGTAGAAACCTTCAACAAACCAACCTGGGCATGTAATTTTTTGAATTCAGGCTCTCACACAGGGGTAGGACCACACTCAGGAGTAATTTACTGCCAGCCTTATCCTGGACAAAAAGCCACCCTGGCTTCATCTCTTGCTCCAGAGCTTTCAGATGAATCCCTTCAACTTTAAATCCCAGTATTTTTGAGAGTCAGACTCCACTCACTCCTCTTCTTCAATTAAAACTTCTTGGAAGTGGCCACATATTTTCACAGGAGCCATCTCAGCTGACTGGGAGGTTCAAGCAATCTTTTTCTCAGAAATTCTTCCTCAGTGCATCTCCCAGACAACATCAAAAGGTGGCTGAAGCTCACTGACCCATTCAATGTACCCCGAAAGTCGCAGGAATTAATCCTTGCAAGTGTGAGCAGGAGTTAATTTTTCATTCTCCCCCAACACAGAAACAAAGGGCAGGGAACAAAAAGAAAAACAGTGTGGAAATAATATAATAGGTTTAGAAAAATAAGAGGCTTCAGCAGCTCCCTCCCTGCATCTTCCCAGCACTGCTGCTCCATCTCCCACAGCTCCCACAGAATGGGAAAAGCCCTGCAATAGAGATGGAAATGACTTGCTGCTCCTGCCTGCCCCACTCCCACGGCCAGGGCAAGCCTCTCCTCATTTCAATCACAGGCCTGAGCCCAGGGGTTTGTGGTCCAGACTTCCCCCATGGAGGGAAAGAAGCACCATTGTCCAGCAGAAATCTCCACCAGGGACAGTACCTGTCCTTGCAGGTGTGTGCAGGATTCTTAAAGGGGTCCGGGCCACCTGGCTTTGCTCCAGGATTTACCTCCAGGAATTCCAAATCCATCGCAGCAGCCCCTCATTAGGCATATTTTAAACATAAAATTTGTAACCAGCCCCCTGCTCCTGCTCGTTACTGAATGGGGGCACAGCATAAAATTATGGATTTTTTTTTTAAATGCTGTTTATTATTTGATTTGGCAGTTCTGCTGGGATTGCATTACGTAACAAGGGCCAGAGGAAAGGCTGAAACTTTCACACAGCACAGATGCCAGCAGGATGCCCAGCTGGTCTAACATGGCCAGCAGCTCCAGGAGGGATTTCACTTCCTTCTAGGAACAGATCTCAGAATTCCCTCCCTCCTGTTCTCAGCTGATTCCCTGAAGCTGCCCTCACCCTGAGGCACTGCTGGTTCTCATCCATGCAAATCTGTCCCAGAAAAACACTGCCAGCCACGGGTGGGGGAGAAGGTGGTGAAACAGGGGAACCAAAAAGGACGAGCAGGATGAAAAACAAGGATACGAGCCTGGAAATAACATTCCAAATCCGCTTCTCCCAGCACTGGATCCACAGCCCAAACCCAACACAGGGGACCACAGGTGGGGATGGGTCCCCACAGCACCAACAGCTTTACATTTCCTTAGGCATTCCCACGTCCCCAGACCCTTTCCAGGCAGTTTTCCTATTTCCAAAGGCCACTGGGTTCACCCAGCATCCATAACCACCTCCCAAACATTCCACACAGTGGCAGAGCCAGAGGCAGCTGAAGCAGCAGCACAGGTCAGGCTGCTTTATGCATCACCGATGAATGCTGGAAACACTTCCCCAGGTTCTGGATCAGCCCAACCCATCAGAGTATGAAATACCCAGTGATGCAATTCCTTAAAAGTCCAGAACAATTCCCTATTAAAGCATGCAGAAATGAGGGCTGGGAAATGAAAGCTTTCCAGGAGAGATTTATGATGCAAAGTGCTCCACTTTATTCCTTTCACCACTTGGTTCCCTAACCCACATCCTGCCTCCCCCGAGCCCCAGATCCACCAGCACAGCCAAGGCTTCAGGGCAAGGAACCTCAGCCTCAGCACCGCCTGACCCCCCCAGGTTTAATCAACACCCATCCCTGTGTTCCCAAGGACAAGCAGTCGCTCACCATTTGACCTGCTTCCCTCCCATGATCCCACTCCAGCCTCACAGAATCCGCAGGATCCCGGCTCCGCTCATGCCTCGCTCCCTTCGCACGCCCGGGGCTCCGGGCAGAGGTGCCCAGCTCCTGCCAAACTCCTGCAGGAAGCTCTGCCAGCCGGATTGCCGGGAGGATTCCCAGCAGAAACAGCACACGCACAAAATAACCAACTCAGGGTCTGCGCTGGCCGAGAGGCGAATCCGCAGCCCCCGCAGGCGGGTTCCGCTCCGGAGCCAGGGAATTCTGCAGCCTGCCTTCGGCTCCTGCTGGTTTTCCTCGCGGGTTATTTGGCTGCTGCTGCTGCATTTTGGTCAGCTGCACAGCCTTGTTGTCATCGCCGGGCTCCGGGGGTGTTTCTCAGCCCATCCTGCCCTCCCTGCGCCGCCGAGCATCCGAGCAGCTGCCGGGGGAAGGAGCGGGGGCCACCGCGGGTCCCTGCGCGGCTTCCAGGGGGATGCGGGCTCTTCCCAGGCAGCTCTCCCAGCCCCAGGCACGGCTCCCTCTCCCTCCTGCTGTCACACGGGCTGTGCAGGCACAGCCTTTCTCCGAGATGCCTGGCTCAGGGGTGGGGGAGGGAGTGCTGCTGGAAGGGGAGGGGAAAGGGAGAGGGATGGGTGAGGGGCTCGGCGGCCTGGGAATCATCTGATTTTTGGCAAATTTTTCCATGAATCATTTCGGCAGCCTGCGCTTATTGGAGCTGCCGTCCCTGGGAATTCTGTGAGCGAGGCTGGGAGAGCTCCGGGCGGGGAAGGAGCTGCTGCAGGGCCGGGGATGCTGCCCTGGGACAGCACAGCAGCAGGGTCGGGTGGAGGGGGTGGCTGCACTCAAGAACCACGACTCTCACTAATAAAAAAAGCATCTCGTTTCTCCCAGCCAGCTCTCCTAACTGAGCTAAGCACATTTCTCCCCGTGAGGCAAAGGAAAGCATCCTATTTTCATCATGCAGAACTGTGTCAGCAGAGACACCCCCAGCAGCTGGAGGGGCACAATGCCCCCAATTTTTCATCACTCATGTAAAGATTCTCGCTGTGTTCTGCCCTATCAGCAATAATATCAGCATTGCATTGTGGTCAGAGAATTCACGGCATTATGGGGAAAAATAAAACAAAAACGCAGGATGCGCAGAGAAATTGTTGTTTATCACCAAAATCCTACCAAAATACGAGGAAACAGCAGCCACCTGACAATCCCTGATAGCACTGAAGAATATATAAAATATTCCAGCTCCCTCAAACTGGAGGTGAGAGCAGGGAGCGGCATGTGGCACCCCTGAGCTCACGGTTCAGGAGCCAATGCCAAGGTCCTGTGACATTCTCCATGAAATCCTGCTGCCAAGAGCAGGATTTTTACAGCCCCCCTGGCAGGCCAGCCTCAAAAGCACGCTGCTGACATCATGTGGAGGCACTGCTCCAGCTCTGGCTCACTGGGAGCCCCACACTCCTCCAAATGTCTATTTATAAACACGCTCTCAATGACACGCAGCACATTTGGGGGATAAACACAAACCCTTGTGTTCTTCTCCTCTGTCGGGCAAAGCAACCTCAATTTTCAGGTACACAGAGAATTATTGGTGCTGTGGAGCATAAAAACTGGCCTGAGAAAGGCTGGGGAAACATCCTGCCTGCTGAGAGGCTGTCAGTGGCAATCTGTGCTTGGCAGACGAGCTCCTCACCCCCAGACGAACCCGAGGGAGGCGCTGGGGGCACAGCCCGGGCAGGGCAAGGACACGAAAAAGCAGAGCTGGGGCTGCCAGGGGGACCAGCAGAGCCAGGAGCAGAGAGCTGCAGCTCCCCACGTGCGGCTCTGCCCTCGGATCCGCTCCAGAGGAGACGAACTGGAGCACAGCCCCATTTCCAGAGGGAGCTCCAGTGCGTTCACTAACACAGTTCTGGCTCTTCCCAGTAGTTCCTGGTTCTCTGGGGAAAAAGGGAGCGGCTTCCCTTTACTACGAAGCTCTCCATGCTGGATCAGCTCCCTCACCGGAGTAGTTTTTCTCCAAAAGCCCTTTTTTGCTGCACTTTCTCTCCTGTATCCATGAAAACAACGCCAGAAAACTGCTTCACGTTGAGTCCTGAGGCTTCACCCTCCAGATCAAGCAGCTTCCATCAGAACGGAGCAGATTTTGGGGAGGAGAACGGGCACTTCAGGCAATGTCAGACCAAGGACACATCCTGGCAGTAAGATTCCTCACCTGGCGGGGTGGGACTCCAGGGGCACGTTCTGCTGCCCCTCGTACTGCTGCACCAGGGCCCGCACGCTCCAGCAGGGGTTCTCAATCTCCTCATCCACGCTGCTGTTCCTGGAGGTGACAATCACAAAATCAGGGGAGCCTCACCTGCGTGCAGCAGGAATTCTTCCGGCTCCAAAGAGGAGGGGAGGAAAGCTAAGGAAAGGGAGGTAAGGAGGAGGGGACGGCTGCAAAAATGCCAATTTTCCTATCAGGGATCTCCTTCTTCTTGGTGTTAAGGGAAAACAGGCAAACGGGGCTTGCTGTTTTAAACTCATCCCTAATCCTGTGACTAGAAAATTCCAAAAGCTCTGGGAATGCAAGGAAACATCGCAAGGACTGGCTTTTCTGAAGAACTCCAAGGTTTTTGCAAGGGAAACCTTTAACGTTCCATTTTTCAACAAAATGTGCCATTTCAGCCTCATTTCCAGACTTTCATGGGAGCTCCCTTGAGCCAATCTCAAACGGGCAAATGACCTGAGCCGTGTAAATGAAACCCTGCACAGCCCCACCACCTGGCTCCCCGTTAAATGTCATTACTATTATTATTACTGTCACCCACACAGCGCCTTTGGCAAGGGGCAAATGGGATTTTCGGAATTATTCCTGGTGTTTGTGGATCTCCAGCATCCCCAGAACTCAGCAGCTGCCTGGAGCAGTGGGATGAGCAATGGAGGAGCCAGAATGGACTTGTACAACATCCTCAGCTCTGGAAATAAAGCTCCCAGATCTCTGCCCGGCACCTGGGGCGAAAACCTGACTTCTGTTTCACTTGGCATGAGAACATCTCCAAGGAGAAAACTTGGGGTGAAACTTGGGGCAAAAACCTGACTTTTGTGTCACTTGGCATGAGAACATTTCCAAGGAGGAAACTTGGGGTGAAACTTGGGGCGAAAACCTGACTTTTGTTTGACTTGGCATGAGAACATCTCCAAGGAGACAGCACCAAGGGCAGTGTGGGGAAAAGGAGGCAGCACAGTTCCCTCTGCCGTGGCCAAAACTCCCTGTTCTTTTCCAGGGAGATAAAGAGAGACCCAGCTGCTACTTTGCCGTAAAACCCGAGAACGGCTGCAGGGCCAGGTCAGTGCCCCCTCTGCGAGGGCACTTTTTTGGTGTTTTTGCACAACAGGAGCTTCCTCCCGCCAGCATAAAACGGAGAAAGATGCGTTTATTTCCATTTCCATTTGAAATTGAGTCCCACCCCGCCTCGCAGGCGCAGGAGAAGCCGCTCACCTCTGTCTGTGCCTGGAGAGGTCCCGGCCGGAGTGCTGGACTCCCTGCCGGACGTCGGCCAGGGCGGCCGCTGCCCCCTGGGCCACGGCGGCGGCCGAGCGCGGCCGGAGGCTGCCCGGNGCTCGGCCCGAGCCCGGCTTGAAGTGGGCGGCCAAGGCCAGGATCAGCCTCATGGTGGACTTCAAGTTCCCATCGACAATATCTGCAAAACGCGGAGGTTTTGGTTAAGGGGAAGTGCCAGCGGAGCCGTGGCTGCCCGACACAACGGAGATAATTAAAGCTGTTCCAGCCCAGCTCTGGGGCTGCAGGACGCAGCAAAGTGTTCAGAGCTCTGAGCAGCCCCGAGCCTCCCCTTCATGGCCATTCCCAGCCTTAATTACTGAACACGCAATTACTGAATGCTCTCTCAGAAGCAGAGCAGTTACTGAGGACTGACCACTGACTTTATTAGCAGAGAATTCCCTTTTTGAAAACACAAAAGACAGGACAGCAATGCCTGGTGGCATCCTGGGCCATAAACTGTTTGCAGCACCCTGCAAATATTAATTAATAATTTTTATTTGGCATTTTCCAGCACACTGATGTCATGGCAAAGATCAGCCACTCTTTCAGACCAAGATTTCCCAAAACAATTTAGTCAGAGCTACTCAAAGCCCACGCCACAGACATGTGATTGTGTGCTGTGTCTCATCCCTACTTCCAGCCCATGGCTTCCAGTGAACCACAAATATTTTTTCCATGTCTCCTTTCACTCCAGCAGGTTTCTGTGTCCTTTTGGTGAAAGACTCCAAGCCTGTATTCCCATTACACCATTCCCTGAGCTTCTGAGTGCTCAACAGCAGGAAAAAAGTCACTTTTTTTTCTCTGCATTGTCCATCTTTCAACCCAAAACCTCCACTAAACCAGAGGTGGAAAAACCCCTAGCTCCCCCACAAACTGACCCATTAATTACTCATAAATTACCTGTTTGATATAAAACAAAGCCAGAAACAGGATTTCAACGGCTACAATCACCCCCAGGGCCACCTACCTTTAGCTGACGTCTGGTGCATGCGGATCTTTCTCGATGCCACGAACTGCAAGACCTTCTCCACATTTTCCCTCATCTCCTGCTGGCTGCTGGGGTTGACCTGGATGCCACTCAGCTTCTCACCAGCTGAAGGGAGGGCAGAGGCTTTGTCAGAGGGGAACCGACCCGCTGGGGACTGCCCGAGGGGTTTCGGGGGCTGGGGGCCCGCTCTCATCTCCTCTCTGGGTGCTACAGGGGGCTTCTTGCCCTGCTCAGCTGGAACCAGCACCAGGGACAACGGGGCTGGGGGCTGCACTGGGATTGCATCAAGGACTGGGGGGCTGGAGCAGGATTCTGCCAGGATTTGTGACCCCGTGCGGGACCCACGCTGGAGCTGCCTGAACTCCATGGGAAGGGCTCAGCTGGTGAAGAACTGCAGCCTGGGGGAAAGAGCCACGTGGGAGAGGTTTGGAGAAGTGTCCCCCACCGGGGCAGAGAATGGGTGTGAGGAGGAAGGAGCAGAGAGGCCAGCGAACTCACTGCACCCCCATTCCCCGTGCCCTGCCCAGGGAGAAGGGATCACATCAGCAGACAGGTCACTCTTCCCCAAAAACACCCACTGACTCCACGCCAGCCCCGTGGGAGTCCCCAGTGCCCCCGCCAGGTTTCAGCCCGTCTGCTGTAACTGCCTCAGAACCATAAGGGCTTTAATAGAATTGCATTTATCATCTGCTTTAGGATTGTCTTCCTCTCCAGCCGCCTCCCCGCGAGCTCGGCACCCCCAGGAACATCTGCCAGAGCCGAGGCAGCCCCTCCACAGCACAGCCAGAGCTGCAGGGAAAAACAGGGCCAGATGGCACCACTGACCTACAATCTCGATGAGCAGGGCCAGAGTGACCCCATCCCGCAGGTCCTGCCTCAGGTCCTGCACGGGCTGCGCCGCCGGCTTCTTCCTCAGCTGCGAGTTCACCCAGGCCACGTAGGCCTGCAGCTGGTGCTGGAACAGAAAACAAAGTGTTTGCACTGCAGGGGCAGTCGCAGGGCTCTGGCTGCTCTCTCTGACCATCACAGAGCTCAGTCTTTGGCCCTCGAAAACAAACAGCAGGGTCTCACCCCAAAGCCTGCCGGACATCCCTGCCTGCCAGGGTGGGAGGAGGGAGCAGGACAGGACTCCTGAGTGAGCACAGCTGACCAAAGAGCTTTTTACTGCATTTTATCTGTGTTTGAGCCACACCAAGGCTGACATCCCTTCACTCTGGGGGCCACAACTTGCTCCCTCAATGTCCCATCCACACTATTTTCGTATGAAGAAAGCAGAAAACCCACAACGCAGGAGCAAAAAACTCCGAGTTATTGCCCACTAAACAATTCCAGGACAACCAGGGGAGATTTCCTGGAAGAGACAAGAGCCTCCCTCTAACACTCCCAGCGTGGCTCACTGGGAACAGTTGTACAGCCCCTCCACGTCCTGGGAGCTGCCTCAGCACCTCCAGTGTCCCAGTTTCCATTCCTGCTCGCAGGGAAGCTGCCCTGGGCCCTGGAGCAAGGAGCAGCGCCTGCCCAGCAGCTCAGGAGGGATGGATGCTCTGTGTGGGAGGGACCAGGACACTCAGGCTCAGCCTCCTGGTCAGCGTGAGAGACCAGGGAAACCCAAACCCAGGCTCCTGCTCACCCTGAGGACCCACCTGGCACAAGTGACCCAAAGGCAAAGAGCAGATCCGAGCCACCTTTCCCTTTCCATCCCCGTCTCTGTAACCCCTCCAGGGCTGCTGGAACGGCCGCAGTCCCTTCGGGCAGGGCTGCCGTGGGACAGGGAGGGTAAACAAACTGATCCACTGATGGGATTACCTCCCTTTTCACTAAGCTTCCCATTATTGTGCCGATGCCGCAGGTTTCAGCCCCCGCTCCATACGCCCTCAGCAGTGTCGGGCAGAGTTTATGCTTTTACAGCCCATCAAAGTCACAGTCTGGTCACAGCCTCACCCTTAATTATCCTGACACGGGAAATCCAGCTCTAATCACACACGGCTCGGTCTGCTGGTTCAGAAAGGTGCCTGGACCTGGGTTCAGCAGCTCTGCTCGCTCAGCAGGGCTGGGCAGCGGGGGGGGACGGAGCTGAGGGGCTGCCCGGTGGCTCCGGGAAAAACGGGAGCAGAAGTGGCAGATCTGACCCAGCTCTGCGGGAACAGACCCGGCCTGCCCTGGGGAGGGGCTCTGCAGCTTCTTCTGCTGGAGTGGCATCAATGCCCAGCCCCAGAGTCTTTATTTTCCATTTTTCTAATCATTTTAGGAACTGGCATTAATTCCCCAAGGACCTCCCAGCCTCCAGAAAATCTGCAGTTTTTGGAGGAATGTCTCATTTGAAGGAAAAACCCTTTCACCGAGCAGTTTGTCTGCTGTTCCTTCTCTCAGAACATTCCTCGTGCATTCATAAAAAAAGAATTTTTGGCAAGCTTTTAGTCTCTATCTCTTAAAAGCACGAGGAGGCTGACATTTATTATTAGTATAAAAAAAGCGCCATTCGTAAATCCCGGAGCAGTTACATTTTAAACAATGAGCATTAAAAGGAGGCTTCTGAGGCAATGGAATTGGGATGGCACCAGGACAAAGTCATTTCTTTCCTGTGGCTGCAGACTTACACTTCATTAACAGACTTGGTTGGTTGGCTTTGGGTTTTTTCCATTAAACATAAGATTTTCCTGCAGACGTTCAGACAGTTGGACTGAAGAGCATTTCCTAACTTTGTACCCAAAAACCTGGCAGACTGAATGACTTCAGCAAGAGCCTTGGATTGCTAAAAGCCCAGAAATGCAGGGAGGGAGCTGTCACTGCTGGCAGCTGAGGGGAGCATGGGACTGAGCTTACCAAGGAAATATATCAGAAATAAAAGTTTAGTGACCTAAAAATGAAATGCATGAAGGGACAGAGCCCCCGAGCTGCTCAGCAGAAACCCCAAGGGCAATTTTTGAAGCTGGTGAGTCAAAAATGCTTCATTTCTCCAGCAGCTGGGGAATAACAAGGACATTGTGGGCTGCACCTTCAGCCCTTCACCTTCAACACAGCCACAAGGCCTCCATCCTCAGATTCACACCTCTAAACCCACAGGTTCAGACCTCGGAAAAAAGTGGAAGATCTTTTGTTTCACCCCCTCAGAATTCCGTTTGTTTCACGCCCCAAGGCAGCTCCCTCAACACAGCCCTAAATATTATCACAAACGGGATTTTTTTGCTGGGATGGCCACCATTCCTGCCATCCATCCTGGAAAATACTCCAGGGATCATCTTCCAGCACAGGGAGGACAAAGATTTGGTGGGATGTGTCCTGCCCTGGGAACAGCAGCTCTTCCCAGCCCACAAAAACACTCCCGAGCCTGCCTTTGCCCACAGAAACGCACCAGACCCGCAGGTTCTGACCCCGTTCGGGGCTGCAGGCATCACAGTCCCACGCAGGTCCCAGTTCCTTTTAGCCAACAACACCCCAAAAACAAGGCTGGGAACAAACGTGACACATCTCAGGCGTTCCTGCTTCCCCTGCACTTTGCTTTGAGCTCCTGCTCAGCCCACTCGCAGAATTTCCAGGGCTCAGATCCTCACCAACATTTCTTCCAAACCCAGAATTTTTCAGAGGAAAACCAGCCTGGTGTGGGGTTTACTATACAGAACACCCATTATTTAGGATTATGGTGGAGCTAAGCTTAATCCTGTTTACATTAACACAGCTTTGTGTTCCAAAAAAAGCCCCTTTTTACCTGTACCTCGCCATGGGGAAGAGCAGCAGCTTCACCTGAGCCCAGGCTGCTCCAGGCAGATCTTTGTGGGGTGTTTTTATCTTACTCTTTGCAGGGCAGGAGGAGATTTTTAAAGCAAGGTGTGAGGGACTACAGGACACCCCAACAGAGTTCCACAGGCAAATTACAGGTTGGGACATGTGAGGGTAATTTTCACCTCTCTGAGATTTAAATATTGCACATTTTGGTGTTGAACAAATGGACAAAATAATTATTTTTTTTAGCAAGGAGGGCCTGCCCTCCTCGCCCTCATCTTTCAGGAGATCCTGTGACCCTCTCTGCTTCTAGAAACAGATCCCTTCTCTACATTAATTTCATGAGTTTGAATCCACCCTCATCACTGGATTTAGAGAATCGTCCTCCTAGAATGACGTTTTTGCGGCTCTTTACACCGATTTCCCTTTGTGCACTGCTTTAGATGAGTTGGAACCCATCCTTTACTGTTTGATTTAGGGACTCAGGCTCCCAGAATGGCGTTTTGGAGGCTCTTTACACCAATTTCCCTTTGTGGCACACTTGTGGCCGCTGCCCAAGCCCCAGGTCTGACAAGGTCAGCAAGAAGAGCCCTCGTGCCGCGGGGCTGCTCCCAGGATGAAAGGAATTCACTGTTCCTCCCTCCCGGAGCACTGAACCAAAGGCCTGCAGCAGCCTAATTGCATCAGGATGTGGTGGTGGAGGCCCTGCGTTATTTCTAAGCTTTCTGACATTACCTTAATTAGATGGGAACTGTAATTTTCCATCCAGCCTTCCTCCAGTTTGCTGATTTATTTTTGTTATTGTTCAAGGAGGCCTTTGTAGGAGCAGAAAACACAAACTCCCAAGCAAGCAAAGAAAATTATTCTCTCTGCTCTCAAAGACAGCAAAAGATTTATTTTTGCCTCTCAAAACTGATGCTTGAATGTGATTCAGGTTTTTTCAATGTATTGAGATGCATCCAACAGTGAAAACCACCCAGATATGACCACAGTGATGCCAGAATGACCAACAGCACCCACAGGAGTTCTCCTTCATAAAACACTTAATTTAAAGCAGAAGGTGCTGATTTCCAGAGTGCCCAGCCCTCCAGCAGGACATGGAATTTTTGACTGCAAAGTTCTCCACCGTTTCCTCAGTCCTTTCTTTACACATTAACAGGAAAAGCTGAAGTGTAAAGAGCAAGGCCCAGTTCCACCCAAACTCCCTAAATTATTTCTGCCACTTGGATTTTCACTTCTTGTAAAGCCAAAAACTGCCATGTCCCATTCCAGAGTCATCCAGCTTCAGTGCAGGGTGAAGAAATTCCTACCTGTGCCTAAATCCACAGGTATTTTATTAATTTTGTGCTCTGAAAGGGCTAAATAATGCAAATGTCAGATCCTGAACCAGCAGCACCACTCACATTATGCTCAGCAGGTATCTGAGGCCCTTTTCCCACCCAGGCAGAGTTTCTGTGCCAGCTGCAGGCAAAAAATAAAGGCAAAAACTGGCAAAAAGCTGAGCTTTGAGTGCAAAGTGCTGGGACTTCGGAGCACATGATTCACCCCGAGTTATCAAATGGTTCCACTACACCCAAACAAAGCCTGAGGTCTGTCAAAGCTGCACTGAGACAGCCCCTGATGAAAGAAAAGGAGCTTTGCTCCTTCTTCAGCAGCATCCCCATCCCAGGCAGGGCGAGGCGGCTCTGTGAGCCTGAGCTCCTCAGGACTGCAGAATCTGCAGGCAGGGACTTTGCAGAGGGGAAGGGACACCCAGGGAGGCTCCCTGGCCCAGGGTGAAGGGCCCTAAAGGCACATTTAGGACCCAGAATTTTGAATTCCCTCTGCCCATGACTTGCTGGGAGTGTGGCAGCCCCTTCACCTCTGCAAGCCTCACTTGCTCCCCATAAAGCAGCTGTAATAACCTTCACATTTCTGGTGAAATGGTTTGAAAACAGGCAATCCGTGAGTGTCCCTGTGTGAATGCTCTGTAAGGACACCCTGCCAAGGGACAGCCTGGCTTAGCCACCAAGGCAGGGATTGAATCCTAACTGCTCCACCCTAATCCTACAGAGCAGCAAATACATCCCTCCCTTGCTGAGAAGTCCCACTGCTGGCCAGGCACGAGGGTTTGGGGAAAATGGGTAAGAATTCCTTGCTAGAGCACATCTGAGAGCAAATCCAGGTGTGGAGAGCCCCAGCTGTGTTTTCTGTCTGTGCTTGGAGGGATTTCAGGGCAGCAGCTGCCCAGTCAGGCCAGACAGCCTGGAAAGGCTCAAAGGGTTCTCCAGATCCAGGCTGGAGCAGGGTGGGGAAGGTGTGAAATGCTGCCAGCCTCACCCCGAAACAAAGCTGGGGGGAGAAAACGGCAGCACCTCTGGAGCTTGGCGTGCTCAGGGAAGCACTGAGGGATTCACCGCTCCTGGGAGCGCCGGGGCTGAGCAGGATGAGGGAGCCAGAAGTCAAAACAGCTCTCCATGGTGAATCCTATTAATCCTATAAATAGCCCCGGCGGCTCGGAGAGGCTCCTTCAGCTGAGATCACAGCAGCAGAGACCTTCGTGTCACAGATCAGGACCTCACCCCGAGGGCAGCAGAGCCAGGGCTAGAAAATAAATCCAAACCGAGAAACAAACCCGAACCAACCCCAGGACACTGCCCAGGGCGGGGATTGGCATCCCACAGGATGGCAGGATGGCACCTCAGCTCCTCCCAAGGATGTGGCAAAGCAGGGCGAAGGACAGGGGTGGTACGTGTGGGAAATCCAGGAATTACCCACTCAGCTGAGGGGGAATATTCCATGGCCAGAACACAGCCCTGCAGCGCTTTCTGCCTGCACAGAGCGGGGCAGGAGCAGCTCCCACCTCGAAAACAGGGAGAGATTCCCCCTGCGGGCAGATAACCCCGCATTTCACTTTGTTGGGAGACCCTGCTTTCCAAACATCCTCTGCTCGGGCCCTTAAAATCTCCCTGTCCTCTCTGGAATGAATTGTTTGTTCAACACAGCTTCGAAGCGGGAGGGGAAAATAGTTACTTTAAATGACTCACTGCACACAAGCAGCCACATAATGAAGTTTGCCAGAGGAAACGGTCCCCCACCTCGAAAAGGAGGTGTGTTATGGTTAAAATGCAGGCTTGGCCCATTTCTGACACACTTCTCTGTGCCCCATCTGTTTTACAGAGCTGACAGAAGCGTCAGCACAGAAATAAAGCGCATTTCCCCAGGAGGGAGAACAGGCTGAGGCCACATGGACGGAGTCACCGCAGATGAGACCGCTCTCCGCGCTTCCCTTTCATTATAAACTGCTGCTTTTAGCAGCCACACATCCCAGGGCACCATCCAGCCGTGGGACTGAATTATTTATCTGCCTGGGAGCAGGAGGGGTCCCCACAAACAGCGGGGAAACACCTTCAAGGCAGGGCAGGCCATTGGTGAGGGAGACACGGGAGATGTGGGGCGACTTTGCTGCCTCTCACCATCAAACAAAACCATCCTGGCTTTGGATGTCTGCAGGTGACAGCGACCACGAAGGCTTTGACTCTGAAAGGGAAGGGGGAAAAGGGGGAATCAAGTGGCCTGAAGTGATAATTTAGCAATTTAGGGACCCCTTTAGCAGTGGGTGATCCCTTCCAAGGCGGAGAAGGCACCAGGCCAGCCGAGCTGCGGAGCGGAACAGGCAGGAGCTGCAGAAAGGACAATGATGCGGCCTTCTCCAGCACTAATTAGGGGATAATTGGGCTGCTGAGGTGGCCCTCAGTCAGAGGGGATGGAGAGGGAGAGGGAAAGAAGGCAAGGGAACAAAAGAAAGCTCCCTGTAGCCTCTTGGTGTGTTGGGTTTGCTCACCACCCTGCACTGCCAGGGGGCTGTGCTGGGATCACACATCGGGACCCTTCCTCGTGAATATTTGTGTAAATAAGCACCGAATCGGGTCAGCAGAGACGGGGAGGATGCACAGGCGGTGATCGCAGCAGCAGGGAGGGAATGCCAGGGCTCCTCTCATCTCCAGTGCCCGGGCTGGGAGAAGTTGGCAAGTCCTTGGCAAGTCCCAGGTTCTCCCTCCCCTCGCTAAACCGATTTTAGTTTTACTTTTGCTGCAAGCTGCGGTGTGTGAGGAGGCACGGGGAGCCCGTCAATCTGTTTTTATGGTGGGAGAGGGAAGTTTTTCCCGCAGCTGAGCTGTCCGTGGGTAAAACCAGGCAGGGTGAGGCACTGAACTTCACTGGGGTTTGCTCCCGTTATTAATTCTATTATTAGTATATAAGTTACAATTCGTGCCTGAGGAGGATGTGCTGCCCTCGAGCACAGGAAGCGTGAGCTCGGTCTAAAGCCAGACCTCGGCTGGCTCAGAACGAGCCGGGGCCGTGCGGAGGAGGGGATGGAGCCATTCCAGCTCCGCTCAGCAATCCAAGGGACCTGGGGCCGCGACCAGCCTCAGGTTTCACCCCCGGGTTGTTTTGAAAACAAAAAGTTTTGTTCTGAAGCCCTGCAGGGATGTCCAGTGTCCGCTTTCTGTGGATAACGGGGTCCTGGGGGCACAGCACTCAAGCTCTGCCCGGCTGAGGAATCACCAAACGCGGAACAAAAATAAGTTCTGCGCTCTAAGAAAGAAAAACCTTCCCCCCGCAAGAGAAGATCCCTGCGACCAAGCGAGAACTAAAACAGCAGCCACTCTCTGCTTCCAGCAAATCCCCCTCGGCTTTTCTTCCTTTCCAGCTTACAGACGGCAGATCGTGCTCCAGCATGGGCTGCCCTGGCATTACCGCGTCCATAAATATCCAACAAAACTGATTTTTTGTGCCTGCTAAAGAGGGAAGTCCCACTGCGCTCCCCACACAGCCACGGGATTCCCAGCTCTGGAGTTTCTTGCTGCATCTCCTTATTTTATGATTCACTACTCTCCTGACAGCGGAATAAGCAAATAAAGAACACTTTGAAAATTACATTTTCCAGACCAAGTTGAATTTGGGTCCCCCGGGGGTTCAACTTACAGAAAAATATGGGGAAAAAACCCCAAAACAGCTCTTTGTCAGCCTCTCCCAAGGACCGCGAGTCCACAAAGCAGATTTACAACCCCGAGCCACGCAGCCACCGCTCATCTCCCAGGAGAGGAGCCAGTTTTACACAACAAACCCCGCGCCTGCCGTTTACATTATTTACCGGGACAGCAGCGAAGCAGCCAGACGAGCACGAGCAGCCCCGAGCTGCCACCACCGGCTGGAAACGCCGCCAGGAGCTCCTCAGCGAACTCCGGCCGGCCGCAGCCGCTGCCCGGGACCCGCCACCGAGCCCGCTCCCTCCCCGCCCGCAGAGCCCCGAGAACGCAGCAGTCCCGCACAGAGCCCCGAGAACGCAGCGGTCCCGCACAAACCCCGAGAACGCAGCGGTCCCGCACAAACCCCCGAGAACGCGGCAGTCCCGCACAACCCCCGAGAACGCGGCAGTCCCGCACAAACCCCGAGAACGCCGCAGTCCCGCACAAACCCCCGAGAACGCCGCAGTCCCGCACAACCCCCGAGAACGCAGCA
>VZRO01006129.1:43437-57656 GCA_013397915.1 Daphoenositta chrysoptera
CTCCTGCCCCCGCAGCACCCCGAGGGACGAGAACGCCTCTCACTGGGGCTTTGCAGCTCCATTTCCACAGCCCAGGTCGGAGGTGCAGGGTGCAGGGCACGGTCCCAGCTGGCACCAACCCCTTCTTTTGGGGCCAGCGGCTCTGCCATCCCTCGTGCCTGCGCTTTGGCCCCCGTGCCCAGGGAGCAGCTGTCTGACTGCGGCTTTCAGACAGTTTTCCTGTTCTCGCTTTTCCACTTAGAGCAGAACCAAACCAAACAAGCATCGCCCTCGTTACGAGCCAAGCCAAACCTCATCTCAGCTGTACCTGTGCGAGCAGAGAGAGCCAGGCCAAGCCCTGAGCTGTGCCAAGGGAGGACAGGAGCCAAATTCATCCCAGCTGTGACAACAGAGCCTGGAGCCACTGGCACTGGCAGGGGGAGCTGCGTGTCCCATTCCGGGACAGATGCACGAAGGAAATGTCACGCTCAGAGGCTCGGGGAGCAGGTGCCAGCCCTTGTGCGGCCCCTCCCGCACACACAGGGAGCAGAGGGTGCAGCTGAGGGGCTCCGGGGGCTGTGTCCCTGCTCAGCAGCTGAGAGGGGCCGGCGGCGCTTTGCCTGGGCTCCGGGGAATGCTGTGTGCCGTGGGAATGCTGTGTGCTGTGGGAATGCTGTGTGCCGTGGGAATGCTGTGTGCCCCAGAGCGTGTGCGTTTGCCAGCCAGAGCGGTGCCCCGGGCAGGGCTGGGCCTGTGCCAGCTCTCCCGGGCAGCTCCGGCGGCCGGGGGACAGCACAGGGCGTGCAGCAATGCCCTGGCACTCCAGCGGGAAAACAAAAATCCCCGTGAGTGCCGTCAGAGAGCTCCAGAACGGCCACTAATCATTAACCAGGCCTGGGCAGCTTTGGGCAAGGCAGGGCGGCCGCGGCTCCAGCGCTGCCACAGGGGCACCTCCCGCCCTTCACGGGCAAAATCTGGGCGTTCTCCCCAGGAGCTCGGGGTTTCACTCACAGCAGCCCCGCTGTTTTTGTGGGGCTCTCCCAGCCTCCTCCTCCCCTGCAGCGTCTCCTCCTCGCCAAGCCTGGTGTGCCAGAGCACTTCCCTTCCTCCCAGCACTCAGACGGGCAGGATTTCACCAAACCAGCACCTTTTGGGGCAGAAGCAGCAGGGTCCCTCCCCTGCCCTCCCAGCTGGCATTCCAGGCTGCTCCCCGGCCGCCTCCCTTTGTGCAGGGAACTCTGCAGGCAGCGTGTGGGCTGCAGCTATTCCTGTCTGCAGGATAATCACAGCCAGGCATCTCCCGGGAATGGGGACACGAGTGCCGCGGGAAATGGGAGCAGGGAAGCCGCTCCCCTCCGCTCCAAACCGGGTCAGGCGTGCGGCCACTCCCGGCCTGGGAGAACCCTCCAGGGCAGCGCCCACGGCCCCGCTCCGGCGCTGCTGCTCCTCTCCCGTGCCGAGGCCATCCTGGTCCCTGCCCCACACAGTCCTGGGGCCTGGAATGGGGCAGCGTTCCCTGTCCGTGCACACTTTGGTGCCACTTTAATGCTGAGAGCCTGGGGCCTGCCCTGCACAGGGCAGAGGCGCCCAGACCCGAGGGCACCGTTCCTTCATCAATAACTTCCCTCTGGGAATAAATTTGCTGTGACAGCTTTTCTTTAAAGAGCCCAGACTGTGCCCCAGGCAGCCCCTGACCGAGCCCTGGCCTCCTGACGCCCTGGGTGCCTCATTTTTCCTCTGCCACGGGGCAGAGGAAATAAAAAATGGGAGTTTTGGTGGGCGACCATCCGCCTCCCACCTTCAACTCCTGTTCCTAAATCCCAAACTCCTCAGGGCTCGGGGCTTGGAAGAACCTCGCTGTACTCAGCTCCTGAGCCTTCCTCCACTAGGTGATGCTGTGCGTCTTGGAATTATTCAAAGTCCTGGATGAATTTCTCATACTTTGAACAAACGCAGCGTCGGAGAGAGAACGTCCTCGGAGCTTCATCTGATATTCATGGCTCTTCCCGTCGCAGCACGCCCGGAGCTGAAAATATTCCCGCTTGGCAGCGAGCGATGCCCTTTCTCTGCGAGCAGGAGGTCCAGGGCCCAGCAGGAGCCGGGAGGGATTAAAGTGTCACCCTCCCTCCCAGGGAGAAAGAGCCGCAGCATCTCAACAACGTGGCCGGGATTTCCCGGGCATAAATAAATCCCAGACAGACGCGGGCAGGGAGAGGGGCTGGAACGGCCGAGGGCAGCGTGGGGTGGCTGAGCCCCAGCCTGGTCCCAGGGAAGGCACAAGGTGCCCACCTGGCCGGGGAGCACTGGCTTGAGGACGGGGATCTTCACCAGACCCTCCCCAGCCGCGGGGTGCCTGCAGGACCCCAGGCTGCCACTCCCGCCGAGGGCTGTGACAAAACCCCCTTGTCCCGGTGCCGTCCTGGCCCGGACACCCGCAGAGCCCTGCCCCGAGCTCAGCGCTCCCTCCCGGGCAGGTGCGGGGCTGGCACCAGCGGAGCCCCGGCACGGGGCAAAGCTCCCAAGTCCTCCCGCAAGCGGCGCCCGGCCCCGCGGCCCGCAGCCCCCACTCACCAGGGGCGGCCGCAGCTGCACAGGTTGCCCATGTCCTCCTTCCCCCGCGGAGCCCGAGCGCTTTCTGGGCAGGCAGAGCTTGGATTTCCTGGTTCCTGCTCGGCCCCGGCTGCTCCAAGGGAGTGTCAGGCAGTGTCGGGTTTCTGCGCTGCTGCGCTGGCCCCGTGTGCCATCTACCGGGAATGTGCCACCATCCACCAGGAATGTGCCATCACCTACCGGGGCTGTGCCACCATCTACCGGGGATGTGCCATCCTCTTCTTGGGAACGAGCGCATTTCTTGGAGTTCTCCTCTCAGCTGAGCTCTGCTGCTGCTGACCCACAGCCTCGGGGACACTGGAAATCCACTTTTTTAAAGCTACCCCGATAAAAGTGCTCAGCTCTGAGCCTTTGAGAGCGGCAGGGTCCCAGGAGCGCCCTGACTTCCTTAAGGAGCTGTGAACAGCTCTCAGGCTCAGCCTCAGCGGCTCAGACAGGAGCAGGGACGTGCATTTCACCTCCCTGCCCCTGGTGAGAGCCCTTCAGACTGTCCGGCATGGATGACCAGAGCCCTGGGCATTCCTGTACCCAATGATTAGGTAATTCCTGGGACCTAATCCCAGGCAGGTCTAAGAACAGATACTCCTGAAAGGCGTCATTTTAATGTCATCCTTGAGCAGAAACTGCCCCACAGAGCAGCTGGACAGTCAGCCCCAGCTCCGTGCAGGTCTGATCCCCCGAGGGCTGTCCTAACAAGGGGGTGAGTTTTAATTCATTTAATTTCTGTGACAGGAGCTGACCCTGCTCCCCCAGTCCAGGTGTGCCCACGCTCTCAGCCAGGCTCACAGCACCATTTATCACCTGCCCAAGGGCACAGCAAGGCTTGGACCTGTCCAGGAGTGGCAGGGGGAGAAGGATTCTGCTTTGGAAGGGTCCCAGCTGACTCCTGGGTGGGCTGCAGAGCCTGAGCCGTGCTCTGACACTGCCCCTCAGCTTGGGGCTGGAGAAACGGCACCGAATTTAGGATGGAGTTTATGCAGGCAGCTGGGATTCAGTGCTGGTCCCGTGTTCTCAGGGGCCTGCAGAGGCCAGGTGTCCCCAGGAGCCTGTCCCTGCCTGGGAAGCTGCAGGCTGTGTCTCTGGGCTTGCCACAGACGCTGTTGTTTTAACCACCCTGTGCCTGTTTTGATTTCTGGGATAACTTGGGCTTTGTTGCTTTGTCGGGAAGGAGAAAAAAGAAAAGGCTGGGAGCCTGTTCCCATCAGCCTCTTTCACAAATACTGGAGCTGCCGCTTTGAGCTCCACCAGAGAAACAGAAAAGCACCAAAAACATTGGCAGGGCCGGGGAGCCCTTGGCTGCCAGTCCACATTCCCTCCCCAGGCTGTGTCTGCGGGGGCGAGAGCAGGCCCTCACCACAGGGCTCAGGAACACAACCCTCCCGAAATCTGGGGGCTGGGTGGGTGCTGGGTCAGTGGGGTGCAGGTGACTGAAAGCCCCTCACCCAGAATCATGTCTGGAGTGGTTATGAATGACTGAGACCATGCCTGTGATGAAGGTGATTTTTATTTTGTACAGTTATCTGGTTCTACTGCAGGAGTCAGGGCAGGAGTTCAGGCACTGAGGGGACCTGCTCTGCTCTGGGTGGGAGGCTCGGGCACCCTCCCTCTGCCTCCTGGGCCTGGCAGGCAGGGCTGCTCCTCATCTGACTGATCCTCAGTGCTGGCAGCGCCCTGGGAAGCAGAAAACAGCTGAAAATAGCTGGGCAGAGCTCTGCTCTGGTCTGGATCCCACTTTGCCTGGCAGGGGACAAAAACCAGCCTCATGTCCCTGTTCCAGCTCCCACAGGGATGTGCTGGAACACATCCCCAAAGGGACAGGCTCCTGAGCGGGGCATTCCTGGCCCCAGGTGCTCCTGGAGGCAGAGCCACAGGAGAGGGGGAAGTCACATCCCCGAGGATTTTGAAACCACCCCTCCCCTCTGTGGGAGGGCTGCACACCAAACACCCCAAATTTAGCCTCTGACACAGCATTTTGTGTGCCTGGCTTGGCCCTGATGACACAAGGGTGGCAACTGTCGCCGGCTGAGCCCCGGGCCGGCGGGCAGCAGCTGCCAGGGCCGACAGCACACCCGATCCCCGTCCCATCCCGGGACCGCGGGGACGCTGCTCACGCAGCATCGCGGTGCCTGCAAAAGGGCCAAGTTCAGCCCCTCCCTGCCTTCACAGACAGGGCTGGGGCACCAGCGAGGCGATTTGGGTCTGAGCAGAGCCTTTCCCTTCGGTATTTTGGGGTTCAGTGCCCTCGCAAAGGTCTGTGTGTGGGGGGTGTCCCAGCTGAAGGGCTGAGCAGGCACGGGCTGGGGCTTGGCACGAATTTACTTGGGCTCATTCCAGCTGCAGGTCTGGAGAAGCTCAGGCACCCTCCAAGGGCTCATCACCCCTTCTTGTCCACACTTCCCTGTGGGCTCCCTAAAAACTGCAGCTGGGCCAGGGGTTGGGGCACAGAGGTGGCCACAGTCCCTCGGTGCCCCCACTGGTGCCACTTGCACAGGTGAGCTCAGCTCGGCTCCCAGCTGGGCACTGTCTGTCCTTCCTGCTGCCCAGGAGCAACACCAACCCAAGGCAAACAAGAGAAGAGCAGAGGCAGATTTATTCCTCTCTCCTCCTGATTGCTGCCGGCACTTTTACAGACCAACACCCACCTTCCACAGCCACGAAATTCAGCCACCAGCTCAGAAGCCAGGCACTGGGATCCCCTTTTCCCTCTTTCCAGTGCCCTTCTGGGCTGGAGCACAGTCCTCTGAGACACAGCCTCACAGTCTGGGGTAGGAGTGACCCTGGGGTGAGAGCAGAGCACCCTGCATGGTGACCCAGCCTAGGAGAAAACTTGCGTTACACTCACTCACTCTTCAGTCCCACTCTTTTTTCCAGTTCCAAGTCCTTTTTTTTTCCAGCCATCAGCCTTGAGAAGCAGAAGTGTGGCTGCCTCAGGGCCCCGCTAAACACTGACGGTGAGAAATAGGGGTCTGGCATTACGGATTCCCCATCCCTGTCCCCCCCACCTCCCCACATCCGGGGCCTTTAGGATTTTTCCTTCTCTTTTCCTTCCTCGGACCGTTCTTCTCTCCCCACTGGCTGCTCCTGCTGGGTTATCTCCACCTCGTTGACTCTGGCCTTCACCTCCTTGCCCGTCCGGGGAGCCACGATGCTCAGGATGCCGTCGTGGGACAGGGTGGCCCTCACCAGCAGCGGGTCCACGTCCAGGGGCAGGACGTAGGTCCTGGTGAACTCCCTGGCCACGAAGCCGTGGCGGTCGGCCTTCTGCGGGTGCTGCCCCACCACCTCCAGCAGGTTGTCCACGGTGCGGACGCGCAGCTCGTCGGGCAGGAACTGGCAGACGTCCAGGAACACCTGGAACTTGTGCTCGTTCAGGCAGATCTCCGAGGTGCCCCTCTCCAGCTGCTTGTTGATGCGGGGCCGGATGTAGTAGCCGTGGTACAGGGCTGGGGCCAAAATCTCAGACGGGGACACACCTGGAAAGGAGAATCAGTGAGGGGTTTCCAGGGAATGGGGTTGGAGCAGCGGGCAGGGGAGGGTGGCGGGAGGAGTTTGGGACCTGGAAAACACCTTGGCTCTGCCACAGCACCGCGCCGGGGGTGGAGTCTGCTGCGGTTCCCACCTTTGTGCCCCTAAAACACACCCAGAGCCGCAGCCCTGCCAGCCCCTGCGGGCCACCAGATTCATTCCTCTGGCTGCCACCGGCTCGCTGCCCGGGGCTGCCAGCGAGCCCAGGGCTGGCATCCAGCTTCACATGTTGGGGGCACCGGGAGGGCCCGCTGGGTGCTCTGGGAGCTGTGCAGGCAGAGCCCGGGGCAGGGATGGGCACGGAAACTGCTGATGGGGAAGAAACCGGCCTGAGGAACTAAAGGCCTTTTGTGTGCCATTGTCCAGGGGGCTTTCCTTGGAGCTTTTTGCCTTTTCACGCTGTTGTGCTGGTGCTGAATGGTTCTGCTGCTGCCCACATTCCTTCCCCTCCGCCAGCCACTGCCCAGCTTTGTGCTGAACGCCCCAGCTCAGCTTTTCTCCACATCCCCCCGGCTGGAAAAGCTTCCCCCCCGCCCTGAGCGGTTTTGCTCCATGTTTTCACAGCATGTGCATGAATGCCAGAGCATGGGTGGCACGAGGGAGGGAGGGACGGGCAGCAGCGGGCATGGATGGGGAAGTGAACATGAAGAGAGAGACCCTGGCTATTCCCTGGCTGTTCCCTCGTTATTCCCTGGCTGTTCCCCCTGGTTTGACCTGGGTTCCTCCACTCAAAATTCCTGGGCTCCAGCCTCCGGCTCTGGAGCTGAAGCTCCCCGGAGGGAGCTCCAGCAGCCCTCCTGCAGCAGAGGGGAGAGAGGTGCAGGGCAGGGGGGGATCCCAGCTCCTTCCTTACCTTCCCCGAAGTTCTGGTCGTAGATCTTGCTGGGGTTGGCGAACTCGTACTCGCAGCTCATGGGGTAGGCGTGGGGCACGGTGCGGGCGGCCATGGCGAGTGCGGGACGGGCTCCTTCCTCCCAGCCCTCGCTGCCTCTCGAGTGAAGGCTGCAGGCTGCCAGGCTTCAGCTGGGCGAATTCCAAAGGGAGGAGTGTGTGACAAAAAAGATGGACCAAAATAGCCCCGCGCACAGGCCCCAGGATGCCGGGCCAGGGCGGCCGGGGCAGCTTCTCGCTGCATTCCAGCAGGGAGGGCAGGCTCTGCCCGCGCCCAGGGACACCTCGGGGACATCCTGCACGTCCCCCCGGCCTCTGAGGGTCCCTTCTGGAGCAGGGGCTGCAGGAAGTGCTTGGGCACTCAGGAGCTGAGGGAAGCAGGGCAGACCCCAGGCTCTGCTGCTCCAAAGCAGGGGCCAGCGAGAGGGGGCTCAGGGGGTCCCTGACACTGGTATTGGTGGCCCTAAGCCCCCGTGGGTGGCTGGTGCTTGGTCAGGTCAAGTAATTGTCCCACTGTGGGCTTGGGGCTCAAACCCTTCCCGTTCCCTACATGAGGAGCCTGATTTTCCCAAAAGCTGAGCTCAAGTCTGCTGTTCCTTCAGTGGTGAACTTAGACAGGATCCAGATCCCACTGCTGTCACCTCCCCATCCCCAACCGTGCTGGCTGCCCGGGCTCTGCCCTTGGCCAGGGCTTTGGCACAATGTCACGGAGAAATGCTGGTGCCAGACATCACCTGCTAGCCCAGGCTCTGAATCTGGCGAAAATCCAGTGTTACTGAGCTGGGCTGGTGGGCTGCTGGTGCTGCGGCAGGGGAGGAGTGCCCAGCCGAGCTCCGCATACCCTGAAACCAGAGCTTTCCTTGAGCCCTGCGGTGCAGGGGAGCAGGTGCAGTGCTGCTGATGTAATGGGGACTTGGAGAGGGTATTTATGGCCTGGGCTGCTGCACAGAGCAAATCCTGCTCCCTGTTCTTGCAGGCAAGCCGAGAGGAAGAGGCTCAGAGCCTTTTGCAAAGGGCTGGCAGAGCTGGCAGTGCCTCTGAGCCAGAAACTGTGTTTAAATTGCGAGCTCTCACAGGCAGAGAAGCTCTTGCCCTTCAACAGTTGCTAGGCTGAACCCATTCCTGCCATTTGGGTTCAGAGAGGAGGCAGGAATTAAAATAAATGTGGGAATTATCAGAAGAGCAGCAGGAAAGCAGGTTGGTGCAGAGGCAGACAGAGGCGTTCTGCACCGTGGAGGCCGTGAGCAAGCCCAGGTCCTCTCTGGGGTCACAGCCTGGGGGTCTTCTCTCCAGAAAAACGCGTTCTGCAGTGGGCAAAAGCTGAGGAGCGTTGGTGGAGAGATCCATCCTTTACTCACACCCACCACGAGGGCAGCAGGACTCTCTGGGCTGCGGAGCTGCAATGCCAGGAGCGCCGTCCCAGCAGAGCCCTCCTGGCACCTTCCCTGCCCCTGACCCGGGGCTCCCTGTGCACCGGGAGAGGCACAGCCCCGCCGGGCGAGGCGGTGCTGGGAACAACGGCCCCTTGTCCCGGTGCCTGAGCCAAAGATAGGAGCTGCATTGATCCCGCTGGCATCCAGAGCAGCTGGGAGCATCCGCCAAGGCTGCCGCACAAACAGCACGTGGGCAGCGGGGCGGGCGGCCGGGCACTCCGGCCTCTCGCTGCCCCATTGGGCTCCTCTTCCTCCTCTCCCCTGCCCCCTCCTCCTCAGCAGCGCGCTCAAATCCCTCAGACAGCTACTGGGCACCGCCGAAGGGCCCAGCCCAGGAGTGGGACAATAAAATCCCTGACACCACTGTTCAAGAGGCCTCGGGGGGGGGAAGGCCAGGCCAGCTGCACGGGTATAAAGCTGTCCCCGCTCCCGGCACGGCACTGCGGCACCGTCGCTTGCCAGGCTCCTCCAGCGCTCTCCAATGGATATCACCATCCACAACCCCCTGATCCGCAGGCCCTTCTTCTCTTGGTTGGCACCGAGTCGTATCTTTGACCAGATTTTCGGGGAGCACCTGCCGGAGTCAGAGCTGCTCCCTGTTTCCCCCAGCTTCAGCCCCTTCCTGATGAGATCCCCCATCCTTCGGATGCCCAGTTGGCTAGAGACAGGACTCTCCGAGGTAATCTTTGCTTCTTTGTGACTGCTGGGGGCACAGCCTGCTGGCTCTGGAGGCCCAGCACAGCTGAGAGCTCGGAAGACGCTCGTAGGTGGTTATTTAGGAAAAAAGGCTGGGGAAAAGGGGGCTGTGTTTGTGCCTCTGCATTGTTTGGGATGGAGCAAGTCTTGCCACAGTGCTGGGAACAGAGGCAAACTGAGCTCAGAGTGCATGGCAGGCGACCCTAGGAGCTGGCAGAAGAAAGAAGGAAACCCAATTAACCTGATTTCCCTAATTTCCCAGTCTGCTGTGCCAAACTTTCAATCCCACTCCCACCTGAGAAGCAAAGAGCACGGGGGCAGTGGGATCCTCATGTCAGGCAGTGCAGGAGCCCACGGCTGCTGAGGGAAAAGGGGCCTATTTCAAACAATCACTGCCCAGAAAAGCAGCGTTTTAGTCAGATCCAGGACCCAGAGGATCAGGGAGCAGGAGCCTCCTTGCTCCAGGGGCTGAGCCAAGAGGCTTTTGACTGTCCTGCAAGTCACTGTCTTATTTACAAGGAGCTTGAGGAGCTATTCCAAGCAGAAGGAGTGAAAGTATTATTTTAATCCTTGCCTAATGTTCCCCTTGATTTAGTGACCTGGGTCTGGCTGCCCGGTGAAGCAGCTGTAATAAAGAGTCATTTTTAAATAAAGAGTCAGTTTTAACCAATTCAGGTTGAGAATCTCAGGTCCTTGATGGGCATTAACGCAAGGCCAGCAAGGGACAGAGCCCCTCAGACCAGATCCCAAAATAAAGGTCAGAGTGTGTGTAGAGAGCAGCTGGAGCCTTGACCTGCTGCATTCTTTTTCAAGCTGAAACCCTCACCTGCTCTTTTCTGAAGTCACCTCCCGGTTTTTGCAGATGCGACTGGATAAGGACAAATTTTATGTGAACCTGGATGTGAAGCATTTCTCCCCCGAGGAGCTGAAGGTGAAGGTGCTCGGGGACATGATCGAGATCCACGGGAAGCACGAGGAGCGCCAGGTACCTCTGCTTTAACTTTGTCACTGGAACTCCCTCACCTCTGGTGGCTGCAAAACAATCTTGTGCTCATCTCAAATATTTGTGGTATTTTTTATCAAGATGCTCCGTGCAACCCACCCACCCCCAGCTGATCCCAGACAGGGCAGCAAGAGGGTGGAGGTTTATTGCTGATGTTGCATGAACTGTGAGCTGAACTGGAAAATCATCTGTGAAATGGGCATTTTTGGGCTTCCCCTCTTTCTGGGAAGAGGCCAGGAATGCAGGGAGGCGTCCAGCGAGCTAAAAATGAACTGTAATAATTAAGCCATGTAATGAATCAATGCACTGCCCTGTGTCTTACCTTTCCCAGGCCCAGCTATCAGTTTCTAATCCTTTAAAAGTTGTGTTCTGCTCTCGTCCATCCCTCTCCTTGCTGGCTCTGGAGACCTGTGTGGACACCGGGCAGGCAGAAATGCAAAGCCATGCCCAGAGCTGGATGTAGCAGCATTTTCCAGTCCCCAAAGCAGCTGTGTCCCTGGAATTGCCATCCCCAGGAGCTCCCGGGAGCACGGATGTGTCAGCCAGGAAATCCAGCGCTCCCTGGCTGCTGGGAGCCTGTAATCCTGGCGTAGCTCCTGGAATTCTCTTTGGCCAAGAACGTAACGGAGCGCTGGGATCCGGCCCTGAGGGTCTCCAGGGCAGGTGTGGCTGGGAATGGCACCTCGGGAATGCCAGCCCAGGCGGCGCAGGGAAGCTCCGGCTGGCACGGGGGTGACACAAAACCTCCTCCTGTGAACTCGGAGTACCCGCAGGCACCTGCAGCCCGTTCCTCGCTGGCTCTTTCAAGAGGGCAGCTCATCTTCCAAACCCTTTCCACTCCCTGAAAACCTTTCCTTTGAGACCCCCACCTCCCCAGCCTCATCCTTCCAGCAAAGACCCCGCGGTTAAGGCGGAACCGGGCGAATATTTCTGACCAAAACCCGCTTCTCCTCTCCTCTCCCTCCTGCAGGACGAGCACGGCTTCATCGCCCGGGAGTTCAACAGGAAATACCGGATCCCCGACGACGTGGACCCGCTGACCATCACGTCCTCGCTGTCGCTGGACGGGGTGCTGACCGTCAGCGCGCCCCGCAAGCAGAGCGACGTCCCCGAGCGCACCATCCCCATCACCCGCGAGGACAAACCCGCCATCGCCGGCGCCCAGAGGAAGTAGGGGCTGCTCTGCTGCCCCAAAACCCCCGGGGAGCCGTTCCGGAGCTCCTTCCTCCACCAGATGCTGAATGGCTGCTCGTATTATTTATGCTGAGTAAGTTTACTAACGAATAAACCGTGGATAAGCAGTTTGGATTGATTTGTTTCGGGTTGGGGTTGAGGAAGGTGGATGGAAGGTGCAGGGGAACATCGTTCTTGGGTGGCAGGTGTGTCCAGGACAGCTTATCTGGGATATTTGCACGTCACACGCTGTGTTCTCTCTCCCTTCGGCGCTGCCAGAGGATTTCAGAGTGTTTCACAAGCAACAGGAGAGTTTCTCCCGTGGAGACTAAACTGGTAACACAGCTCCATGACAATTGAAAGCCATTTGGAGTGTGGGTATTTGATAACAGCTGCCTGGAAGACAACCGTATCTCAGATCTCTAGAATGATTCATGTGATGGAGAAACATCCAGGGGCTGCAGCCAGTTCAGAGCAGCTGCAGGTGAAAACTGCCGGGCTGCAGTGAACACAGATCTACCCAGAGAGAAGGAAAACATCTTGCTCTGATGATGCAAATCACATCCCTTTGAAACCCTGGTGTTAGTGCCCTTCAAACAGTGAGCAGCGTCTGATGTCTACAGCAGTATTCTGATTTATGCCAGCATTGCTGAGTGATACAAACCACTACTAAAGTCCTTTTCAGGCATCTCCATCTGCTTAGCACCTCTCTTCAAAGGGGTAGAAAGGGAAGTCTGGATTCCTGGAACTGAATTTCTAAAATTCATCTTCAAAAAGGACAGAATGCCACAGATCTGTCACACAGACCGCCAGACTCAGTCATGAGCTGACCTATTTTCTATGTTCCTTACCCCTGCTAAGACAGAAGTTCTGTTAGCAGGGATCACAGCACACCTCAGATGAGCAGAGGAAATCCTCCTTCTGTGGCTGTAGGTGAGAAAAATAAAATCAGCACTCTGTGATGTGGGGTCCCTGTCAAATACCCCCAATCCCCCGTCGTTTCCAAGGTCTGGCGTTTCCTATTAGCTGGTTCTAATTAGCTCTCCCAGCTGAGGTGTTAATTGGGCTTGTCTGGCCAGGCACAGCCACCTCTGCACCCGAGAACAAACCCCAGACACGCAGAGCTTACAAACAGCACAGATTAAAAAGCAGGAAGAACATTTTCCACACGACTTTCATGTGTTACAGGTCTTGGTGCTGGAGGGAAATCCCTGCTCCACTGGTTCTGAGGGTTTCTGCTGCTTTTCCTGCATCCTTCTTGTTCCTTCTCCCTCTGGGGGCCTGGAGTGCAGCAGGACTGAGCAGCTGGGCTGCACAAAGGAGGTTCCAACTCAGGGTGGTGGCCTGGAAATCAATGAGGTTTTTGTTCAAATCCTAAAAGAATGAAAGTTGAAAGGAAGTAAACGTAAAATAGTAAGAATTTATGCAGAAAGTGCAGTGGAGGGAAATCTTTTCTACAGCCCAGGGGTTCCGTCAGGCTCAAATCAGCAGCAAGAAATGGGCATTTTGAGTGAAAGCTCTCTGGGGATAAACTGGATGAGGTCAGCCAGACAAGAATACTTGAAATGCAAAACCACTCCCTGAGTGACCTGAAATACCTGTTCTGGGGTGGCACAGGAGCACAGCCCAGCTCGGAGAGAATGACAGGAAACACCTCTGTCATCTCCAGACACAAACATCGTCGAGAAGCTACTCACATCCGACAGATTGCCCCAGTTCTGCACACGTAAAATTCCCTCTCTGATGTTCCCCTGTAATCTGAAGCAGGATGCTTCCAAGCAGTGAGTGTGCTGGAAAGGAAAACTCACATTTAGCACGGCTAAATATAAGTTTGGAGGGTTTTTTTTAATGATTGGAATGGGAAGGTTGTGTGATAACCATTTTCTCAGCACCCAACACCTCTCCAGGCCACTTCCCCACCTTTTAAAATAGACAGAATAATTCACCCACGGCCACAGGGACGCAGTGCCTGGCCCAGAGCTCACAAACTGTGGTGGGTCCGAGTTGGAGCTCAGCTTTGCCCATTTCAAAGCTTCCTCTGTCATTATCTGGGTGAAACACTGTCCTGACTCACCGTGGGGCAGCTGTGGGCACACCGAGCCGGTGACACCCAAACCTGGCTGCTGTGTATTTATTATACACCATAATTTCCTTCCTTCTCAAAGGCATCATACACATATGTGAGGCAGGGTAATTAATTTACCTTGTATCACCCTGTTGAGGAATTAGGGACCTTCTTATTACACCTTGATTATGTCTGCAATTATCTGACACCGAATGACGCTTCCAGCACCTTTCCACTGCTTCCCTTCTCTTTTTCTTCTCTTTCTGTCTGTGTCTCCTTCTCCCCTTCGGGAATCAAAGCAGCACAAATATTTTCAGTGTAAGAATTGCAGGTACAGGTAAAGGCAGGTACGGGTGAAGATGAGTTCAGAGGAGGCCACCAAGCTGATTATAGGGCTGGGACTCCTTTGCTGTGGTGGGACAATTGGGATTGCTGAGCCGGGACAAGATTTACAGCCACCTAATTGTGGCTTTGCAGTACCTGATGGGAGCCCCCAGAAAAGATGGAGAGAGACCATTTACAAAGGCCTGGAGTGACAGGCCAAGGGGGAACGGCTCAAAACTGACAGAGAGCAGGGTTAGATTGGATATTAATCAGAAATTTTACCCTGAGAGGGTGCTGAGGCACAGGCTGCCCAGAGAAGCTGGGAAGGGACTGGAAGTGTTTGAGGACGGGGCTTGGAGGAACCTGGGGTGGCAGAAGACGTCCCTGCACGAGCAGATGAGCTTTAAGGACCCTTCTAACCCAAACCATTCCGCGATTCTGTGATCCTACGATCCCTCGCCTTTTTAACAGCTTTTTTTTTTTTTTTCTTCTTTCCTTTTCCTCCCGCAACCCCCATTTC
>VZRO01006129.1:62624-98401 GCA_013397915.1 Daphoenositta chrysoptera
CTGCGGGGCTATGGGGCTGCGGGGCTGCGGGGTTTGGGCTGCGGGGTTTGGGCTGCGGCGTTTTGGGCTGCGGGGTTTGGGCTGCGGGGTTCGGGCTGCGGGGCCGGTGTTTACACCGGTGGTCCCTGCGGTGGGGATGGTGCTGGAGCACCCCCCGGCCCGGCGCTGTTTCGGGGGCGGTGTGGGGCGGGGGTCCAGCCCTGACGGTGCCCCCATGTGAGGGGCTGGCGTCCCCCCTCTGCCCAATGCCACGCTCAGCCCTCAGCTCCTGCCGCCTTGTCAGCCTTGAGCTCGCTGCTGAGTCTTCCTGCTGCAGTTTTCTATTTTTAATTTTTTTTTCCTTTTTGGATTAGATCATCTGGGAGCAAAGCTGGGCAGGTTTGGGCCCCCGAAGGATCAACAGCTTTCAAGTGTCTCATCTCGGCCAGGTTCTGTGCAGCTCTGCTGAGCAACATCTCGGATTGTGATGAGACCTTTAACTACTGGGAACCGGTGAGTCCCTTCCTGCCCTTGGGGTTGGCAATTTGTACTCGGCCTGTGCAAATACGCATTTATTTAGGACCCTGTGCTCCCTGTTTCCGTCTGTAGTTGGCTCGTGCTACTGCAGGTTCATTTAGAACCTTTTGCTGATCCCTCTGTTTCAATGAGAAATATTTTGCTCTGCAGTTCAGAGGTGGGGAGTGGAAAACTCTGCTGTGTGTGCTGCATGTTAATTTATATCTTTGCTCTCTGTTGTAGACGCACTACCTCATTTATGGGAAGGGGTTTCAGACGTGGGAATACTCTCCAGCCTACGCCATCCGCTCCTATGCTTACCTGTGGCTCCATGCCTTGCCAGCCTGGTTCCATGCCAGGGTTCTGCAAACCAACAAGGTAAATCATGCGTGTGGAAGCTGCTTTTGTAAGGAAAAAATGTGTGTTCAGTGCGTGGGAAACAGCTGTTCTGTTTGGTTGTTGGAATTGACTTCATGTTTATAAAACACTGGTTTGTTGACAAACGCTGACCTTCCTGTAAGGATTTCCAAGGGTTCGTGGGTTTCCCCTGATGCTTTACAAGCCCACTTTGTGTCCTGTGCCTCGTTCTGACTCTGGCTGTGTCTCCCAGGTTCTCATCTTCTATTTCCTGCGATGCTTCCTGGCCTTCCTGAGCTGCATTTGTGAACTCTACTTCTACAAGTGAGTGTCAGAGTCTGTCTGCAGGGGGTGTTTGGGAGCAGTGTGAGTGACATACGCCAGTACTGCCACAGGAAATAGGCTTTGAAGCTCGTGTGTAGATGAGAAAATATGTGTTCTCATGATAACTTAATGAGATGTTGGTCAGAATGCCACAATTAGGACAAAATTGTACTCCCAGATCTGCCACCCACACCTCTACTCCAGCATTTTGTTGACTCCACTCGTTTTCTCACTGCTGGCAGCAAGCAGGGTGGGAGTGTTGGAGACTGAGGAGAGTCTGGTGCTGTGTTTGCTTATCACAGTGAATTTGACTGGAACACATTGATTGTTGCTGTCTGTAATCTCTCTGCCAATGCTGTTTACAGCCACTAAAAGCAGTAGCCCTAACATGCAATTATCTTGTCAAAACTGGATTTTTATTTTTACCTGCTGCCTCTTGATTCCTGGTTTTCAAACCACTACCTTGCATGACTTTTCTGTTGCCAGCAGTCTGGGTTTGAGGAGGTGAGCTGTGGCTTTTTTGCATGATGGGGTTTTGTGAGGGGTGAGAATCGTGGATGGATGGATATGTGCAGTAGTGCAGCCACAAGTTCCTGAGACTGGCACAAGCACAACTGGGAGAAGCCAAGTCCCATCCAGAGTTTTGCACTGGTGTTCCTCAGGATTTGAAATCCCAGGCCAGAGGCAGCAGCTGAGTGTGGGGAATCCCCCAGCTCAGAGCTCTCGGGCTGCTCCACGGATTGTTTGTGGTTCTGCACGCGTTGGGTGCTGCTCTTCCCCTGCCCTGAGGCTCTTTTGTGGCACCTGTTTCTCTGCTGCTTCCCCAGGGCTGTGTGCAAGAAGTTTGGGCTGCACGTCAGCAGGCTGATGTTGGCCTTCCTAGTGCTCAGCACGGGGATGTTCTGTGCTTCTGCAGGTGAGTTGGCTTGGCAGTGGCACTGACAGTGACCAGAGATGCTCCAGAGAGAAGAAAATCTGGGAGTGCTCTTTGTTGTGTTCAGCTGGGGGTGTTTTTCATGACAGAATAAGCGTTGATTCAAGTTTTGTTCTCTGTGTTACAATTTCCAGGCCTGTTTCTGTTGCTGCCTCTTGTTTTTTTTGTGTTGCTGTGCCTTTCAAACAGGCCCTTGGCCTGCCTTCCTTGGCCATCCTGTGTTCTAAGGCAGGAGGCTGATATTTTGGCAGTGCCATTTGCCTGTGTGTCCTGTCCCCTCCGGCTGGCTGTTGCTGTTTTCCCAGCCGCTGTGAGGCTTCTGTAAAACACTTTCTGCAGGTGTTGGGCAGAGTGTGGGGAGGCTGTGCTAACCCTGAATCCCTTGCCTTGCAGCTTTCCTCCCCAGCAGTTTCTGCATGTACACCACGGTGGTGGCCATGACGGGCTGGTACATGGACAAGACCTCGGTGGCAGTGCTGGGGGTGGCTGCGGGAGCCCTGCTGGGCTGGCCCTTCAGCGCAGCTCTGGGGTGAGCAGGAGACCCTTGCCCTTGGTCAGGGGGGTTTCACCTGGCTGGGGAGAACGGAGGGGTGGAGGAGAAATCCAGCAGGGGCTGAGCTGCCAGCCCAGCCCAGGATCCTTGCTGCAGGCGTCTTGGCTCTTGAAGAACTCAGGTTGGGGAGATTTCCTGGCATTAATATCAGTAAAACCTGAGCTGTGTGACTGGAATGTGGAGTAGAAGCAGAGGCCAGTGAAGTGGTGGTTCTTTCTCTTGCTTTGAAGGGGCAGCAGTGGGACTCTCAAAGTCTCCAGCTGACAGCTGGTCTCTCTTTCAGGCTTCCTATTGCCTTTGACTTGTTGATCCTGAAGAAGAGGTGGAAGAGTTTCCTGAACTGGTGTGTGGTGTCCTTGATCCTGTTTTTGGTGAGTGCCTGCGACAACACGAAGAGGGAAGGGACTGTGGTAGAAGGGTTGAGTTCCTTTGGGAAAACCAGCTGGAGCTGCTGGCACTTGAACCAACAGCTGCTTTCTTGCAGGTGCCCTTGGTGGTGGTGGACAGCTATCACTATGGGAAGCTGGTGGTGGCCCCTCTCAACATCGTGTTGTACAACGTCTTCACCCCGCACGGCCCCGACCTCTACGGTGAGTTTGGGACGGCAGGGCAGGGAGGCAGCCCCGGCTGCCCTGGCCCGTGGCTGGCAGTGCTTCTTCTGACGTGCCCTAGAGCAGAAGCAGCCTGGCAGCTCCAGAGGCTGCAGCTGCTGCTCCTGGACACGGGATGTCTCTGTCGAGCTGGGAATGCACTGCCCGGGCTCTCCACGCTGGGAGCTGTGCTGCTTTTGTTCACTTCTGTAAAACTGCCAGGAGATGGCTCAGAGTCTGTGCACAAGCGGCCCCTGTGTGTTTGTCAGCTTGAATCTTCTTCCTCACAGTCAGGCTGCAGAACCTTGGGAAGGTGAGGAACGGTGCAGAATCCGTAGTTCTCTCTGTCCACATCCTGCCCTTCTAGAGCTGAACAGCAGGAAAGGATTACATTTCTAGCAGGGCTTCCGAAGGGCTGGCAGGGACCACAGGATCCCTGCAGCATCTCCGTGCTCGGTTTGAGCCCAGAGGAGCTGTTCCAGCAGGGACTCAGCAGTGCTGAGCAGCAGCAATTCTTCCTCTGGCAGCTGGCCTTGCTCCTTCGTTGAGGGGCTGCTTTGGGTGGTGCTGAGTGGTGATTTGTCACTTGTGCTGTGGCACAGCAGGACAGCAGCTGCTCTGCCACGGCTCGTGGCCTCTGCAGGAAGGCTCTGAAGTGTGGAGCTGGGAGTTTTCTATAAGTAAACTCCAGGCTCTGCCTCTGAGAGGTTTTGGCAGGGGCTTGTGCCTGACCTTTTCCACACTGGTGCATGAGTTGTTTCCAGAAGCCTCCGGGGACCAATCTGTCCTGAAGAGTTTTATTCACAGTGACATTCACACAACATCCTCGGGCTAGTAAAAGAGCCTGCCTGGAACTGCTCTTTCATGCAGTGTGGCCAGGACAGCGCTGTGTGTTTAGAGAGCTTCAAAACACCAGGGAAAAATAACACTACCAGGGGAGATGAAAGGCTGCCCAATCCTTCTTGGCTTTGGAAACTGGGATTTCCCAACATTCACATGATGGGAGCAGAGTCACCAGCCCAGATCATCTCCAGTGTAAGCACCACAGTATTTTGGAGACAAGGTTCAATTTATTTTTTTTCTTCTGTCTTTAGCAATACACTCCTTTTACATAAATATTGTCTGTGCAATTAATATTTCCCTGGAGTGATTAGGTTTCCACAGCCAAGGGAAAAGAGCTGCTAAGTGTGTGTCCCTGATTTTGAGGCTTTGGGATTCTAAGAGGTCATAATTTGTGACCAAAGTTTTGTCCCACTTTGGGAAGCTTTCTTCAGCTTGGGTGGAAGGTGCTGGAGCCGTTCATGTGACCCTTTGCTCCGTGGAGTCCTGGTTGTTGAACAGAGTGAGAGTAAATGAAATGCAGCGAGCAGACTGCTCGCTGTAGCAGCACTGAACCAGGCTGGCTGGGAAGGAGGGCTGTGACTCACGGCCAGGTCCTTGCAGCTCAGTTCCTGCCTGCCAGCTGCAGTTCCTGCACTCGGGCTCCAGCCCAGGGTGGAGCTCCTTGTCTTAAACCTCTTTTACAGCTCCTCTGCGCTGGCCTGAGCTGCCCTCACCGTTCCTGTGGTCAGGGTGCAGAGGGGGTAAATTTGATTCACTCCTGAGTTTGAGCTCTAGAATTGCTCCCAGGGCCATTCACGGACCTCACAGTTCACAGCATTTTCTTGCTCTGTGTCTGACAGTGCTTCCAGCTGTTTTTCCTCATGGAACCACCGTGCCAGGAGCTGCCTGGGTGTTCTTTTCCCACTGCTTTCACCAGTCTGGCTCCTATATCCCACACCTGCCAGCTCTGGGATGTGGGATCCTTGCAGGAAGCTCCATCTCCTCTCCTGCTCTGTGTGGAAACATATTGCCATTTATCCTGAGCATGGAGAGTTCTCCAGTGTCCCTCCCTGCTTCAGAGATGATGTTCTGGGCCAGGACTTCTGGCATGCAGTGGGGTCATTCCTTTTTGACGCTGCAGTTGTGTCTCAGTTCACCTTGAGCCGTGTGGATAGCAGGAATAAAAAGCCTTTTGCCCTGGGAGGCTTTGAGCCTGAGTGCCTCTGAATGGGTGAGTCACCAGTGACCCAGCCTGGTGCTTTTTGCCTGCTGTTCACTGTTCTCTTTTTTTTTCCCCCTTTTTATTTTTTTCATCCTCTCACAGAGAAGAAAATCCCTCCCTGGCAAAGGAGGGGAGGCTCCAGTGCTTATTTTTTATGGGCAATTCAGTCACACTGCAAAAAAACGTGAGTGAGCAGCCTTTTTTTGGTTAAAGCTGTGCTTCAGAGCAGCTGATCTGTTTATTAGCAGTATTAGCTGGGCTGTATTTGGATTGTGGAGGAATTGTTTCATGCAGTGTCCTTCACTCCTGACCCCCAGGCTGCCAAATCAGAGACCAGAGCAGAGAGAGGTGAATTCAGGGTGAATTTCCTTTGCTTTCCATAGCAGCCAGAAGGGTGACAGGATGGTCCCAGGAATTATCCTTTAAAGACTCAGGACTTATTTATATAATTGCTGTTTGCTTGCAGTGCTGATACCTCAGGGTTTCCTCGACAAACCCGAGCTGCTTGGCCGAGCAGTGACTCCAGTGCCATGTTTGTGACACTCCCAGTGCAGCTTCTCCCCTTGCTGAGCTGCAGGAGCTGCAGAGGTTTCGGGTTTTCCTCGCTGCTTTTCAGTTGTCTGATTAATTTCAACACGGACCCAATTTAAGTGGCTCTGATTGCAGGAAATTGCTGTGGCATGTGACACATGTCACAACAGTGCCGTGATTAAAGCCCCCGCGTGTCATTTACTGGCTGATTGAGCTAATCACACCGAGAGAGTGGGAAATGTGTGGAGAGGAACTGGCATTCCTTATTGTTAAGGGCTTTAAGCATCCTGAATTAAGAGTCTAAATAAATGACAGTTGGACTGGAGTTTCTTTCAGTTTACATCCTCCAGAGCTTGCAGCCAGTTCCCAAGTGTGGAGGCAGAGCTGCCTGGCTCGTTTATGTCAGAACAGGCTGAATTTGGGACATTTAAATGTTGCTGAGCCTAAGGAGGGACCAAACCCAGCATTTAGGGGCAGAGTCTTCGTTGGGGTGAAGTGGGAATGCAAACTCCTTTCCTTCTTAATCCCTTTTGGGACATTTTCTGTTCCTGCCAACCCAGGGTGAACATCCTCACTCCAGAATTACATGACATTGTGTGGTTTTGTGTTTCTCCTCTTCAGTTAGAAAGAAAGGATGAATTTGGGGTCAAGTTTCTCAGTTTTACAGATTTCCACCTCTAATTCCTTGCTGTCCTTCTGAATGCAGGGGTGAGCTCTGTGTCACAGAATTCTGCTGGCTGTGGGAGTGGTCTGGGATTCATGAGCAGCAGATGTGATACCATTTTTCACTCCCAATGGAAAAATAAGGAGAGAAATAATTTCTGAGAAGAAAGACAATGAAGTTTCTTGGGCAGGTGTGAGTGTGAGATACTCTGGTGACTGTGCCTGGCAAAGAAGGACCAAAGCTGCTGTTCATGTTTGTGTTTCAAACCTCTTTTTGCCTTTTTCCTCACCCTTTAGGTACAGAACCCTGGTCCTTCTATTTCATCAATGGCTTTCTGAATTTCAATGTGGTGTTTGTCCTGGCCCTGCTCGTGCTGCCTCTGACCTGTCTGATGGAGTGTCTGCTGCAGAAATTCCGTGGTGAGTGCAGGGCAGCTGGCAGAGCCAGGCACAGGAGAGTTTGCCTGCCAAAGAGCAGCTTTTCTTTATTGGAAGGGAAACTGGGAGCAGAGAAAGCCTTTGGAGCACCAGGAAAGTTCCTAGAGCTCATTCAGGATTGTTCCTTGCCTCCAGCTCAAGAGGAAAAATGTGTTACCAAAAGCAAGCCTGAGAAGGTGTGTGGTTCCTAACCCTCATTGTGACATTTAATGCATCAGAATTGGCCCAGTCAATAATCCTAATAATCCTGAAGGGGAAAGAAGCTGTACCTGGTGTTGTTCCCATCTTGTCTGCAGCTGGAAATGGGTAGGAACCTTTTGGGGTTGAAGCTGGACTGTCCCGTGCAGGGTGGGTTTTTCAGCTGCCAGGACTGAGCCCTGCCAGGCTCCCCACGCTGTGGGAAGTGTCCCTTGGGTGTGGATACACTGAGAGTTAAACAAAGGAGGAACCAGAATATTCCCTACTCCACACTGGGCTTTTTCTTGAGTAAAATGACATCAGTTTAAACACATGACACTTGGTAAGTGACTCCAGAGGGGAAGTGTAAGTTCTTCTCTGCTGTTTTCCTAAGGAAAGTTCGTCAAGTGTCAGCAGCAGCCTCCACATTCATCAGTCCAGACAGTGCTTTGCTCTCTCTCTGTTTTTTTTTACTGAATACAACAAACAGTAACACAATCCTCGATGAAAATGTATGTTAAGGGCTGTTTGCTTATATCTGTTCCTTGGCTCTGAGTACCAACCTCTCAGAGAGCAGTAAAAGCTCAGTAGGAGCTCCTGTAAATGCAAGATTTCCTGCTGTTCACTTGGTGTTCTTGTGCTTCACAGCAGGAGCAGTTCTGCCAAGTGCTTTGTTCTTATTGTCTGTCAGATGCCGTTGGCTTAATTGCCTGACTCTGCTGTTGGGAGTAGTAAGGGGGTAGGAAAGGGACTGAAAACCGTCAGGCAGTGTAGAACCCTCCTCAGTGTGACTGAAATTCAGGGTAATTGTTGTTATTTTTGAATCAGCTATTTCCTCTGTTAAGCAGAAGGCGCCTGGGAGACCTCTCCTGGTGTTATTTTTGTAATGAGGCAGTGAAGGCTGGGGACACTTCAGGCACTAAACAACTGTTTGGAAGGGGAAGGGGAGATCCTGAGGAGGCCCTTTCTGCTCTTTGTGTGTACAAAGCCCAGCAGGAACCCAGTACCTCTGTCTGCCTCTTCAGACCTGGCAGTTCTCGCTGGGTTTTGTGTCTTGCTTGGATCCAGTAACACTTATTTTCTGCTTTTGGTCTTCCCAAGGCTGTGGGAATTGTCAGGATTGTAGGAATCAGCCAAAATCCTCTGAGGAAGATGCCCTGCTGGCCGTTTGGGTGTGTTTCCTGGGTTTTAGCAGCAGGGGTGCTCAGAACAGGCTGTGTTTGTGTCTCAGGAGTGGGCTTTGGGTGAGAGACAGGACTGTGCAAGAGAAGCAATTCTTGCATTACTCCTTTGCTGAGTTTTTGTTTCTTCCAGTTCAGAATCTGGGCCGTCCCTACTGGCTGACCCTGGCTCCCATGTACCTCTGGATCCTGATTTTCTTCAGCCAGCCCCATAAGGAAGAGAGGTTTCTCTTCCCCATCTATCCCCTCATCTGTCTCTCTGGTGCTGTGGCTCTCTCTGCTCTTCAGGTAAATTTTAGTGGTTTTTAATAGATAGCTGAGAACATTTCCCAGCCATTATTTCCTGATGGCTTTGAGTTGTTCTCCAGTCCCAAGTGGGAATTCCTGGAGCTGTGTTGCTGTAGTGCCAGCACCACACAAAGTCCAAGAGGTTCCATGAGGGTTCAGTGACCTGCTGATAGAATTTTGCCTCCTTGGCTGTTCAGCTCTCAGGGCAGGAATGTGGGTGTGTAGGAAATGCATTTTGTTGTGTTTTAGGAGGAATCCCTCACTGGGTTGAAAAAAAGGAAAAGGGATCTCGTTTAAATGTTGGGAAATTGCGTTGAGCGTTTGGAAGAGCCAAAAACTGGATGTTTAGTAAACATCACTTGAAACACTTCACAGAGCAAAGCACTAATATAGATTGATATAAACCTTCCCAAAGCTCAGAATTATTCATCTCCTGCTGTTAAAAAGGCTCAGGAATGCAGCCAGGAGTCCCTGCTGGAGCCTGTTCCAGCTGTTTGGCCTCATCCTGCTGTTCCTCCTCTGTCCTGCTGTGCAGCCCTGCTGGAATTGCTGCCCACCCCTCACATCACTCACCCTTGCCTTGCTCAGATGCTCTTCTCCCTCTGGATCTCCAGTCACTCCCCAGATGAGTTCCAGTCCTTGCATCCCCACAGGATCCAGCTCTGTGATGTCACCAGTTTGATGGCTCTGACAGAGAATTCCTCTCAGAACATCACAGGGCAATGTTTATTTGTTTTTATTTTTGCCAAGTATGGCTTTAGGAAAATTTCATGTGCATTTCCTGCATATTTTACCACTGTTTGATGGCATTTTGCCCAGTATGGAGCATCCAGCTGAGAATCTGGAACTGATTGCCCACCAGCAGGACAAGCTTGTCACTCTGCCCCTCCAAACCACGTGGATTTGGCTGTTATGAGAAAAATGCAAACAGGACAAGAGAAACAGAAACCAGCTGAGGGTAGGAAGTGAATAACCACTCCTGCAGAACAGGAGGGAGGGACCAAGCCAAGGCCCGGATGTATTTCCTCCTGGGTATTCCCAGAAAGGTTTTTAAATTGAAAAAAAACCCTAAAGGGCTTTTCTTTTATCAATTTTTCTTTTATCAATTTTTCTTTTATCATTTTTTCTTTTATCAATTTTCCTTTTATCAGTTTCAGAGTGACTTGTGTTTAAGGCTGGATGCAGAATGTGCTCTTGTGTTCTTTTATCCACTTCAAAGCTGGTTTGTGCAGGCAGGGTAAACAAGCACAGGTCACTCTGGAAAGCTGGGTCATGGAGCTTAGACAGGAATTCAGTCCAGTGTGGAAAATCAGATGTGCCTGTGCAGGGAACTTCTGCAGAAGTGTCCCTGGTTCACCTGGGAACAGCCAAGCTGGAGCCTTTGGGAGAGCACTTTAGGTCTTCCCTAAAAGAGCTGAAAACTTCTTGAAATACCCCAAATTATCACTTAAATATAACTGAACCCTATGAATTTCTGTGCATTTTTATGGCTCTGAATTAAAAAAGCCCAAAGATCTGGTGGGAGATGCACTGTTGTAAGGTCTTTATGAAAAATGAGAATTCTGCTGAACAGGTCAGAGTTGGAGTAACTTTATATTGTCTCTTTTTTTTTTCACTCTTCCCTGAGAAATGTTACCACTTCATCTTCCAGCGCTACCGCCTGGAACACTACACAGTGTCCTCCAACTGGCTGGCCCTGGGGACTGTCTTCCTCTTTGGCCTTTTGTCACTGTCACGCTCTGTTGCCTTGTTCAGAGGTTGGTATTTCACATTTGCTCTCTGCTCTCCTGCCCGCTGGGCTCCAGGCCTGCAGAAGTTGTGCTGCTCTGCCTGTAGAAATCAGGAGCCTCGAGAAGTTTGGATGTTGCTGCTGCAGGGGAAGGAATAAGTTCTGGTGGTCACCATTAATTAATTATTAATTATACACATATAAAATATTATATATTATATTATATATAATTAATTATTAATTATACATACATTGTATTATATATTATATTATATATAATTAATTATTAATTAGACACTCAGCTGTAGATGTACAAATGGATCGCCAGAACTGCGTCACTTAAAAATCCTCTGCCCTTCACCTTCCACCAGCACAACTCCACTGATCTAAAACCTGACTGGTGTTAAAGCAGATACTTCAGCTTCCAGATAGATAATCCCACTTGGAGAAGCATTTTCCGGTGTAAAACATGTAATTAGGTGCCTGAGTCCTTAATGGAGATGGATTGGACATTTCTGGATTCAGAGCCTTCCTACCTCATCAGGATTTTTTTGTGTTTCGGTGGCCACTGACAGCCAGGACAGGGGAATGTGAATAAAATCGATAAAAGGAGGGGAAGCTTTGAATCCAGCCACTCTTTAGCCTAGACCTGTTCATTTATTCAATGAATTATCAGTTAAAAATGTATGCCTGAAACAGTTTTTTGCAGGCTTTCATTAAACGCCCCTCTTACTTCAACCTTATTTGTGACTTTCTGCCTTCCCCAGGCTACCACGGGCCCCTGGACCTGTACCCCGAGTTCCACAGGATTGCCACGGACCCCAGCATTCACACGGTGCCCGAGGGGAGGCCCGTCAATGTCTGCGTGGGCAAGGAGTGGCACAGGTTCCCCAGCAGCTTCCTGCTGCCAGACAAGTGAGTGCTGTCCCGGAGAAGGTGCAGTTTGCTGGGTGGGTAACGAGGCCATCACAGTGAGGGGCACCACAAGGCACGTGGGTAACCCTCAGGATCTCTGTGTCACCAGCAGTCTCCAAACCAAAGGATTCTGAAGGGTTTTTCCCAGCACAGGTTCCTGGCAATCTGTGGTGTGCCTGCTCCTTTAGCTGCCCACCCCTGGAATGGTGTCCTGGTGCTGCCTGTGGTGCTCTCCACACAAACCCTGTTCCCTGTTCCCTGTTCCCTGCAGCTGGCAGCTCCAGTTCATCCTGTCGGAATTCCGGGGCCAGCTGCCCAAACCCTTTGCCAAGGGCCCCTTGGCCACACGGGTCATTCCCACGGACATGAACGACCAGAACAAGGAGGAGCCATCTCGATATGTAAGGAGCTATCGCTGCTTTCTTTCCCTTGCCTTGCTGGGTGATTTAAATTAATGTAATACCTCTGAGGGGATCTCCCCATTTCTGTTTCCTGGGGAGTTCCAAACCAAAAGTGGTCCCTCTGCAGCACTTGCAAATCTCCCCATTCTTGTGAGTGGCTTCTGTTTGCCTTTCATCTGCCAGTTTTAAGACATAACGATAATAAAAGAAGCAGCAGAAGTAAAAACTCCTAGTTATTGCAGTTTTGGGTTTAGTGTGGTGTGTTAATGTGATCACAGGAATGAGTAGCTCGAAGTCCCCCACAGAAAATATTTGTCACTGAGCAGGAATTGAAATCTTCCTCTTTTATTTCTTTTTAAATATAAAACTATTCATCATATTTGCAGCTGAAGAGGAGGAACTTAATTTGGAACTTAATTGCATTAGTGATTTCAGTGGGAATCTGCTAAGAAAATCTGTATTGATATTATTGATTTATTTCCTGGTTGCACTGTGTTACCTAAACCAAACCAGTGCACAAATAGGAATATTTTAAAATTACTGCTAGCTAGCGTGTTTAAAATTACTAGCAGGTTAAATCTTGGCAATGTTCTGGGTTAAAACTCTTATTCTGAGGCTCATTATGTAGTTACTGGAAATGGGAAGGAGGCGTGTTCCCACCTGAGAGGAGCTGTCTGCTGCAGTGCATTTAATTTATGAAATCTTTAACTGGGGCTTATTTTTAGCACAGACAGCTGGCTGCTGCACAGCCTGTGACTAATGGAGCAAAACACACTTTTGTATCGTGCTTGTTCCTTAATGTCACCCTACAACTTCGTTATTCCTCATGCGAGCTCAAGGGCCTCGGACTTCAGAAATCAGAAATTAAACAGGGGGTTAAAACTCTTACTTTTGACCTGCAAATTACACCAAGAGATCAAGATCTTGCCCCAGATTTATTGAGTACAAGCACACTCAGATTTTTAAAAAAAATAGAAGAATAATTAGCAAGAAGTGGACAGAACTATGAGAGTGAATAAATCCAAATAGCACAAGGCTCTTGGTCATTTAAAGGGGAGAAAACAAATGGTTCAGGAGGATTATCTGAGCCAGAGATAAAACCCATTAATGGCTACAGATCTCACTGTTTCAGGTGTGAGTATCTATTACTGCTCTGCTTGGAAATGGAAGAGTGAACCTCAGTGTTTCTGTTGCTATGAGACACTGGGGAAAGAGTGATTTGATCTTGTTTTGCAATCTCTCCTTCCTTAATCACATTGAGCAGCACTTACCTTGCACTTGCCCGGCTGGGGAGGTGCATTTGTCTCTGAAACTGCTAAGAAAGAGATAAGGAATGTTATTTCTTACCGAGATACATCCAAGCAGGACCAGCAGATTAGGCCTAAAAGCTGTTAACAACAGCTGACTTCAGACAAAGGGGTTTTTAAGCACTTTCTTTTCACTTCCACCACCATCCAGACCCCAAGGCAGCAGCAGATGTGCCCTTAGCTACAGCTCTGTGCTGTTCCCACTCCTGTCAGTCAGGATGGGATCCAATTTAGCTCTCCTCCACTTGGCAGAGCAGTTGCATCAAATAAAGAAAGAGTGGGAGGAGGAAAAGGAAAGGGGAACAGAAGAGGAGAGGATGTAATTTAGAAATCCCTCGCAGCTTTGTTCATTAAGACTCATTCCTTTCTTTCATTTCAAGGTCTGTGCATCACCCAAGCCTCGTGTGAATCCCCAGATCAGTGCAGAGGTGCTGTGTTGGCCCTCTGAGCAGGAGGGGTGTCATGCTTGGCTTCACTGTAACCTGTGAAAATACAAGGGAAACCTGTCTGGCACCTGGAATTTGAAGTCCCAGCCCTTTTAGGGCAGCATTTAGGATGAGACAAGTGAGATCCTTGAGGCAGCAACTTGTCTTTCTCTGAATGATTCCGCATCACTTCCAGAAAAACTTGGTTAGTGGTTTGGGAGTCCTGCTAATGAGCCAGAACCTCTCCCAGGGCCTGGAATGTTCCTCTCACACAGAGCAAGAAGTGGGTTCAGCATCCTCAGCTGCGTTTCCTGTGGTGTAATTTCATTTGCCACTCGGTTGTGATGCCACGGAGCCATCTGCTCTCCACCTAATTAAATTGTTTCCAGCCTCAATTGTTACATGAAACCCCAACGGTGCTTCAGGAAAGGGATCTCAAGTATGGCCAAGGAAGTTGGCAGTAACATTTTGTGGGAGAGTGAACCGAAATCCCTCAAGAAAGAGTTTGAGGGGGTAAGTCAGGATAGGACAGGACTCCAGCAGGAAAGGGGAGGTTTCATAACGTGAGGCTCCTGTTGGATTCCCCCCCAAAGATTTTGCTTGCAAACATTCCAGTTCTGTTACCTGTGTCCTGCAGGAAGCATTTCACCTGTTGCTAGAGATGTAACCCTGTTCTCACTGCTGTGAATGAACACAGACAACCAAAACTGCAGGAAGTGACCCACAGGAATGTCTGTCTTCCTGCAGATTGACATTTCCAAGTGCCACTACCTGGTGGACTTGGACACAGCGACGGAGACCCCGCGGGAGCCCAGGTACTCCTCCAACAAAGAAGAGTGGGTGACCATTGCCTACAAGCCATTCCTTGATGCTTCCAGGTAGGATTTGCACTTCGGAGAGGGAGGGAGGAGGGCTGGCAGGCTGTGATTTGTTTGCAAAAGTGGACAGGGAGGAGAGATCCAGTGGCAAATGCCAGCTTGAAATCCAGTTTCCAGCAAAGTGGAACCTTTGTCAAACTCCTGCTTGCAAAATTTATGACCTAAGTTGCTTTAGAGGGTGAAACTCTGTGAGGAGGGTGAAGGAGTATTTTTATAAAGAGTTCAGTGCCCTCCTGTTTTCCATGAGAGACCTTATTACTTCCTGGTACTTGGGCCCTTCAGGGAGTGGGGCTGGGAAGAGCAGTGGGAAGGAGGGAAAATGTCCGAGCAGCTCCCAGGAGAGCTCTGGTGTTCCCAGCTTGCTGACACAAACAGCTTTTCTTGGCAAGGTCTGCCATGAACTGTATTTTCCAAGAGAACCTGCTGCTACATTTGGGCAGGACTTTGGGAAGTTTGGCCAATGAGTTTTATTAATGAGGCAGTTGAAGCATCAAAAGCACTCCTTGTGCAGAGGATTTGCCCTTAAATGTGCATTTCTGCTTTAAAGCCACATTTGTGTGTTCCTAGAGCTGCTTTATCCTGCTCTCCTCTGCTGAACAGCCAAGCTGTGATGGGTTGGACCTGATCTAGATCCTTTGAAGTCAGTCAGGTCCAGATGAGTGCTGCAGACCCATCGGGTCAGTCCTGGGGCTGTAATTTTTTGGGGGTGCTGTGTGCCCTCCCAGTGCAGTGAGTGCTGCTCCATGCCTGGGCTGTGGAGGGGCACTCGGGGGGCTGCTCCTGCTGAAGCTGTGCCTCGGCTTGGTGAGCAAAGGCATCACCTCAGGGGGAGCAGCAGCTTGTTGGGAGAACCTGGGAGATCCTGAAGTTTCCGAGCTCTGGCCCTGGAGCTGTGGAGAGCACAGGGAGTGGGACAGGGGAGGAGCTGCCTGCCTGAGCCAGCCTGGATCCTCTCAAGCTGGTGGGAGGACAGGGGATCGTTCCCTGCTCTGTCCTCTGGACAAAAGGTGCTGGGAGAGCAGAGCCTGTCCCAGGAGGAGGTCACAGAGCCACGTCCTGAGCCCTGGGTGCTGCCTGTCAGCCTCCTCTGCTCCTGGAAATGCTGCTCCTGATCAGCCCTGCACAGCTGGAGCACGGGCAGTGCGGTGCCTGCAGCGGTGGAGGAGGCCAGGTTGCCATGGCAGCAGCTCTGATTCCCATTCCTCACACACTCCGGGTGGGGCAGGGGAGTTCTCCCTGCCGGGTAAGGGCTGGAAGGGCCCGGCCTTACCTGCGAGGTGTCACTGGCTCTGAGGGGTGACAGAACCTGCAGCGTGTCCCCGTCCTGTCACCCCGAACCTGCTCCCCCTGGAGAGGAGCAGTGAGACAGGAACCAGCAGTGGGCACAGCCTCCCAAGTCCAGGACAAGACACAAGTCCGGGGAAGAGCAGCAAGAGCAAACCACAGGTCTGACCTGCCCTGCTTTAAGCCACTGTGGCATTTAAAGGAGTCACATTTACATTTGGTCCCTGCAGACAAGGTCCAGGCCCCTTTTGCCAGCCCCTCTTGCTCCAGCAGGAGCAAGAGACATTTCAGAGCTCATTCTGGATTCTGTGCTTCATCATTTTTGTCATATATATTGAATATTTAATTTTTTCCTGTCGTTTGGCCCTTGGAGAAGAGGTGGGGTGGATGAGTGGTTAAGGGGCCCAGCTGGACTTCGGTGCTCCCAGACTCTGCCCAGGTCCCACAAACCCTCCCTGTGTCACATTTGGACCAAAGGTTTGTTAGTTCCCCACCCATCCCCAGGAACTTGCTGGCAGTAACTGAAATTTCAGAGTGAGGAGCTTCAGCTTCATGCTGACAGTGGCAGGTGAACAACTGGTTTTGCATCCAAGCACTGGAATTTTGCTGCAGCATCCCCAGGAAGGTTTCCCGTGGCAAACGTTCCTGGTTGTGCTGCTGAGCTCCTTGCTCAGAATGCGTCAGAGCATTTCTAATTTAAGGCAGTGATGTTTGCTCTGGGGTTTTTTCTTTCCCTGAGTGTTCTTGAGTTTGAACTTGAAGCAAATATTGGGGCTCAGGCAGTTCTCAGGAGGGGAGATGACACAAGTTTTGCAGCAGGAGTAGGGAGGTGACAATTGCAGATCTGCCTGGTGGTTGAAGGAGATGCCAGGGTCTCAAAACCCAGATATTTCCTCTTTTTGTTGAGATTGGAAAACCTCAAAGCTGTTTCAGGGATGCAACAAGTGCTTTTATAGGGCTGAGAGTGGAGAAGGGATGGAAATCCCATCTCCATTTTGATTTGAGACAACAGATCTGTGCAGTGCTGTCCCTTCTTGATCGTTGCAGGGAGTTCAGCTGCAGGAGAGCAGCAGCAGGGGTGCAACAGCAAGTTAAGTGCTAGAAATCAATTAAAGGATTAATCTCTCTCCCAGAGGCAGTGGAGAGCTCTCCCCAGGGTCCCACAGGTCTGTGGAGCCAGTGAGGTTTCATCAAGAACCCCTGGAATGTGCCAGGCTGGCATCTCAAACCCAGCACCTGCTTCCAGTGCCTTGGAAACGCCCCTTGCTCCCTCTGAAGTGTAAAACCACTACGAAAATGCAGCTTTTTGGGTTTTTATCACAGCTAGGGAGGAACACAAGTGTCACTTGGGAGCTGAGTGGAGATTTCAGGTTTGCAGCTCAGTGGTTGCAGAGCAAGGGGTGAAAAAAACCCAAACCCATCAAGCACCTCCCCAGCTCAGCCTAAAGTGCAGCTCTTGTTGTGTGAAAATAAATGAAATAAATGAAATAAATGACCCCAGCAGCTCAGCTCTGTCCTGCTGCACTGGAGGCTTCTGGGGCTCGCTGCGAGTCTCCCATTGACGTCAGCAAGTGCAAATGTAAATCTCAGCTGGCTCTGATAAATGCTGCTGCTAATTGAATTAGAGAGCACTCCAAGCCACCAGCTAATTATGCTCCTCAGGAAGCTGCTTTGCCAAGGTCCATTTAATTCTATATTGGCTGAGCGCTCCGAATCTGGCACACAAAAGGGGAAATATATCACAGCTCCCCTCGGAGGAGCACATATTTTCCAGCTCTTTAGGCTGAGCCGTCTGCTTGCTCCAAACACTTGGGTTTTCCATCAATAACAAACAAAATTCTTAGTGCAAAATTAATGATTGGGTCACCTTGTTCAAGTACAGCATTTCCCTGGTTTGATAAGAGCCTGTGTCATTCCTTTAATGGTGTTTTCCTCAAGTTGTTTTCCCCGGTTTTCTTTTAAAAGTAGCTGAATTACTTCTGAAATGGGTGTGTTGGTACAGAATTTAACCCCCAGAGGAGGTGCAAACGTTCAAGGGTTTTCAGAGAGCTTTGATTGTGAGCTTCTTGTGGCTGGGAGGCTCTGGGACCTGTCCCTATGGCACTGGGACCTGTCCCTACGGCACTGGGACCTGCTCGGGTGGCACTGGGACCTGTCCCTGTGGCAGAGTTCATCTCCCTCCTGCCATTCCTTGCTCTTGTCCCTCCTCCAGCCTCTCTCTGAACTCCACTGGCACCAAATTCAGGTTAAAAGTGCAGTTTGGGAGGAATCTCTCACACTGCAGGTCTCCAAGTGCTGCTGTTCCAGTCAGCCTGTGAATTTGGGAAGGGAGACTGGAACATCTTCACTTGGGATTTCCTTCCATCCCACAACAGCCTCCTCTGGCACTGCTGGAACAGAACTGAGTTGCTTTTCCTGAAGTTCAGGCAGGAAGAGGCTCAGCTCCAAGGGTCACTGTGGGTCCAGCTCTGTAACAGAGCATCTGTGCCTGAGCTGGGAGCTGCTCTGTCCTGCGGCAGTGCCTCCTTCAGAACCCCAAAAACCTGGAAAAACAGACCCTGCTCACCCAGCTGGGAGAGATCAGGGCCCTGCTCCTGCTGCCTGGGAGCCGAGTGCTGATTAAGGCTCCACACACTCAGTCTCTGGGGGACAAATTTAGCAGCAAATGCAAATAGAACATTAAATATATTCCTGTCATCTGTCACCCAGCCCCTTCCCTGTGCCATCTGCTGTCTGAGGTGGCTGAGCCCGACACAGAGGGGTGACAGGAGGTGAAGGTTCCCTCTCTCTGAGCTGAGAGCTGTCCCCGAGCTGGGAGGGGACCGGGAGGGTGCAGGAGCTGCCTGATCCCAGCTGAGCCCAGCAGGGCTGTGCAGGAGCCCCTGGGGAGATGCAGCTCCAGTGGCAGTTTCTGCCATTGTTTCCCAGCCATATTTGAAAGATCTCCAGTGCTGCCTTACAGCGAGCAAACAAAACACAAAAATTCATCTTTCTGCTAAAAAAATTGCTCGAATTGGATGTCCAGAACAGCAGAGCTGGGAGTTGAAGTGACCAGCAAGTGTGTGCCATCCCTGACCACTCAGCAATCCAAACTGGAGTGCTGCTGCTGCTTTTCTGAGCTCCCTGTGACTGGGGTTACCCTTGGGGCTGGCAGCGTTGATATTTCCCATCCAGTTGATCCTAAAGACATAAAGAGAGAAGCTGCAGTGCTGAGGAAGCAGAACTCTGCCTCAGCCCCGATTTCAATGAGTTGCTCAAATTTTTGAAGCTTCACAAAGCTCGGAGCTGCTGCTGAAGGATGTTTTATTTGTCCACTTCACACTGAAACCTGGACTTCACTGTTAGTGAGAGAATACATCCATTCAGAATGCCCTCAGCCAGCACAGCTCCAGCAATTAGCAACGCAGTCAAAGCTGCTAATTTCACCCAGCCATCATTAAGTCCTCCGTGCTCCACTGGTCCAGTTTTTGAAAGGCTGTGAAATGCCAGCTCTGGCAGGGCATGGAGTGAGTGTGGGTTTTAGAGCTGCCCAGCCCTCTGTAATTCAGTATTTCCACAGAAGATCAGCTCAAGAGCCAAACTTCAAAATACCAGTCCCAATCAAAGCTGCTTTTTGCTCCTCAGAGAGGCGTGGGGGAAAAGGCAGCCAGGAAGATGGGATAGAAAGGAGATTCCAGGAGGGAAATTCAGCCTTCCACCTTGGCAGTGCCCTGAGGGACAGGGCTGTGAGACCCCCCAGGTCCCCTGGGTGCTGATAATCTGGGATTTAAATTCCTTCCCCTAGTTACAGCACCGCCCTGCCCTCTGTCCCCTTCAATCCCGCTGGGAATGGATGGTGGGCATGAGGCTGCTCTCTCAATGACCCAAACCAGCTCTGGAGGCACCACAAAGAGAGAATTGGGCATTTAAGAGCGATTTGCTTTTCCTTTCTGCTGTTCCAGGTCCTCGCGGCTGCTGCGGGCGTTCTACGTCCCCCTGCTGTCGGAGCAGCACACGTGGTACTCCAACTACACCATCCTGAAACCCCGCAGGAAGCAAGCCAGGAGGAAGATGGGAGGCTAGGAACACGCCTGGGCCAGCAGAAAAACACCCCAAAGCATCTGCTGGCACTCTTGGACAGCTCCCTGTGGGAAGGATGGTGCTGGGAGGATTCCCTGGTGAGCTCTGGCAGCCTCTGCTCCTCTGTCAGGCTCTGCTCTGCCTCAAGCCATTGGAAAATGCAGCAGCCACCTATGGATGTGTTATCCCTGCTGCTCCCTGTGTTGTTCTCTCTTACAGCAGAGAAGAGAAAAATGGAAAATAAAAAGGGGTGGCACCGCCAGGTTCTGCTCCAGGCTGCAAATCTGGGAAAATCCAGCTCAAATTCTTCTCTGTCTCTCTCCCACCCACCCCTCCTCATCTGCTCAAGCAGTGCTTTCTTTCACCCAGGGAATTTTTTTCAGGTAACAAAGCTTAGAAATTTTCCTTTTCCAAGGGGAAAAGAGGAAAACCACCTGACTGACAATGAACTGGAACACACTAAATCTCAAGGAATGAAGCATCGTGCACCACAGAGGAACAGCCTAAAGCTGCTCTGTCCAGGAGACATTTCCAGGGATAATCCTGTGCTTTTGGGAACAAAAAAACCAAACTGAGACAATTATGTGTTTAATGGGATCAGAGTGTTCGTGTTACCTGTGACGCCAAGTGTTTGTTTGCTATTTATAATGATTTTTCCAAGATCCTTTGAATTCTAGACTCCAGCATCTTAAAAATTCTGGAATCATCCAGAGAGGAGAAGGATAAATGCATTTTTTTTTTGCAGTTCTGTTTCCCAGAATAGCCAGGATGTGTTACGTGGGTCCAACATGCCTCAGAGCAGCTCTGTGCTTATTCTATCTCCGTTTGCAAACGTGCAGCATCCCAAGCTGGATGGAGGGAGCTGTTCTCACTCACATCCCTGGAATTCTGTGGGGATGGCAGGGGTGGAGCAGAGGGGGAGTTCTGCCCCAGCCCCGTGGTGTGACTGTGGTTGGGTTGGCGTGAGCAGGGAGCAGATTTGGATGTTTGGGGTCCAGAAAGGCTCTGGGGCCCCTTGTGTTGGTGCAGGGGCTGGCTGCAGGGCTCAGCAGGCTGGGAGGGCTGTGATCCCCCCTGATGCTGCTGGGACAGAGCAGGAGGAGCTGCACGAGCAGCAGGGCTGGGCTGAGTCACGGGATCAGCTCCAGAAACACAGAAGAGGTTCTGAATCCCCTGCGTTGCATTAAGGAGGTTCTGAACGTTTGTGCTACAAACAGTGCCCAGCCTGGAGTCTGGATGGTCACACCATGGAGGATCCCGCTGCACCCCACGCCCTGGAGCAGCAGCTGGAAGCTGAGGCTCCAAACTCAGATTTAGGGTGGTGTCTAAGCCGTGCCATCCTGGGGGAAGTGGATTTCAGCCCCTGAAAGCCTCCCCCTTCCCGAGTGTCAGCTCCGAGGGGCTCTGAGGTCTCCCAGGAGTGGTGGCTGAGCTGGGCTGGGCTGGGAGGGCAGAGCTGGCATCAGTGCTTTGTGTCCCTGTCCATCTCTCCCCTCTCCTGCAGCCACCTCTGCCCTCACTGGAGTTTGCCCAGGGCTCTCCGGTGCCGGTGATCCAAACCAAAACTGCTGCCCTGCTTGCTGATCTCCCCTCGCTGCCCCCCGAAAGCAAAGAGAGCCAGGGCTGAGCTGCAGCAGCTCTGTGCTGCTGCTGCTGTGACTGCCCCGTGTCCCAGCCCGTCACAGCTCATAAACACCCGCTGGAAACCACCGTGGCTGCTCCACCTTTCTGTCCAGCTGGATCCCTGCTCTGGAATGATGGTTGGGGACTGATAAGTTCACGATAATTGGGAGTTAGCAATGTTTTCCAGAGTAAACACAGGTGCAGTGCTGTCCCTCACTGTCCTGCAATCCATGAATGCTGCCGGGGAGGTGAGTTATGGGTGAGTGTTAAACGTGACAGATAAAACAGGCTTCAAACGCTTTTTTGCAGAAAGGGTGAAGCTTCCTTGGTGTCTCACCGTCCTTGTGGTATTGGTGTAACCCTTGTCCAGCCCGGAGAGAACAAAGAGGAATTCTGTGTTGAAATGAGCTGGTTGGAAAGGCTCTGAGGGTGGGGAGCTGATCCCTGAAATTACCCAGCCTCAGAACACCCTGTGCAGGTGCTGCCCAGCCCAGCCCTGTTCTCTCCCTTGCACAAAGATGAGGCTGTTTTGACCTTTCCTGTTTTTCATCCTCCCCTCGGAGCTGCCTGGGGAAGCTCCAACACTTTGAGTCAGCAAGAAACAGCTCCAGGGCCTCTGGATGTGGGGTTGGTGGTGGATTCGCACTGCCGGGTCTGGTTTGGGACCTGCCCGGTGGTCAAGGCACGGCAGAGTTGGGGTTTTACCTTGATTTAGGGACGGGTGGCTCTTCCACACCCCTGGCATCCTCTCCAGCAGGTGCAGCCCTTCCCTGCCGCTCCCAGAGCTTATCCCAGGGGCTCCTGGTGTTCCACGTGCTGCAGCTCCGAGAATCCAACGGGTCAGAGCAGTCCCCGTGCTCCTTGGCTCCTCACCTTCCCGGGAATCTGCTCCCGGGACAGAGCTTTCCAGCAGCTCTCTGCAGTTCTGGCTGGATCACGCCATGAACAAGCCCAAACCCTATTATTAGACTCTGGGAACTGCTGCCTTAGAGACAGGTTTGCTTATAAATATCCATCATTTTCTCTCTGGCTCCAAAGCTGGCGAGGAAAGGGATTCTCTGCCCTTCCAGAACCTGCCTGCCCCTGCTCTTGGAGCTTCTCCCCGCCCGAGCTCATCCTTGCAGCCCCCCAAATTCCGGCTGTGGGGATGAGACAGCCACCCCGGTGTCAGCAGGGTTTCTGTGACCCTTCAGCTCTCCCTGCTCCCTCTGTCCTCCCGCAGGGGGGGGGTTTAACCCCCTGGCCCTCCTTTTCAGCCCCAGGGGTCCCGGTGGGAACCGTGCCGGGTTAGCCCCGCTCCTGGCCGGGAAGCGCTGCTCCAGCTCTTCCTCGGGCTCCCGGGAGAGGGCATCGCGCTCCAGGAGAACCGGGAAGGGCCGGGTGGGTGCCCAGGGCTGAAATCCTGGGGATGGGCTGGGGAAATGGGGCTTTTGCTGCGGGTAAAACTTGGGATTTCAGGGTGGAAGTCGCAGCCTCCTCTGTGCTCTCCTGGAAGACACGATGCTGACTTTTCCCCTCCCCACGAGGACCTGTCCCTGTTGCTGTGACAGCTCTGGGGGTCCCGTTTTAGGCGTCTCAGGTGTTTTGTGGCAGCCAGACCCGAGAGAGGAGGCTGCAGCAGCCCCTGCGTGGCTGGAGAGGGGGAACATCCCTCCCTTTGTGTCCCTGGGGAGTCTCCACCGCTGCCATGGACAAACACCCCCCTGCCTAATTGGGATTATCCCTGGACCTCATTTTCTGCAGAGAGCTGACACTTATTGACAGATAATCCATGTCTGTGTGGAACACCAGTGATTAATTGCTTCCTCTCGGTCGGGCTCTGTCTCGCAGAGTTTGCTAACAAACATTTCATCCCTGGCAGTCCAAAAGAAAAGGTTGTGGGAGCTGCTGGGGAATCCAGGGCTGTGCTTGTCCTTCCCAGCAATGACAGGCCTGGAGAGGGGAACCATGGAGGAGGATTAGGTGCCATCCTTACTCACCTTTTTGGGCCCCAACAGGTGAGAGGGAGCAGTAATTTATGAGGGAAATGGGTGGTCTGACTTCTCCATTTTGTGCCAATCAGGAGAACAAGGCAGAACAAACCACAGGAGCTTTTTATTTTCCTTTTTTACATCATGAAAACTCGCTGGGATTTTGGCTGCAGCGTGTATTCCACGGTTTTCAGGCAGGGAGGTGTTTTAAATGTTAAATACAGGGAAAGAAAAGATTTCAGGGAGCTCGCCAACAGTGTCAGGGTTAACGGGGCTGCCTCTGAAATGTCACCTGGGCTCTGACGTGCCTCTGGTGCATGAATGATTTACAGGAACAGCAGCTCTGAGCTGAGCCTGTCAGATGATCCAGAGCTGTGTTCCCACCCCCAAAATCTGCTTTTCCCCTCAGCTGTCTGGCAGGCTCCACTCAAGGCCCACCAGGAGTGGGAAGGGGGGTGAATTTGGGCATTTTTTGCAGCTCTATGTAACCAGGGACAGGCTGGGGCTGTGCCAGGGCAGGGTCAGGTGGGATTTCAGGGAAAGGTTCTTCCCCCAGAGGGTGCTGGGCACAGGGAATGGGCACGGCCCCGAGGCTGCCAGAGCTCCAGGAGCGTTTGGGCACCGCTCCCAGGGATGCCCAGGGTGGATTTTGGGGTGTCTCTGCAGGGCCAGGAGCTGGATTTGACGATCCCCGTGGGCCCCTTCCATTCAGGATATTCTGTGGATCTATTATTTTTGCTGGTGAGTTCACAGACGCATTCCTGTGGACTCTGCTCCTCCCGGAGGGGTGGTGAAAGCTGTTGATGTGTTTTTGTGCTGGGTTCTTCACGCCCTAAATAGCTCTGGCCAGTTCTGCCTCAGCTGACTGGAGTGGATGGTGCTTGGACAGCAGATTCTGCTGAGGGAAACCGGTGCAGGCAGAAGCCGATTCCTGCAACCTCTTGAGAGGACTCCTGGTTAAAAGAGGGCAGGGAGGGTCCAGCATCTCCCCAGGAGGAGCTGGGCTTTGTTTCCTGCTCTGCTGGGGCACTCGGTGTTCCTGGTGCTCCGTTCTCACTCCAGGGGTGTGGAGAGCCCGTTCCCTGCCATGGGAATTCCCGGGATGTGTTCAGCTCCTCTCCGGAGGCTGCAGGCAGCCTCTGGGATCCCTCTGCCCGTCAACAGAGCCATTGTGCAGACCAACCACCCAGTGCCACCTTCCAGAAATATTTGCTGAGAGACTTCCTTGTGTTTTGTGTTCCTGCTGCCTTGGGAGGGCTCCTCCTCTGCGCCAGAGCTGCCCTCACCAAAAAGGAGGATGAGCTGGCTTTTCCCCTTAACCAGTCAATATTTACCCTCCCAGGCAAGCTGTTAAAACGCTGCTGCTCTCTTGTTTTTGGTGTTTGTTTCTCCTGCCTTGCTGGAATCTTGCCCCAGAGTCTCCCACACTGGCAGCTTTTGTCTGTGCAGCAGGGACACGTGGGAGTTCCTAAAGACGAGGCTGGGGGAGCCTTCCCGGCACTGCCAGGTCATGTTTGCATCTTCTCCTCTGGCTGTGGGGGGTGTTCAGCCCCTCTGCCCCAAGGAAGGCTGGAGCTGGGGAGGGGGAAGCCACGGGATCATTGATTTAATCCCAAGGTGAAATCTCCGGAGGAAGCCACAGGCTCATTTGTTCAACCCCCAAATGGAATCTTGCTTCCACGAAAATCCGGGAGGAAAGGTGACAAGGATGGTCTCCAGCAGCAGGTTTTTTAGGAGTCCTGATAAACAAACTTTGCCAGAGGCCCATCCGAATGGATTTGTGGTGTGTGCACCCCTTGTGTGTAGCATTACCTGGAGCTTTGTCACTCCAAGTCCTTGGTCTCTTTATTTTCAGTTATTGAGACCCCTCATTTCCCGATTTCTGCAATTCCTATGATCCCCAAGCATTTTTTTCTTCCAGAGGGGAATGACATTTGCTGCCCTGCCTTTCAGTGCAGAGCTGCGTTTCTGCTTTGCTGAGAGGCTTGAAGATCCTCCCTGGCACAGATCCTCCCTGGCAAACTGTTGGGTTTGTTGAAGTTGTTTGGCTCCAGCAGGAAACTTTTCTCCTGCACTGGTAGGGGAAGGCAGCCTGGTCCTTAATTGCTCTCTGCAGCTTGGCCAAGTGAAATCCATCTCTGTGCCCTCGGAGCTGAAGCCAAAGCAAACATCCCCGATGGTCCCTTGTGCTGTGTAACTCCTCGCTGGGCGAGCCTGGTTCCAAGCCCGTCTCTCCTGGGATTTTTAACCTCTGCAGGAGGAGGATTTAAAGCTCTCCTGGGCAGGAGGGCTCCTCGTTGGTTTTGAAGGGTGATTTGCACCGGTTTATCCTCGTTTAGTTCTGCCTCAGAAAGGAGAAATCATTGGTGAAGAAGGTGTTTGTTTTACCTTTTAGCACCAGCTGGATCCATCTCTCCTGCTGGGAATCATTTGCTCGATTCATCAGTTTTAGTTTGGTTGGTTTCTGCTCTGCCCTTTGCACGTTTAACTGTTTTGGGGGGTTTGTTCAAAATCCCAGTTCTGTCATTTCTTACCCCTCGCTGCTGCAGTCAGAAGTTCGAGGCACCCGGGGTGGGGATAAATCCCGGGAAGCCTTGACAAGAACCCTGGAATCTGTGTGGAAAACCATGGATTCCTCCCTGGGAGGGTGGCCCGTTTATACCCCTGCAGGGGAGGGAGGGGATTAAAGCCCCAAAGCCAGGTTGTTGTGGTTTTGCCTTTTCAGTGGGAATGTTTCCCTAAACCTCTCAGGCCAAAGCCCAGACTGGACTGAGTTTGAATAACATGACGAGGAGCTTTCAAACTGAATTTAGGTTGGATATTGGGAATAAATTCCTCCCTGGGAGGGTGGGGAGGCTCTGGAATGGCTTCCCCAGAGCAGCTGTGCTGCCCCTGGATCCCTGGCAGTGCCTGAGGCCGGGCTGGAGCCACTGGAAGGTGTCTCTGCCCAAGGCAGGGGTGGAGTGGGACGGGATTTAATGGTCCCAGACCATTCCAGGACCCCCCGAGAAGGGGAGGGTGAAACGGGGCGCTGCTGCTGCAGCTGTGGGGTGCACAGCTCTCCTCTGGCACAGCTCCCGGGCTCTGTCCGGAGAATTTGTGTGCCCCAGCCCCTCTGTGAGCTGCTTTGCAAGGAAGGAAATCAGCCTCCAGTCCCTGCTCCCCTCCAGCTCCCCTGGGAGATGGGGCAGAGCTGGGATGGGGGCAAAGGGATCTTCCAGCCCGTACAAGTCTTGGATAATCCCTCCAGAAACGCTGTGGCCCAGCTTTCCTGAAGGCAAACTTCGGGTTGCTTCCGTCCCTTTGACCCATGGTCATTTTCAAAGCTTAAGTGGAATTTTTCAGGTGGTTCCAGCTTGCCTTGGTGTGTGATTGATGAGCAATTACGAGCAGATATAAATAATAGTGGATTTAAGCGTGTATGGATGCTACAATTAAAAGCTCTATTGCAATATTTATTAATATTTAATTACAGATGTCAAAGGTTGCTCTGTAATTCTGCAGGACTTGACTGATCTTCCTGGGGAGGGAGCAGCTCCTGTGTGTAATTCCAGCACTGTTCAGGGGATAAAGCCCTGCTGTGGGTCTCGATGTGGGATCCGAGCTGCTGGAGCTGTCACCGTGCTGGAAGGGCCTGGTTTTCCTGCTGGTTTCTTCCTGTAGGGACATTTGGTCTTTTCCCATAAAGATTTGCCCCATAACAGGGCAGGACAGAGCTCGGACTAAAGCCTTGTCCTCACAATCTGGTGAGAAAAATCGGGTTTTTCCCAGTTGTATTTTAACCCCGCTGGCGTGAAGGGTTTGGATATTTTTTTTTCGGCTTATAAAACTTCTACATCCTGTTTAGAGAAAAAAACCCACTTCACGGAGGGTTTGTACCCTGCAGACTGGGCTGTGCTGTGTCCAGAGTCACCCCTGACACAGCAAATCCTCCAGCAAACCTTCGGCCTCGCCTGCCTTGTGACCGAAGCCGAGGGGAGAGGGCACCGCTGGCCCCACCCCAGCGGCTGCTCCTGGCTCCAAACCCGGGGCTGCCGCTCAGAGCCTCGGCGCCGGCAGCTGCCTCTGCCCTTGGGAAATGCTTTGGCCGTTTCTGTGTAGATACAGCCCAAAATAACCCCTTCACCCCAAAACCGCCGCGTGTTCTGTGAAACCCCCCTGCCCCAGATCCCTGGTGGGTTTGGGAATGCCTTTGCTTAGGAGCAGTCCCTGGGAGGGAAATATCCTGACTTTTGTTCTGGTTTCTGGACCAGGCATCGCTCTGAGGGATTGTCCCCAAAACCTGGGGCAGGTGGGGATAAAAAAGAGCTTTTGAAGTGTCACTTGGTCTGCTCCCAGAGCTCTCCCTTGTGCTTGGGTCACGCCAGCCCCATCCCAGGGTTTTCTGCCCCAAAACCACAATCTGGACATTGAATCTGCTGCAGGTGTGGGGAGCCAAAGGCGGGCAGGGGGACAGGGCAGCTGCTGGGGACAAGCGGCTCAAATTACCCAAATCAGCGGTGCCTGGGGGCTCTGAGGGTGCCCCGGGGCTGAGCTGAGTTTGCTGCTCCCGTGGAGGCCACGCTGGAGGAGCTTCTGGATCGTCAGGTGGAGGTGTGTTCCTTTTCTTGTTCCTTTTTGTGTTCCTTTTCGTGTTCTTTTTAATGTTTCTATTTCGCCTTGGTTTCAGGGTTGCTCCTAGTCACGGCTCCTTTTGGTTGGCAGCTGAAATGTGTGGTTGTTCCCCTTTTTCCCTTTATTTCTGGCTCTTTCTGAGCCCCTTCATCCCGCTTCTGGGTCTGGAAAGGTTTCCCCCATCCCCCAGTGACCCAGCTGGGAACAATGCAGAGCTCCCAGCGCTGCACCGGAGCTGCCAGGAGCTGACGTTGCCTTCCCTTCTGAGCCTCTCCAGGCTTATTTTTAGGCAGTTTACAATTAATTCTTTTGCAGAAAAAAACAATTAAAATTGCCATTGTGGCTTCTAAGAACTGTTGATAGAAAAATCAGCCCTTTTAAAGGCTGGTATTCTGGGACAAATCCCCCAGGGAAAGGGAAAAATGTGGCTGTGTCGTGCCAGGGCTCCAGGCAACGTGTTCAAAATAAACCAGAAATGCCGGGGTTTTGCTTCCACTCCGCTCTTCTTACTCAGCCTCCAGTTCTGAGTCAGGGGTGAGGCAGGGATGAGCTGCTAATGAACCCTTGTTTTCCTGCTGGTGCTCTGCGTGTTTATCTTGATTAAATCGTGGCATCCGAGCAGGTCAGAGTGGAATTATTGGGGCAGCTTGGAGCTCAAGGAGCTCAGGGAGCAGAGGGGCTTTCCTGATGGGGATTTTGGAAAGCCTTCCCCCCAAAATTCCTGTTGTTTTAACGGCTGAGACGAAGTGAATCACTCGGATTATTTGCTTTTCAAGTCCGTCTTGCCCCATGGAATATTAAATGCACCAGTTCTTGCCATTATTGTCAATATTTAGGATGAGTTTGGTCAAAGAACTGAGAAACGTCTGATCTTTGTAGAGCTCTGGCCTCTCTTCAAAAATGCGATTATTTTAAGTAAACATTAATAAAAATGTGATGTGTTTGGGGGCCACAGGAGTGTCTTTGGAGCCAGAGGCTGAGGGTTGGACTGGGAAGGGTAAAGGTTGAAGCCACGTGCTCCCAGAAGGAGGTCAGGGCTTTGCTTGTTTTTAACTCGAGCTTGGCACGGGTGGGATCTGTGTCTGCTGGCCAAGGGTGATTTGGGGCTGGAAATGGAGAATTGTGGTGCGAGGGGGTGAGGTCTGGGGCCTCTGTGCAGGGTTTAGAGCAGCACATGCCCCTCTGGGTGCCTGCTGGGCGCTGGGGTTCTGGTTTGTGCCCCAGGCTTTAGGCAATTCCTGCTGGAACAGAGCTGTGGCATTTTGAGAGTTTTGTGTGTGTTTTTGTGGTTATGTGGCGTTTTTTGGGGGTTTCATTTTTGTGACCTTGCTGCATCCAGAGCTGGTGGATGGCGGGGGAAATTTGGCAGCCGTTTCTTCCATTTCCAGCAGGAGAAGTTCTGTGCTTCACTCCTGGGGGAGGTTCAAACCCTCCAGAACCCACCCTGGCTCTGGGGGCTGAATTNTTTTCCAGCAGGAGAAGTTCTGTGCTTTGCTCCCAGGGAAGGGTTCAAACCCTCCGGAACCCGCCCTGGCTCTGGGAGCTGAATTACCTGGGGCTTGTGGGGAGCGGGGTGGCCCGGACAGATGTGTGGGGATGGNGGCCAGGACAGATGTGTCGCCGTGGCCAGGACAGATGTGTCGCCATGGCCCGGACAGATGTGTCGCCATGGCAACGCTCCGCGCTGGCAGAGGGAGCCGCAGCCCTGCCCTGCCGTGCCCCCTCCCGCTGGCAGCCCCTGATTAGCGGGACTCATTAATCACCCCCGACAGCCCCTCGGTGCCGCTGCCTGACGCGAGCAGCGCTAACGAGGCTCGGCTGTTAATTTGCTGCCTTAATGATGATGTTCTCCCGCTCCGGCTGGCGGGAGCGGGGCGGGAGCCCGGGAAAGGGCTCGGCTGGGCTCTGCCCGAGGGCAGCACGCCCGCCGGGATGGGGAGCTCCGAGCGCTGCCTGGGGGGTGCCGGGCTCTCCTTTCCCGGCTCCAGGGAATTTTCGGAGCCGAGGATCGTGCCTTTCTCGGTGTCCGGAGTTCCTCCCCTGCCGTTTTCTGGGCGCTGCGCAGCCCCGGGGTTGCGGTGGGTGCAGACCAGGCTGGGGGTTCCGGTTTGCTGGAGGACAGGACTCAGATCCTGCAGGGTCCTTTGCAGTGGCAAGGAGCTCTTTGGTGAGGTTAAACCCCCTGGACCCCCAGAGCAGGAGCTTCTCCAAGAGACCACGATGTAAATCGTTAATTACGAACAGAACAGCCTGCCCTGGAATAGGAAAAGGAACAGGAAAATGTTGCCTTTGCTCCCTTCTGAGAGGTTTTGCCCTCTGAGATCTGTGTATGACAGCACCTGAGCTGAGCAGCGGTGAGAGAGAGAAGCTCAAGCTATTTATATTTGTATAAACATATAAAATACATTATATCCTATTTTTCTTGGGGGCTGGTGGTCCGGGCGAGCGCTGCCTTGCTCCGAGGAAGCATTTTCCATGGAAACAGCCACCTGAGGCTCCCGGGCTCCGTGCAAAGGCAGACCCAGGTGATTCGGGGGATCGTTTCCCCGCTCCCCCCCGGCTCTCTGCTCCCCAGCAGGGAGCTCTGAACCCCCAGAACGTGCCTGGCCTTGGCAAGGCGCTCCCAGCCCGGTAAATGGCCATTTGCGGGTATTTTGGGAACACATCCCATCAGCTCCCCGTGTGCGAGCGGTTTTCTTGCTGCTCTGCAAACCAACCCCACACGGATCCTTATCACAGCACCGTCGCCTTTATTGGCTGATAAATCACTCCAGCAGGGGCTGTTACATAAAACCAGGTGATGGCATTTCCCTGGCAGGAAATCACCAGGTTTAGGGACCTTTTTGAGCGGAGAGATCTCTCCTGAAAGCCCCATATTTAAATTCTTTCCCAACAGAGTGACAGCTCCGGGGAAAACGGAGCCTTCCTGGGAGGGATGTTGGATTGGAAACCCTGGGGAAATGCGCTGATAGAACTTTAACTCCTTCTCCTGTAAGATTTGTGGGGTTTCCAGCAGCAGGCAGAGTTTTGCTGTGGTTATTCAATTATTGGCACGGGGTGGAATTCTCTGCTGCCGGAGCTGCAGGTGTGATTTTTCATCAGGGGCCATTTCTTTTAAATTAGAGGATGTTCCTTCCGTGGTTTCAGTTTCTACTCAATCTTGTGGTTTTACACGCAGATTAACCTCGAATTTCTCCGTTTGCCTGCGTGTCCACGCTCTCCTACAATTTACTGTTTGTTCTGCTGGTTTTTAACCGCTGAGAATCAGGATAACCTGTCCAAAATCAGATTAATACCAGGTTTAGTCCGCACAGAGCCTGTTCCTTTAGCCTTGCAAACCCCAGTCAGTGACGCCGAGTTATTCTCTGTACCTTGAGGTGCAACCAATGGAATCCTCAAAGCAGCGGGGGCAGAAACATTTCCCTGATTTCTCGCTGATCCTTATCCCTCGGAGGGTTTGCCTCAAATTCCCAGCTGATTCCCCGTGAGGGTCACCCAATTAGAAGTTTCTTTCCACCCTGTTTGGAACGAGCTCCCTGCCATCTGACCTCCCCTCCAGTGCAATATTCCCAGCAGAAAATCCCCTGAATCAGCAAAACCCTCCGGTGCCTGAACTCGCAATTCTTTCCCCACAGTGACCTGCTTGGCCGTGTTCCCATCAGGGTCAGGGCTGCAGAATTTTTGCCTCGTTTTCCAGTCTTGCACTTTGTCCAGCGGTGGAGGGAGAAAGGGAGGAGAGGAGAATTAATTCCTGCTGTAGTTTTATGTTCAGCCTGACAGAGTCCTCAATTTCAGGTACAGGGTGATTAATTGCAAAATCCACCCACAAATATTTTTTTTATAAGGTGCCCATCGGCTCCATTCTTACTTGGAAATACCAACAGTTAGGATGAGACTGGTTGGTCTGTTTTTATTAAATATCCTAAAATGATATTAGCATGAAACCCAGCATATATTTCCCTTTTATTTTGGTTGCCCTGCAGTTACACCCATAAACTTTCCGCTTACATTTCGTGTTCTTCAGAAAACAGTGTTGCAACAAGGCAAGGTCTTAGAAGAGGGGGAAAATGTGATTTCAATGTAAAATAAATTTGATTTCGCTTGCACTCTCATGCCCACAAGCACCAAGGTGTGCGATCCAGTCAGGATTCCTCAGGGAGGGGCAGGACAGGAATCTGAAACACGCGTGGACCACTGAGAGAGGGATAATTCCGCACAGATAAAGCCTCCAAACGCTCTCATGGCCTGGGACTGCTTTGCATCGGGGCTGTCTCCTCCCTTTCCCACTTCCCAGTGGCTTTCCCTCCACTTTTCCTTCAACTCATCTTCCCCCCTGTCCCTTTCCTTTGCCCTGCACCAAAAGGAATTGGGGATGAAGCTTTTCCAGGCTAACCCTGGCAGTGTTCAGGACGTGGGGCGAGGTGACCGAGGGCTGAGGCTCACACCCTCAGGGCTGATGTGCCCCGAATTCAGACAGAGTTTCAGGGTTTCCCTCGGATTGTCCAAACCAGCTCAGCAGCAGAGCTGTGTGCACGGAATTCAGGCGGTTTTGAGGCTCTTTTTGGATTTTCCAAGCCTGCTCAGCAGCAGAGCTGTCAGGGGTTTGGGGTGTTTTCCCTGTCCCTGTGTCCTGTTTGTGGGGACAGGTGAGTGGCACTGTGCAGCTCCAGTCACCCTGTGAGGGGTTTGGGGTGTTTTCCCTGTCCCTGTGTCCTGTTTGTGGGGACAGGTGAGTGACACTGTGTAGCTCCAGTCACTCTGTGACCCTGTCAGGGGTTTGGGGTGTTTTCCTGTCCCCGTGTCCTGGCTGTGGGGCTGTGGGGACAGGTTACACCTTCTGGTTAAAGGGTTTTGTGTCCCTGTGTGTCACAAGAACCCTCAGGAGCGGCTGTTTGGGGCTCAGTCACCCCCTAAAGGAGTTTTGGGGTGGGGGAACGGGTGAATCCAATGGTTCTCCACTAACTTTTGCACTTTATCTCCAAACATCACACTTGGATATCAGCAAGAACACTGAGGGCCACAGGAATGTCACTAAGGATGTTAAAAAAGAACTTTTGAGGGTTTTTTCAGTGGTTTTTGATCTCATCTTGAGTAATTTTGAATGAGCCTTCTTTAGTGAAAGTGGAAAGTGCTGTGACAGCCCTGTGGCACCAAGTTTTCCAGTCTCTCCAAATTAATATTTGGCAAAAGTCAGTGGAACCAACAACCCCAAGTGTGTCAGAACCATGGGAAGCAAACCTCAGTCATGGAAATGCAGTGCTTGCAGCAGACAGGAATTTCCTTGGAGCCTCAGAGAGAGAATAACCTGACCCTAATGAAGACAAGAGTGGCAGGCGCTGCTTTAGCTCACTAGAAATTTAAAAAATGAAATGCACATATTCTTTATTTTGTATTAATACACTGTAACTGCTTTACAGAGTCCAGCAGATCAGTTGCATGTAAATACTACAGATGAACTTGCCAAACTGGAGCTCACAAAACTAGTGCATTTATCCCAAAGCAGAGACTAAACCCTCTAAATCCTTAAAAAAATACATTAAAGAACATACCACACACACACATATTGCACTTTTCTCCGTATGAAATTTGTACCCCATATACATCACACCAAAGTCTCTTCAAAGGAGGCTGTAGTACAAGATAATAAAGCTAATAATTACTCTAACAGTAGTGTACACAGTTCTCTAATGTTAGAACAGAACAGATTGGAACAAAAAAGCCACTTCAAAGGAGTAGGAAGTGGTGCCCAATGGATCCTCTCTGTATGAGAAGGCTTCAGAAGCCTTTTAGTCCTAATTGGCTTAAAGGAAATTACATGAAATGTTAAATATGCTTTTGGCTGAGGGGAAAGAGTCAGGCTAAACTACATTAAAAAACACTGCAGCTTCCCCCTGCCCAGCACTGCAAAGCTCAAAGGAGCTCAGACTGGTTGGCACATCCTGATAAACGAATCGCAGAACTCCAGAACGGAATTATTTTGATCTTTGGAGTCCTGAACCAGGCAGGACCCTGGAGCTGGATGGGGAAGGAAGTGGTTACGGCCCTGGCAGGCAGCCAGCTCCTGGAGCAGGACGGGGCTGTCTCCTGCAGAGTGCTGGCTGGGCTGGGGCAGCTCCCGCCGCAGATATTCCCCTTCCAGAACGCCCGGGCCACGCTGGGGGCAGGCAAGGAGGAGGGGAAGGACAGGGCTCTGTTTCCTCCTTGCTCCTGCTCCGTTCTGCTGCAGTTTGTGCCAGGCTGTCTCCCCTCTCTCTCACTGGGTTTGTGTGTTCCGCTGTGCCAGACAATTCCCTCCCGAAGGGAAGCCTCACAACAAAAACCTTCTCTCAGCTGCTGAAAGCAGAGCTCTGGCCATCTTTCTCTTGTGATCCCTGTTCCTTAACCCCTCCTTTGCTGCTGCTGCTGCCTTGAGCATACCTGTGATGGCAGAGGGAGGAGCTGGACTGAGCCAGACCTGGGCCAGTGTCAGAGCAGGCTCTGGGGAGCAGGAGCTGCCTCTGCCTGAGCACCCAGGGACCTTCTGTCCCCTGCCAAACCCTTCCCCTTCACACACAGTGGCCAAACTCCTCCTGTTCGGTGTTTGAACGTGGTCTTATTGCTGTAAATGCTGATTATCCACCTCCCTGCCCCTGGGGATTTGCAGTGCCAAAGACCCAACCTTCCAGCAAACTCTGGTGTGATCAGCACAGTTCCTCTCGCTCCTTGTGCTTTAATGAAGCTGCAATTGTGCTTAAAGTTTGCTCAGAAAGGGCTGGCCTGGCCCCTGGGCTGGCCTGTCCCACCGTCCTGCAAGGTAGAGACACCCCCAAACCAGAGATCCCAGCTCCTGCAGCTCCCTGAGCCGTCCCCCTCCTGTGACTTGGGTTTCGTGACTGGAAAGTTCTGGAGACACAACTCCTGGTGGAGCTGGAGCATCCCTTGGAAAGGCTGACACATCAACAGTTTGATGCTGAAATATTGCTGTAATACTTGCAGTGTCCTATATACACGAGCCACTCAAACACTGAGGGAGTTAAACACGTCCCACACGGTGGGACCTGTGCTCTGAAGGGACTTTGGCCACAGCAGGGATATAAATGGGGTATTGTCTACTTTCTTCAGAAAAAAGCATAGAGGCTGATAAAGAACTGAAAAAGGCACAGCACTATCACTTCACAGGGGTGTGTTTTTTTCGTTTTATAAGCTCATTGTTTTTTTTATCCTTTAAGTTCTAAAACCCTAAATAATCGTCCAAATATACAAAGCTCAAGAAACCACCAGCAACACATACTGCAAATTCAAAACACAGTTTTGTTTGCTTGTTTGTTTTTTTTAAAATGCAACCCAGGGACAGGTGGATCCTTCCCAGTGAGCAGAACTTCTCCAGGACAGAGCCCTCCTGCAAAAGGGGGTGATTTTAAAAGCCACCCAGGTGGACTTTATTATTTTTATGCCATTTTCTGCAGCTCTTGCTCTCTCTCCCATGGTTCTCCTTACCTACTGTCTCTGTTGGCTCATCCTCGATCCTCCGGAATTCCAATCCCACCCCGAGGTCTCTCCAAACAGTCCCAGGTTTCTTTTGACAAAGTCCAGGTGTCCCTTGCTCCAGATTCCTTCGGCAAACAGCGAGGAGCTCCTTGGCAGGGAAATCCTGTTTGGGTGCCAGCAGGAGGAAGGGGAGGCTGCCTGAGATGCTCAGGGCTGGCCACGGAGTAGTTCCAGACCAGGAGCTCAACCCAAGTCCAACTTCCCTCGAATTCCGCCTCGTGCTCCTGTTCTCCAGAGGATTTCAGTTGCCATCAGCGCAGACCCAAACCTACCCTGAATTTCAATGAAAACTATTGCTTTTATTGCCAAGAAGTATGGTAAGTGTGCACTCGCTCTCCTCTCTCCAAGTGGATGTTGGATGAATGCTGACGAACTCCCCAAATTTTTTTAGAAGGGGCTATTTCCTTCCTCTGAAATTCACCTTTTTCGCCTCCTTCCGCGCAGACTTTGTGGGACGAAGCTGCACCCCC
>VZRO01006129.1:106423-125708 GCA_013397915.1 Daphoenositta chrysoptera
TGGGGGGATTTTGGGGATTTTGGGGGGGTTTTGGAGGCTGAGGCGGGCGGGGAGGGCGGCGGGGAGCCCACCTTGGCCACGGTCTGCTCGGCCACGGCGCTGGGCCGGCGCTGGCGCGCGTCCACGCGCTGCTCCACGGGGAAGCTGCTCCGGTGCGACCTCAGCCTCTCCACCAGCAGGTAGTAGATGGCTGCAAAGTGGTTGTAGCTCTTGTTCTGCAGGGACTGGGAGAGAGAAGCACGGCAAGTGTGGCAGCAGGCAGGCGTTGGGTAGGTTTTGTGTTGTGCCGCGAAAAACAGGGAGTTTTGGGGGGTTTAGGAGGTGGTGGAGGAGGTGAAGGAAGGGTTCAAAGCAGAGTGGCAGGGACAGGAGAACATCGATCCTAGAACCGTGGTGAGCTCCCAGATGGACGGGGCACTCCTAGGCACCGTTCTGAACCTGCAGAAGGTGCTGAGCTCCCTCCCTAAAGGAAATTATCCTGGCAGTTCCACGGGGAATCCTGGCATTTATGTCTGGGGCAGCGCAGACCCATCAGCTGCTCTCTGCTTTCACGCTCCTCTTGGAATTTTCTTTTTCTCTCAAAAGCTCAACATGAATTTAATTTGATTCTCATTTCCCACCCTCTTAAAACTGCAAAACGAGTTTACTTTCTCGTTCCCCCTCATCTCTGTCCAGCTGCCAAGTTAATGATTTATCCAACCCCACTCAGGAGTGAATTCACCTCCATTTGAGGTGTTTTACCTCCATTTGGGTGTGTTTTACCTGCATTTGGGTGTTTTACCTGCATTTGGCTGTTTTACCCCCATTTGAGTGTTTCACCTCCATCTGAGTGTGTTTCACCTCAGTTTGAGGTGTTTTACCCCCATTTCGGTGTGTTTTACCTCCATTTGAGTGTGTTCACCTCAATTTGAGGTGTTTTACGCCATTTGGGTGTGTTTTACCCTCATTTGAGTGTTTCACCTCAATTTGAGGTGTTTCACCTCCATCTGAGTGTGTTTTACTCCCATTTGGCTGTTTTACCCCATTTGGCTGTGTTTTACCTCCATTTGGGTGTGTTTTTCCCCCATTTGGCTGTGCTTTATCCCACTTGGCTGTGTTTTACCCCACTTGGCTGTGCTTTACCCCCATTTGGGTGTGTTTTTCCCCCATTTGGGTGTGTTTTTCCCCCTTCTGGGTTTTACCTCCACAGTTTTCTGCTGGTCTATGCCCAGGCTGTGCATCAGCCTCAGCACCTGCTCGTTGTACTCGCCGAGGGAGGGCTCGTTCTCCTCCCCTGGGGGGTACAGGATCGGCCTCTGGGCAGGAACCTCCACCAGCATCCACTTGTGCTCCTTGATCTGAGCGATGGTCAAACGTTTGGATGGGTCCAGGACCAACATTCTCCTGATCAGGTGCTCACACTCTGGTGTAGGGGGGAAAAAAAAAAGAATTTTAAACTCGCTCAGTGACCCACCAGCCCGGAGTTGCCTCACTGCTGCTGAGCACAGCTCCTGCAGGCTAAAAAAATCTCTCAAAACAAGATTAAAAATCACATTAAAGCGGAGAAAAGCCCGAATTCTTCAAATACGAGGTACGGCCAGCAGTGCCATTCCCCCTGCACCCCAGATGATCCCAGATTTTGCTCAAAGCACACCGAGAGAGTAATAAAACCAGAGCACCGTTACCTTCTGACATGAAATAGGGGATCCTGAACCTCCCCTCCAGGACTCGCTGCCTGAGGATGGGCAGGGTGGGTCCGTCGAAGGGCAGTGCTCCGCACACCAGCACGTAGAGCACCACCCCCATGCTCTGCGGGGACAAAAAGGGAATTTCCCGTTCAGTTCCCAACCTCCCAGCAGCGCCCCTGGAGGAGCCAAGGCAAGCCCTGCCTCGGGAATAATTCTGTTCTGCAGAAAAAGGGAATTTAGGTGAAAAGGAGGGAGCTGCACGCGGGTGACTGAGCGGTACCTGAGAAGTGAACCCCGACTTCAGCTGGGAATTCAGGGTGGTTTTATTAATCTCAGCCTTGCCCAAACAAAAGCAAACCTCAAACAGCAGCCACTCAAAGTGAAAAACTGAGATGTTTTATATTTAGAGCCTGTGGGGAAGAGTTTCTATGAACAGCCAGTTTAGGGGATTATTTAAGGTGACAAAATGGGCAAGAGCCCTGCTCCAATTGCTCATTCCTGGAAGGATGGAAGTGAACTGGCACTGCCAGTGGGAGTGTCCTTGCCAAAAAATAACAGTGCCACACTCCAAGAGAGAACCACACCAGCCTGGCACAGCACTGGGTCTCTCAAGGGGGAAAAAAGCAGGTGCTGACCTCAAAACTTCGTCAAAACACCGAGATTTTACAATTAAATATGTATTTTTAAAAGAACTCCCCGCCAAAAACTGAACTGGGGATTGCTGCAAGCTCAGCACCTTCACAGAACCCTTAACTCAGAAGTGAAGATCACTTTATTGTAAATATCAACACCTTCTCCGTGGGCAGGCAGATCCTGTTAATGATTTAGGACCGTCTATATTGAAGGAATATTTACCAGAGTTCAGGGATTCCCTTGTGACGTGCGGAGAGCCGCCCGGCTGACGTCTGCCCTGTGTTTACCAGCTCCCGAGCTCCAGGAAGGCTGGAGCCTTCTGGAAACCTGTGTTTATTGGGTGCTTATGTACACAGAACCAGCACAGGGCCACATAAACCTGTGTAAAAGCACGGGTTTTATTTATTTTATTTAAAACTTCACCATTTTTTTATTTGTGAAGGCAGTTTGGATGAATTTAAATTAACTGAGCAGCCCAAAGGTGGCTTCTCATGATTTGCCCTGGCCAAAAAGGCAGTGCCTGGGTGATGCTTAGTGCAGCGTTCTCCAGGCTGCCAAATCATCTTTTCTCTGATTGCTCTAAGATGTGAATCAAAAAATTAACATCAAATCAGGAAATTAAAATAAACCCCCCTGAAAACGCCAACAAAACCAAATCAGGAATGAAAAGCAGGCTCAGGAGGGAGCACAGAATTTCTGCAGTTCTTTTTTCTTTTTTTCCCTTTCCCACTGCATCAGAGCAGGGATTGCTCTCTCCACCCTCTTCAGCTGGAATAACACACTCGGAGACACCGACTCCAGCCCAGGCAGCTGCTGCCGGAGGATTTTGGGGCACAAAGGAGCTCATTTGCAGCCCCAGGATCAAAGCAGAGCAGTCCCCTCTCTCCTGGGTGTCTGGGCTTCAGAACCCCTTAACCTCGTCAAGGTTCAGTTCCCACTTAGCCCAGAAAACACTAAAAGGCACTGAAAAAAAGCGAATTTCACTCATCCAGCCAGGGAGCTTTTGGAGGAGTTTCCTCCCCTCTGACATCCACCTGCAGTGCACATTTAGCAGCCACCTGGACAGGCAACCCCAATTCCATTCAGAGTTAGGCAGCGTTTTAGGACACTCAAGAAATAAACCTGAAGAGGAACAGCTTGTCTGTGGCTTCAAAGAAAATCAAATATTCCAGATCTGCATCTTTAAAGAAAATCAAATATTCCAGATCTGCAGGTTAAGAAAAATGAAATATTCCGAATCTACGGCTTCAGAAAAATCAGATATTCCAGATCTGCAGTTTGAGAAAAATCGAAGATTCCAAATCTGCAGCTTAAGAACAACCCAAGGTTCCTTCCAGCCTCCCGAAAGCTGACAGGAATGCAGTTAAAATAAAGGATCATGGTACCCAAATGTCCAGCTGGGGTCCCTCGTACTGCTGGCCTTCAAAGACCTCGGGGGCTGCGTAGGGGGGGCTCCCACACCATGTTGTCAGAGGCTCCCCGCTCTTGTAGAAATTCCCAAAGCCAAAATCTGTGGGAAAAAAAAACAAGGAAAAAGTCACTCCAAGTTTCCACTGCACCACAAAGGATAATGAACATGCACGGCTCACTTTGATTCCATCCCAAATCCTTTTGTGGGGACTCCCACTGAAAATATTGGGATGCTGGATGTCCTCTGTTTTCCTGTTGTGGAATTGTTAAAACACAGCAAAGCCTTCACAACCTGGAGGAGTTTTGAGCAAACTTGCACCAGTTTATAAACAGCCATCATTGAAATTCAACAAACCGACAGCCACAGCAGATAAATGAGATTATTGACTTGCCAAGAGATAATCTGAGATTTCCTGGGTTTTCCTTAGGTGCTCTCTAGCCTTGAACACACAAGGAATTTCGACAAGCTTTGGAGCTGGGAGGGAGGAGCTGTGCCAAGAGCAACAGGCGTGGGAAAACACGGGGACTTCTGCTAGGAAGGACACTGCTACCGGGACTGCCCGCAGCCCTCGGAATTGCCACTCCATAAATCAAAAAATTCTTTTAAATATTTCCTTTTACGGTTTAATACAGGGCCAGCTGCGGTCTGATATGAATCAGAATTTTGATAACCCAGTGGTGAAAAGCAGAAGCAGCGTGCTGGGAGCGAGGCAGAGCCTGGTGCTGTGGGCTGAGCTCTGAAGCCTCCCAGGGATGCTGGGGGTGCTGATCAGCAGATAGCAAAGCTGATAAGAGCCCTGCTTATCACAGGCTCAGCTCAACCACCCCTTTCACCCTGTTTGTGTCGCCTGTGCTGCTCAGAGGAGCCAGAAAACCGTGAGAGAAGCCTCGGAATCAAAGCAAGAGGAGAGATTGAACAAAGACTGGGAAAAAAAGTCACCCTGGAGTTGTTTTAGAGCAGCAGCCAGAGCTGGACCGAGCTCAGTGGGGAAGGAGTGGGGGCTGCTCTCCCAGCAGCAGCTCCAGCTGCCCTGGAGTGGAATTCCACCTGCAGGAACGCTCAAAAATGAAGCAGTTTTGGGAACATCAGGAGCGCAGAGGGGTTTGGAGCAGAGAATGAACGTATTTTGCTATAAGAAAACATCTTACACTCCCCTAAATCCCTGGTACGTGCAGAACCCCAAATCTCCGAGAGCCCTGTTCGGGATCAGGGCCAGCAAACCCGATCCCCAGCCCTGCAGGATGAACTTTTGGGACCCGGCAGCATCAAAGGGACCCCGCTGGCTGCGGGTGGCCAGGCTGGGTGCCAGGGCTGCGGGTGAAGGTCAGGTGCCACCAGAGCGTCACAGCAGAGCCCTGACGGGCAGGGACGTCACCGAGCCCGGGCTGCCAAGGCCGGCTCAGATTCCAAACTCATCCAGGAACCACGGGTGGAACATCCCTGCTGCCCTTCCTCCCTCATCCTCCTGCAGTTCTGAAACACCTCCAGCTGCAATAACGCAGGGGGGACAGCAAAATGACCCCAAATCCCCCCGTCACTCTGTCATCCCCCACCACTCTGTGTCACCTTTCTCCCTTTTCCTTTTTTCCCTATCACAGCCAGACTGCTCTTGTGAATTATTTTTTTATTATTATTCCCTTTGAGAGACTTTTCTTCGCACAGAATTGGCTTGGCAACCATGACAATGCTTCGGGAGACACAGCGCGATTCCTCCTCTCCAGAAGCATTTTGCCACTCCGTGTAGGTGTCGTTAAATCTGATTTCTCCCCTCACTTATCTCGGATTTGTCAGGTTTTCAACATCCTCGTAGTGCTGCAGATAAACATCAGGTTTTTATCTCTGAACTGCAGCTCTTACTCGGGTGCCACCCTCATAAATCTTCCTATCAGATTCACAAGTACAAGAACATTTATTTGTAAGCACAGCTAAAGAAAGCGTGACCTGCTTGGGAACACGAGGATTTCCAAATCCTAAAAGAGTGAAATTCTTTGCCTGTCCAGACTGGGATTTAAAGTTACCTCTGGTGATTTCTTCAAAAAGAAACGTTAAGAAATCTGAGCAACAAAAGGAACAGAGCCAATATAAGAGAAGCCTCGGGTTTATGCCATAATTATCTTTAGATGATTAATTTCGTAACACACAATGGTTTTCTTTATGGTCACCAAAAGGACCTCAAGAGCAAGGACATCCTGGAGCTGATCCTGGCCTCTGCTCCCTCTCTGAGCAAGAGAACTGCAGAACTTGCAGTGCTTAACTGGGTGGAAGAGCAGCTCTTGGCTGGCATCTGATGGTCTTGTGACAGCACAGACGATTGAGCTTTATTAGGCAAATTCATGAATGAAAGGGCTGTGAATTGCTACCAGAAGGAGCAGCCAAGGAGGCGCAGACACAGCAAGTGGGAATTCCTCACCAGCCCCTGTGCCCGGGGTGGGAGCATTGTACACCTGGAAAATGATCTCCCCATTCTGCCTCGGACCTGCACTCTAAAACTTCAATTTCTTCCTTTTTTATGACCACTGAAACACGAGAACTCTTCAGCTCTGAATTTCAGCAGGCATTGACAACACAAAACACTGCCAGACACCTCCTGACTGGGCTTTTTCCTGTCATAAAGGAATTAAAACCAGTGGTCTGTATGTCAGCAACTGGCTCTTACCTTTAAAAATCCAATTCTGTTCTGTTCTGTTGGACAAAATCTTTCTCTGTGTGGGGAGATCAGCATTACTTGTTGGGGTACACAACTTCTTGTGGTCACCCCTTTTTCTTTCCATCATGCTCCCCACACAAATGGCTGTTAAACAAATTTTAAGCACTCCAGCATGGATAGCATCCATGAAAACCCTTTCAAAGAAAAAAATTCAGGATTTAGACAGGAGCCTGGATGCTTGGTCCATGGGACTCCCTCAGTTTTTAATTACTGCTCTGTCAGTTGAGTTGTCCCACTTTTTGGAGTGGCCAGGATTCAGTTAAGCACAAAACAATCATCAGTCTCATCAGATCCAAAGTGGTCATTTTTAACCCAAAAATGTCTCGTTCCAGAGGAAACATCGCTGATGTTCGAGGGAGAAATGTGCCAGCCCTCTAAAAAAAACCAACCAACAAACATATGCCAGCCACAGAATTCTAAAAGGACTGAAATTGGGCTCATTACCAGAGGACTGAGATTATATAATGGAGTGATCTTCTTAACATTTGCCTGAATCTGCACGTTAAGAAAAAAAAAGAAACAAACCACAAAAAAAGCCATCATTTGCAGCATTGTGTTCAGTTGAATAAACTCTGTGTTTGTGCAATCTGCAAATATTGGCTCTCCACAGTTGTGGCATTTGGTTTCTCAATCTCATTACCCCCTTTAGAATAATCTTGAATTTCGAAGGTGTAATTTTTTTGCCCGCACATCACGGCGATGGAATCTGTTTTCCCTGGTACAAAGGGGAACAGACGGAGATTTCAGCCCCGTTTGCAATCAGAAATGGGAGCTCCCTGCCAGAGCCACTGCAACTTCTGCTGAGCATCCAGCAGGACAGCAGAGCCTCTCATTTGCACCTCCAGAACCCTCCAAGAAGGACCTCCAGAGCTATAATTAATCCATTCTCCTAAAACTGCGAGCAGAACTCAGCCTCGCCTGGCTCGCAGAGAGCCACAGGGAGCTTTTGTTGGAGGAGAAACGCGAGCCTGGCAGATAAAGGGGAGAGAGGTGCTGATAAAGGCAAGGTACGAGCGTGGCAGCAGCAAACCTGACCCACTTCAGGGGCTGAATTCTGAGCAGCCTCTCCTGACGTCAATGCACATTTCCCTGTCCGCAGCAGCGCTCCAGCCTTCAAAATAACAGTCTCTGCCTGCCTGGGCTCCAGCAGAGCTCCAGCACAGCTCCAGCACAGCTCCAGCATGCCAGGATTCCCACACCGGGGCTGGGAGTGCACAGGGAGGGGCTGCTCCCCAGTCCGGGCTGGGTTTGGGTTTCTCGCTGCACGGGCGGCCAGCAAAGGTTGTGGTGATCAAAGCCCTGTCGGGTCCAGTGAGAGCAGAAACGCCCTCAAATGATGGCCTCAAAAAGCAGCAAATGGAAAGGGGACGTGGCCAATCCAGCTGCTGAACTTTGGGAAGAACCAGGGAGGTTTGCCTTGCTGAGCACAAATTCCATTCCATTCCATTCCATTCCATTCCATTCCATTCCATTCCATTCCATTCCTCACCTTCCCCCTTCTCAATGGGTATTTTAGCTCATTAAAATCTTCAGTTTTGCTGCTTACACTAAAATCCGAGGGTTTTACTCCCAACCACCTCATGCCTTCTGGAATATCAACCTGTCAAAGCTCTCACCTCAAGTTCTTTACTCATCCTGTGTCTTGTCCAGTTACTGAGAGTGAAAAGATCCTTTGAATTCTGCCTGTCCCCTTCCTTTTAGAGCAATATTAACACAAAACTACTGGATTTCAGTCCAGCCTCAAGCAGCAAAGGTGGCAATCCCATGAACCCACAGGTTTAGGAACAGTTTTGAATGTTAGTTTATTCTCGTAGTGGCTGAGACACAAAGGCAACTTCGTGCACGTTTCAGTATTTGACTAAAAACTGCTGTATCCTTGAAGAGTAAAAGCTTCAATAAAACCTTGCGAGCAGCAGAATGAATCAAGAGGCCCACTGGAAGTTAAGAAGAGCTTTATCAAAATAATTCATCGGTTACTGCGGTGGTTTTTTCAATTCTTATGTTAATTGAAATCAGAGAAAAATCCCAGCTATCAGAGCAGGGATCCTGGCTGCCCTCCGTCCTTCCCCAGCCTGATAAATGAGCCATGGAGAAGATGAACAACTGGAAGAGGCTGTTCCCAGGGATCTGCACAGCACCAGATAACTCCAAAAACCCCAGATAAACGCTGTGGAGCTCGTCATCCATCTCCTTTACAGAGAGGAATACAACAACTGACTCAGCACAAATCACTACAAAGTTTCCAGCAGCCCGAACTTTCCTCCAGCTCCTTTATCAGCCTGCCTGGACACGGGGAGCTGCTATCAGCCTGATAGAGCCTGACAGAGATCCACGGAAGAACCACTTAATGGGCTCATTAGCATCCAGCCCACCTGTAATTAACTTTCTGCAGTGGGGAAGTGGAGCAGGAGAGCAGCCGAGGCAGGGCAGAGGCAGCAGCAGCCGCTGGAATCTCCCATTATTGGCTTTTCTGGGAGTCCCTGGGGAGCTGCAGCACCGAAATTCGGGGGGACAGAGCAGCTCAGTTCCAGCCTTGCTCTGGTCCGTGGCTCTCCCGAGATTTCTCTGAGGGAGGGGTTTGTCAGCCTCTGTCACCGACTCCCTGCAGTGCTGGGGGACCCAGAACCTCGGGATGCGGCAGCTGGGACTCCTGAGGAGCTCTGGAAAACCCTGCCAGGCTGAGCAGCACAAGCTGCAGAGCTCACACCCGTGTGGAGAGCAACAGAGGGCAAAAATGTGCTGCTGAAACGGAGGGGAAGGCAGGGAAGCGAGCACAGATGGACAACGGCACAGAAATCCCCTTCTCTCAGCTCAGCCCCTCAGAGCGAGGGGTGACTGGCAGCCCTCAGGCTGTGTTCGGGATTTATTCAGAGTTTACCACAGCCAGAAACTGGCCTGGGGAAGGAATTACCTGCCAGCCATAAATCTCCAGGTGCTCGGATTGCCAGGAGCTGCTGGAGGTGGATCCGAGTATGAAACCGGAGATGAGGACAGGAAAAGCCCCCCACGAGTGGCAGTGCTGGTGCACCCACCTGGAGAAAGCTCCACAAGGCACCAGAACCCTTCCCCCAGTCCAGAAACGCCAGGGGGGAAATGAAAGGGTAAAATGATCCAGCAACGAGCAGAAATGTTTTATCATTTCACCTTTCTCAGCCCGAGGAAGGGAAATTCCTTCTCCTTCCAGCACGCCCCTTCCCTTCCTGCTCCCCTGTCATTGAAGTTCAACAGTCACCCAAATCAAGATATTCTCCATTTTTCCCATTTCCAGCCTCTCTGGGCTAAAGTCAGCATGGAAGGATCCGTGGAATTGTAATGAAAATGATTTCTATTGCTAGCAACATCTGCTGTGTCTAAATTTATAATTAAAGTGAAATCATGCATGCAGAAAGGAAAAAAAAAATCAATAAGCTTCCATTTTGAGGTTTTTTTTTTTAATGTTGAAAGAAGTTATTTGATTAACTCTGTTTTAACCTGAACATCTGTCAGCATTAAAGACATGATACGACACCCACAAAAAAATGTCTATAACTCTATTTTTTTTTTTCCTGGAAGTTAATTTGTAAATATTTTAGCTGCATGGACTTCGATATCCACCACGAACAAATATTCACATGGAAAACCACCCAGGAATCTCAGGCAGCAGCAGCGAATTACTGGAGGGAGTTTTATAAAATAAATATATAAAAATCAGGCGTTGCTGCGTGGAGTACCTGCTATTTTGATGTTCATGTTGTTGTCCAGCAGGAGGTTCTCGGCCTTGAGGTCCCTGTGCACGATTTTCCTGCCGTGGCAATATTCCACCGCCGACAGGATCTGCCAGAACTTGCGCCGCGCCTCGGGCTCGCTCAGGCGCCCGTGGCTGGCCAGGTAATCTGGGACAGAAAAGCAGCAGAAATCAAGGAAATCAGGTTTAAATCAGGCTGGAGAGCAGGCTACAGTCATGAAGCTCAGCGACTTCCCACAAATAATTAGCACAGAGGAACTCCAGCCAGGTCCCAGCTTGTTGTTCTCCCACTCAACCCTCCGAAAAAATAGAAAAATAAGAAGAATTTCTTCTCTGCTCCTCCTTTTGTAGCTACCTGGTCAATAGTCTCACAATATCTTCGTAACAGAACTCACGGTAAGCTGGGAAATAAAATCAGCAGAAATCAAGGAAATCAGGTTTAAATNAGAAAAGCAGCAGAAATCAACCAGATCGGCTTGAAATCGGGCAGCCAGCACACAGCAACCCCGAAACGCAGGGGTTTCCTGCAAATGATTGGCACGGAGCAGCTCCAGCCAGGTTCCAGCTTCTTGTTCTCCCACTCCAGGAAAAAAGAGGAAAATATCTGCTCCTTCTTTTAGAGCTACCTGGTCAATAGTCTCACAATATCTTCGTAACAGAACTCACGGTAAGCTGGGAAATAAAATCAGCAGAAATCAAGGAAATCAGGTTTAAATCAGGCTGGAGAGCAGGCTACAGTCATGAAGCTCAGCGACTTCCCACAAATAATTAGCACAGAGGAACTCCAGCCAGGTCCCAGCTTGTTGTTCTCCCACTCAACCCTCCGAAAAAATAGAAAAATAAGAAGAATTTCTTCTCTGCTCCTCCTTTTGTAGCTACCTGGTCAATAGTCTCACAATATCTTGACAGAACTCATGGTAAGCTGGGAAAAAAAATCAGCAGAAATCAAGAAAATCTGGTTTCAATGGACTCAGGCAACAACCCCGAAACTCAGTGATTTCTCCCCAATAATTAGCACGAAGGAACTCAAACCAGTTTCCAGTTTCTTGTTCTCATACTAAACCCTCGAAAAAATGGGAAAAAAAGAGGAAATTCTTCTCTGCTCCTTCTTTTATAGCTACCTGGTCAATATTTTCACCACACAACTCATGGGGAATACTTGGAATGATTTGCTTCACCGTCATGGATACTTCAAAGTTTAATTCCTCTAAGATTCACACCACACTTCTCCTTCTGAAGCCTCAGCAGAGGCTGTGTGGTGGATCAAAGTTTTTTTTTTTTATTTCTGGAAATAAAACAAGTACCCCAAAGGTGCCCATGCTGACCTCTCTCTCGTCCTGACTGCGTCACCGGCAGAGAGAACATTTTGTTTCCAGATTTGATTACATTGTAAAAACCAACGTTAGCCCTGAAACAAAAAACTTCACTTGTCCTCAGGAACAAAAACAAGGGGAGCAGCAGCTGCGTGAGTCTTGACAGGAGCAGCTTCTACAGCCAATTCTAGTCCCTCTCTTAGGAGCACAAAATCAGAGACCCAGCTTTTAGGACGGGCTTAGAACTGCCTTCAACGTCCCACAAAGAATGCAGTGAGTGGCCAAGGAGCAGCAAATGCATATAGATTTTATAGCCAGGGATTAATCTCATTTTCTAAACCAGTTGTGTAACATCAGGGATCCCCAGCAGCATCATCCTGCCCAAACCCGGCTTTGTTAGCCTGTGTTTTAGGGGATTTTTAATTAAAATACCATCTAGGGGGCTTTATAACCTCGGCAGTATTTTCATTTCCACTTTTCTCTGTGGTCAGAGCTGGGAGCTGCAGCTCTGGAAACTCCTCAGAGCTCCCACCCCACCTCACTCACTCTCAGCTGGTTTCACTTGGCAAAGCTCAAGAACAAACAAAAGCCTGGCAGTAAGGGGAGATCATAATATTTGCAAGCTAAATATCGTTCAGTCACAGAGTGACTGACAAATCATATGATACCAAGGTGAAGTCAGATATCAAAGGCACAAACTAAATTACCCCCGAGCACCAGGCAGCTCTCTGAGCTGCTAATCCATCGTTTGTTAGCAGTGCAGCAAACAAGTTAATGAAGCCAAGCTGTCGTTTCTTTTATGGCCCTGGCCTCCAGGACGTATTGAAAGATTCCAAACCAGCCTGGCCCTCCAGCGTGCCCAGAGCCGGTTTTTATTCCAGGGCTGCCCCTCTCCCTCCCGGAGCAGCGGGGATTGAGCATTAACCAGAGAGCAAACAGGGAGGGCTGGCAGCGGGCTGGGGGCACCGTGCCAGCCCCCGGGCACAGGAGCCGCCCTCCAGCACAGCTGGAACCCGCTGAGGGCGTTCGGGACCTGCTGGAACATCTGGCCGGAGCTCTGGAGCACAGAGCCACAGCTGGATTTCACTGCAGGCACCCCGAGCTGAGCTCCCTGCGCACCCGGCAAAAAGGCTGAGAGAGCAAAGCCACCTCTGCTAGGAAATCTCAGTTTTGTAAATTTGTCTTGGCCTTGTGTCACCCTCTGGCTGCACCTTCCTACAGCGGGGTTTGGGGTTTGTTTCATTTTACTATAATTAAACAGAAGCCAGAAGTGATTTTAGATTTAGAGCCCAGAGCAGCAGGATTTTTGTCCCAAGGACCAAAGGCAGTGGAAACCAACTGAAACAGAGGAAACAGAATTTAAAATAAAGGGTTTTTAACTCTGCAGGTGGCCAAATGTTGGCTGCAGCCTGGAATCTTCATCCATGGTCCTGAGCAGAGCTGGGCTGGTCATTCCCTGCAAACCCCTCCCAACCCTGCCGGGATCAGTGCAAGGCACTCAGGACATCCTCACCCAGTTCAAGCCCAGTAAGGAACAAATAATCCCTTTATCAGATGACATTTGGTATTTCCACTCTTATCAATGCCTAGGAACAGCTGCAGCCATCAGTGGTCGGAATTGCAGCTCAGGAAATCTACATTAAATATTAGAAAGGATCTTTATAATTAAAAAAAACCTCTCAGATCTGATTAGCTTTATCTAGCAAGGTGTTTATGCTGAAATAATCTAGAAAATGTGTAAGGCTCTCCTGCATCAGCTGAATATCCCGTCCTTAATTACAAAACCCACTCTGAGAATCATCATAATAAATCAGAAAACAATGAAAAAAACTGCACAGAAATTACAAATCTCTAATAACAGCCCCAAAAGATTCTTATTTACACAGAGACCAGGGGTGCATTAAAATGCTGAACATGGAAATATTCTGCTTACCGAAAATCTCCCCATTTTTGGCAAATTCTGTCACAAGGTACAGCATGCTTTTGGTCTCCATCACCTGTTGATGATAAACCACACATGAGGGCTCGTGGGAAGAGCAAAAAAAGCCAACAAACACCCAAAAGGATCCTTATTTTTCTGATTCTCTCCTAAAGCTGTGAAAGCTCTGCCTTGCCCGTGGAGTTGTCACAGTCTTCCAGTGTGTAAATAATAATAAAATAATAAAATAATCAGGAGTTTCACTGAGAGTGAAAAATCCTCCACTTCTAGAAGTCATTTCAGACTTCAGGACAACAATTTCAACGTATTTTGGGTTTATTTCAGTAACACAGAGAAACAGCTCAGCACGAGCTGAACTTGTCCGTGGGCAAGACCTTTGTGCATTTGATTTTGCATTTTATTTATTAACGGGCCTGAAAGTACCAGGAGACTGCTCACAAATCAAAGCAAACTGGGGAGACAATCTGAAGGCTATTTTAAAAATAAACTCATCTGTGAAATGCATTTTTAACCAGTCACTGAAGGAGTGAGCACTACAGAACCATCACCTTCCCTTCAAGGGTTCTTGCTGATCTTCAGACTTAATTTAAATATTCTCAGCCTCTCCTCTGCCACTTTTGTGTTGTTTTCATTCATTCAGAAAGGAACTGGGGGAAATATTATCAAGGCAGTTGAAAATTTAACTCCTTAAGCTCCATCTCTGCTTTGTACATCAATATTTTAAAGACCAAGTGCCAGTTTCTTTTGCATAAAATTAATTTAAACCTGAACTGGCCTTGAATGGGATCTTCATCTTTATTTAGCAGAACTAAGAGAGGGGAAAAAGGAGGAAAAATAGGGAAAAGCCCCCTCTAAGCCTACCTGGTAGAGCTTTATGATGTGTGGGTGGTCGAGCATCTTCATTATCTGCACCTCCCTGTAGATCTTCTCCAGATTCACAGCATCCAGCTGAGATTTGTCAATGATTTTTATTGCCACCTGCAGAGGAAGAGCAAAGTGAGGTTTAAAAACTCCCCCAGCGTGCTCCTCGTTAGTTTACCCTCGTTAGAAAGGGAATAATGCAGCCCCAGGTAACTGCAGGCTTTCTGGGGAGCTCTGAAATACAAATCCCAGACTGAAAAATAGAGCAGGACAGCATCCAGTGTGTCAGGGTCTCTGAGGGGCTGCAGGGCTCTCACCCACATCAGCACGTGAGAAAAGGCAGGTTTTCCACGAGAAAAAANCAGCGTCCAGTGTGTCAGGGTCCCTCTGAGGGCTCTCGCCCACATCAGCACGTGAGAAAAGGCAGGTTTTCCACGAGAAAAAACAGGTTTTCCACGAGAAAAAGCAGGTTTTCCATGAGAAAAAAAGCAGGTTTTCCATGGAATGGGAGAGACAGAACAGGTGAGGGAAGCCAGTGCTCCAGGTGCTCTTAAACCAGCAACTGCAGTGACCCAAAATCTCCTTAAAAACCTCAATGGTGCCCACTCCTGGAGTCAAAGTGGCAAATCTGAGTCCCACAAAATGACATTTCAAGAGAAAAACTGTTGGCTCCACACAAATAATCCAAACCTAGGGGATCCACGTAGTTTCAGCTGTGACATGTTTAATTAATTAATTAATGTGCTGCTGTAAAAGGGTATCTGCAGGTCATCCCTTCAGAGAAAGACTCTGCAGTTAAATTTTTCAGTCAAACCTTGGAAACACATCTCAGTTAGTTCACAAAACACATCCTGCCACTGCTGACCTTGTTTTTAGCCAATAAATGCAAAGGGAAGGTAACTATAGATGCTTAGGGGACTAAGAAGCTCCAGCAGAAGACATTTAAAATTTAAACCAAGAAGAAAGTGAAAATACAGCCACTGTTCAGGCAAAGGGTGAAAACGCTAAAGAGTGCTGCATATAGAAATGGTGTTTATTCACCCTGAATATCACATTATTAATGCTGAAGCAGGAGCAAACAATGTAAGTCCCACAAACGCTTCCAATTATAACAGCATTTCACAAACTATTGAACGGGGAGACAGCTGCTGCACGGAGACGGGAATCCGCGGGAGGTGAACCTCATTATCTGCACTAGCACTGATTGTGGGCCACCTGAATTCACAATTAACTGTTTATCGACTTCAGCTCCCTCTGCTTTTCCCTCTTTAGAAGTCGCTTGTCTTTCCCCGAGCCCCAGGAAAATGAGATTCTGCCGCGATCTGCTCAAAAACCCCGAACACGTTTCCGTGGGTAACCATCACCAGCATTCACCTCGTGTGACCACGGGGACCTGAAACACTTCTGAGCACAGCTCCGCCACTAATTATGAATATCTTGAGCTACAAACTAATGGAGAACCAGCTGGATTTCCAGTCTGAATGGGTTTTTAGCTTAAAAACCTCACCACATTACATCAACCCATGTTCTGTCTTATGATGTGGAGTTATTTGGGGCCATGAAAAAGTTGCTGTTGAGCACGGAAAATAAAAACCTACTTGAAGGAAAAAAAAAACCAAACCCTCGCTCATTGCAAGCCTTGTACAACTCAATGTGCATTAAATATGTCCACAAAATGTATATTCTGTAGGAGAAGCAGCACAGCAGCAGCTGCCACCTCTGCTCCTCCTCAAATGCAGATTAAATACCTCAGTTCTTTCTGCATCTTCATCTTGCCAGGACCAGGGAAGATTTTAGAGAAGAACCACTTGAAAATACTTAAAATCCAGCAAAGTCTTGACGAGGATGTGAGAAGGAACGGGGAATTCAGCAGCAGCAGCAGCTCCTTTTTGTCCATGAGCTCAGCTGTGTCGTGATGACAGGAAAAGGGATGTAATTCTTAGAGGTGGAGAAGCTCCTCCAAGCCACGGAGCAGTTTCCTATCTGAAAAGTGTGTTTTGTTCCTGAACACGCAGCTTGCCAACAACTACTAGCAACAGCTAGAAACAAACTGCAACAACAACAAAAAAATCCCAAATTTCGATACATAATGTTCATCTGACAAGGAAAACCAAAGGGGATCCTCTGCCTTCCCTGATCTTCCCCTGTCTCCAGTTTTTTCTGCTGAAGGAGTTACATTCCAAGAGATCTTTGCAGCTTTTCCATGGTTTCTTCTCGTTTAAAAATACAAGGAATTGCACATATTTCCTTCCCTCTCTCACTGAAGGCCCAGAGAACTGGAGTTTGCTCAATCCTCCCCTGACATCTGGGAATTGAAACTGCCAAGGAGTGAGGATGAAATGCTTGTCAGGAGAAGATGAAAGTTCTTCTACTCCTCAGCTACTCCAACTTTCAGTTTTCATTGGTTTTATTTTATTCATTTAATTCTTGAAAGGAAAAACAAAGGCAAAAAGCAAACAGCCAAACAAAAAAACCCCAAACCACAACACAACCTCCCCCTACAAGTTCCCATTCAAACAGAGCTTTGTCCCTGCAGGTTACAGAAATTCGGATTTGTTAACCCAGTACATTCTTAAAATAGATAAAATGCATTAAAATTAACAAACACAGCTTCCTGCAGTCTGGAAAAACTCCAAGTTGAGCTGTGTGGCACAGGGAGCTGCTGTCTGCTGGAGTTATTCACTCTGCAGGTACCTGAGCACGCCTGAACTGGTGCCACAGATCAAATCAGGGGCTGGGGGCGCATTTTTGATATTATTTTCCAGAGAAAAATTCAAATTCCCGGTAGCAGCAGCCAGGTGAGAGCAGACCTGGGGTCCCCAGGGACATCCAGGGTTTCTTTTCTCCTGGGGAGCTCCTCTGCAGGTGATTAATCCTTAGGGGGAATTAATTAAGGGGTTTGGGGATGGTTCACAAGTTCCCTGCTTTTTCCAAGCAGCACCTTCACCTCTCCCAAACCTTTTCCTTACTTCACACCTACTCCAAACCTTCTCCTTGGTTCATTCCCATCCTATTTCGCCTGGAAGCAAACCCCCATCTTCTCCAACTTTACGCTTCCAATTATTTCTGTTCCCTCCTCTCCTCCTCCCGAGGAAAATCTCTGCTCATTTCCACGCCTCATTAGCGGGAGCTGCCCTGGGATCACAGGATTTCTGGGCAGCAGGATAGAGGAGCGTGGCAGGAAAGCCACGTGGCCTCCACTCAAACGGCCCCAAACACCCAAACACGCCAAGCAAAGGTCGGGTTCAGCCCCCGCTGCGTGGACTGGCACTGAAAAGGGTCAGGCAGCGCCTCCATTCCTACAAATCCATATCAATCCCCCCGTTTTTCCTCACTTTCACGCCTCTATTTGGCTGTTTTGGATTTTAGGGTTGCATTCAATCAAGTTATGGTTTCTGATTTTGTTTGCACACCCCCTCAGTTCTCCTGCTTTGTGTTTGTTTTCGGTTTATTCTCACCTCTGCTGACAATTTATGGCAGCAATTTTATCTTCTCATCTGTAGTCTTTCCATAGAAAGGATGGATTGTACACAACCCGTAAGTGCTGCATTCAGGGTAATAAGAGCCCATCTTTTTTAATTTGATGGTTATTGGCTAGGCAGAGTTGTGTAAAAAAAAAAAAAAAGCAAATATTTTAAAGGTCAAAACCATATAAAACACAATTTCAAAATACCAGTGCTAGAAAAGCCCAACAACAAACAGGTTCTGAGTGTAAAGGGTCCAAATCAGGAGATTCAGGGGAAACCTTGATGAGGAGTCCTTTTAAAAGAGCTTTTTTGAGCAAGGCTCAGCAGCACCACAGGATCTTCCTGCAGCACAGACCTGGGGGTGCACCAGCACAGCCTCTCCAAGACCTAAAAACTGAATATTCTTCCACTGGAACTTAAGCAACAGTTTAGAACAAGCTTGAAATAGGAAACCCCTTCTACCTGGAGTCACCAACAAGCAGGATTTCCACTCTGTGTGCTCAGGGATCCAACAATCAGGTGAGCTGCTCCAAACTGGAAGTGCTTATTCCAAAGTGTATTTGGCTGGAATTGATTTCCTCTGACATCACCAGAAGTGATCTTAACCGGGTTCCCCTTCCTCAAAGATTGTGTAAATATTTCCAGCAACCAACTCAGCAATTAAATTCCAGAAAAACACTCACTGCAGAAGTCAGAGCTGACTCAAAAAATCAAAGACCTTGACAAAAAACCTCCAGCACAGGCAAATCTGCTGTAAAAATCACCCAGAAGATAAAAAGGCTGCAGACTGGACAGAAAAGCCGGTTAAAACAAATTCAAGACTGACAGAATTCAGCAATTCCTTAGGACACAGATGAAAGAAGCACACAGCAACCGGGGAGTTTTAAACTCTGTGCTTTCTGTAACCTTTGTTATTTCGAACAATGCTAAACAAACACGCTTTCTAACACGACAATAAAAATGAAGATTAAACTTTTCATCTCCATCTCAAAGCCTGCCAGAGAAAGCGAGGACTGAAGAGAGAATGACAAGCGAGCATCTTCAAGCGAGGCATTTGCAATCCTGGCACACGGCTCCAAACTTGGAAAGGGAACACTGACACTGCTTGGCTCTTCAGCAAGAGCGAGGACTCGGAAAGAGCCGAGTTTGTTACGAACTTGAGAAATGAGGCAACAGGAGAAGTTTCTCCGAGTCGCTGGGAGGCAAAGCTGGTCCATCACAGCGCGGCCAGAGCCCCCTCAGCCCCGGGGGTTTCTTTCCCGAGCCGAGCTCCAGTTCGGGGCATTTTCCCGTTCTCTGGGGGTGATTCTCCCGCAGGAGCCCGCGGCGGTGAATAACTGCAGGCCTGCCCTGGCTGCCCTGCCGACAGCATTTCAGTGACTTCTGCCCGGCACGGAGCAGCACGGGAACCTCTTCTCCACCCAACAGCACGAGCAACCACAGGAGAGGCTTACAAAGAGCTCACCTCTAGGTGTAGCAACTAAAACTACCTAAAACAACACAGAAGAGGAAGCTGATCCTTCAGAGCCATTACTCTCATCAGATACCTCCTTTTTTTTTTTT
>VZRO01006129.1:161902-231192 GCA_013397915.1 Daphoenositta chrysoptera
GCGATGCCCGCCTGCACCGCGGCCGCGGGGCTGCCGGGCAGGAAGGGCCCGTCCTGGCGGCACCGAGCGCCCGCCGGCATCACCCGCGCGTACTGCAGAGAGGGCACGCGTTAGCGCATCGCATATTCGTATTCATATTCATATTCATATTCATATTCATATTCATATTCATATTCACAGGCATTTACAGTCTTTTTTTATCGTACAGGATCAAACTTCGCACCGTTCTCCCCGCGCGGAAACCAACTCCCGTTTATCGCTGCACTCGCTGTTATTTGTGCAGCTCCCAGACATTCGCACGGAGCACGAAGTGCTTTGCCAACAGCGGGATTTTAAATAAAAATGAAGAATTTCTGGGTACAAACCATCCTCTTGTGCCGGTTGCTGCTCAGCCGGAGCACGTAAGTGCCGGGGGCCTGGAAGTGGAAAAGGAAAAAGAGGAGTTTCTGGGAGGTTTCTCTGATTTCCTCCCTGAGGCTTCGGAAATCTCCCCAGTCAAATTCAGCGTTTGTGTTGTACAGGTTGTTTCTAGGAGGGAAAGGACAAAAATTTCTTGTCATTGCCTTTTTTATTTTGATTATTTTTCCTTCTAGGCTCATAATTAGGGTTTTAAATAATATAATATATTAATATAATAATATAACATAATAATATAATAATTAGGGTTCAGGAGATTTCTGAATTCAGAGCTGTTGTCCATCACACCAGAAAAGGAAGGAGCATCAGGGGGAGTTCAGGCACTGAAATTTCCCCACAGCTCCAGTATTTCCTCGCCCAGCTTTGTTTTGGGCTGCTCCAACCACCTCTCCTCCAAATAAATGCAGCAATTAACCCGAAGGAGCAGGAATTTTTATCTACCTGTGCAAAAATAATTACTGGGAGCCCTTCTAGGTCAGAAACAGCGTTGATGAGACATCAGGAACAGTAAGTAGAGGTTTAATTTTGCCTATTTTAATAAGTAAATATGAGTTTCTTAATGACTTAGATGCTATTTCCTACTGTGCACTGTCCTCTCTGTGAAAAATACATTGAATTATGCTTAATAATGAGACTTTTACTGTTCCTCGTCATGCTTCCTTTCAGTTCTATGTCGGGAAAAGGTGAAGAATTTCTCTTTGTTGAAGTAAAAATGCATTGGGTGAGATCTTTTATGTTCTGAGTTGTACTTACACATCATAAACTGGGAAATGCTCCCTGGAGACGATGAAGACGAGGGTCACGTTGCCACTGAGGCAGGCGATGGGATTGAGGATGCCAATAAATGGGGTTTGGGATGTGGAGTTGGGGGGGCTCAGGCTTTGTTCCCGGGGATCCCTGCACTCCTCGTGGCCAGAGTGACCTGTGAGGGCACAGGGAACAGAAATTCATGTTTATATTTTATAAATGTAAATGTGTATGTGTGATTTGATACAATTACAATTTTATAACGTAATTTTTACATGGATGTGCACGTAAATTTCATTTCCTGAATGAGGTTTACTCTGCAGACAGCGCGAAAAGAGAGAAACAGAGAATTCCAGAACAATCCCAGGTCTGACTGTGAGCAGAAAAAGCCCCGGCAGGACCTCAGGAGCAGCACGGGTACAGCGAATTCTGCTGATTTTTGGTGAGTGATTGTGATTTTCGGAGGGAATTCCTGCTGTTCCCTGCAGGTGCCCCCCAGGGCGGTGCTGGGGGCTGGGAGCACATCACAAAACACAATTAATTTTCAGAATATCTCCATTAAATACACATTTAGCAGCTTTGCAGGAGAGCTCACCTGGCGCTGCTGCTGAAGCAGGACCCTTTTCATGAAGGGATGAAGCCTCACTCAGCACGATGAGCTCGTGAAATAGTTGAGGGTCAGGATTATACACCCCTAAAAATCCTTTCGCTGGAGCAGTACAAAAAAAAATTGGTTATTTCTGGTGCTGAGCATGAATTTTGCTCTGAATTTTGCTTTTCCTTGTACAGTATCTGCTCACCAAAGCCCCCAAGCATGACTTGCAAGCTCTAAACCCAAATGGGATCGTTTTTAGCACATTCTTCTCATTCTAGGGCAGTCTTTAAAATGTTTGGGTCTTGCTCAAAGCCTTTAGGGTTTGTTTGGTGCAGCAGCTGGTTTACCCTGGCTGGAGGCAGTGAGGCTGTGCAGAGAGCACGGGGGCAAACGAGTCTTTCCTAATGCTGGTATTACATTTTCTGACTGAGCAAATTGTGCTTTTTGGCCTGGATCTGGAATTCTGAGGGGGAAGTTTTTAACTACTTTGAGTTTTACTTGGTAAAAGCACATTAAAGTGTAAATCCCAAGAGAAGACCTGTGCAGGTGAAGGGTGTGAGAAGGGAGTCCTTTGCCAGGCAAGGAGATTCTCCAGCTCTGTTTATTGTAATTTGGGAAGGAAATCCCTGGATATCTGCCCTGCTGGAAATACACAGATTTCAAATGAATGCTTTGGGATGGAGCAGGATGAATTTTGCGTGGAGTGCTGAAGTTCTATTGCTGTTCTCGGGATATGAACATCGAGATTTCTCATTTCTTGTGTTTTAAACTCTGTGGAAAGGCTTTTTGTGTACAAACCCCATTTAACACCCAGAGAATGCCCCAGCTCTTGCTGTTCTTTCCTCACCACTCATCTCCACGATGTGGGCTGGATGGGTTTGTTGGCCTTGTCCTGCAGCACAGACATCTTCCAAAGAGAAATTTGGTCTTGGCAGAACTGTCCTCAAGCCTTCTAAGGAAACAGCAGTCTAGGAGAAAAATAATTCAAATTTTCTTTTTGCCTGAATTTTTTAATGGATGAAATGTATTTAAAAGGGCTAAAATATAATAATATAAATATATAAAATAATATAATATAAATATAAATTTCTATAAATATATTTTAAAGGGCTAGAATTTGGGGGCTTTGTTTGTTGCATTCCATATTTTTCTGAGCAAAAGGGATGAGGGCTAGAGCCTGACAGAGGCAGGGAGGTGGTGGAAATTCCCAGTTGTTTCACCTTGCTCCCGTTGCTGTGGGTGATGAGAAGCTGAGCTTTCCTCTCTGCACAGGTGAGCTGCAGGGTGGTTTTTTGCTGCCTTCTACACTGAGAGTTGCACACCTCCTCCAGGCTGTCAGAGCGACAAATGCAGAGGCCGAGAACTTTGTCATAGCCTTGGAAATCCCTGGGGACAGCACAGACCTGGGAAGAGAGGAAGCAGCAACAGCAGCAGGACAGGAACGTCCTTAAGCTGAAAAAGCCACAAAACCTCCTGTGCAAACACCAATAACTTGATTTCCATGCTGCCTGTGCCCTGTGAAGGAAGAGCTTGGGAATTTTGCTTTTTTTGGGCGCATTCTGCTGGGTTTTGGGATTTAACCAACCCCAAAATGGCAATACCTTCTGGGAGCAGTAGCGAGCCCATCCCCGCCTGGTCAGGCACTGCCCCTCCTGGGTCCTGGAGGCCGAGTCCCGGCACGTGGGGTAGGACAGTGGGACACAGAGGCTGCCGTCCCTGCCAGAGCCCCGAAAACCCGGGGGGCAGGTGCAGAGGGCATCACGAGGCTGGAAATTAAACGGGGGTTTGTTTAGGAACCTGCAGTTTGATGCCCACTCACCAGCCTAAACCTTCCAGTGAAGGGGAGGATTGAGATAACCCTGAGAAATTCGGGATATTTGTAAACCTGGTGTCCCCATCCCTCTCCCTGTGGTTGGGAGTGAGACAAAGAGAGAAAGTAAAGGTGAGAATGGCCAAAATGTGGGTTTCTCCTGGTGGGTGGATGTGTGTGGACCCCAGCCCCTGACTCAGCTGTGTCTCTAAGCCAGGTTTTCCCCTCATGGGGGAGTGATTCTAAAGAAACTTTCAGCACTCTCTGCTTTAAGATCGTCTATTGAGTCTTATCAGAGAAGTAAGGTCACTGGTGTGACCCAGACACAGCTCAGAGCAGAGAATGCAGCAGAGTGGCCCCTTATCAAGGTAACACGGCCTTCTGAAAGGTAAATCATCCAATTACAGCTTAAAACGAAAGATATTTTCACTTTTCTACCAATGTTAGACAAATGCTTTTGTCACGTATACAGGAACTGCAGAATTTTTCATCCAATAACTTTTAGAAGCCTGCTACTGCAGAATATGGCAAACTAGAAGAAAAAGAAGAAAGCCTAGAAACAGCAACAATCCTCCATCTTGGAGTTTTGGCTTTTTATCTATTTACTGCATTAATAAACCCAACACCTGTAGATTTTTCACCCTGTGATAACCTTACACAATACTCTATTATTTAGTTCTCACTGGAGTAGATTCCAGTTCTTCCCAAAGAGTTGGCAGTTTTCTCCATGGATAAAGGTCAAAGACAGAGTTGTCCAGGGGGGTAGAACCCTTCAAAACAGGCAGGGAAATATTCCCTGCTTTCAGGGCTGCCACAGAGGAATCTGTGGATGTGGATTTGGCTGTACCTGGAACACGCGCCCTCTCCCGAGGCACACGCAGCTCCGCTGCCCCTCTGCCGGCTGCGCTGCCTGCGAGCCGCAGGGCAGGCAGGAGTTTTGGCCGGGCCTGGGGTTGAAGAAGCCCGCGGGGCAGGGCTGGCAGCTGGGCGAGGGCAGCGCTGCCCCTTCCGAGCGGAACGTCCCTGCCGGGCACGGCTCTGCAGAGCGGTTCCCTCCGGGGCAGAAAAAGCCTTCGAACAGCAAAAAATTCCGGTCAGTGTTTCTCATGCAAAGCAGTTTGTGGTGGAGGTGAATGGCTGCGTTTCCAGTTTAAATATTGCAGGGTATTTGTGTCATAAATCAGTTAGATGCATCCTGCTTCGACCAAAATATTCCTTAATTTCTATATTGTTTAATTACACAGTGCAGCAAGGAACTCTTCTGATATGTGAATATTACGACAATAAAATCCAATGCTCTCCGTTTTGTTTTTTGAGCTTTCTTACCTGTTACAATATGAATTTCAGCAAGCCCAATTGGTTATCTAAGAATTATTGTAGCAAAATTCAAGCCTGATTTCATATTTATTGAGGAATATGTGACAGAAAAGCCAATAATCTCTGGTAAATTATCCACAAATACCTGCTGGACAAATTGTCAGCCTCTGTTCTCTTCTTTCGCAGTGCATCCCACTCTGGCATTCCTCATCATTTTGAAGCCGTGTTTCCCCGTTGAGGCCGGGCAAGGCTGGAAAAAGAGAGAAAAAGAAGAGGAAAAGGGCCATGGATTTATTGCACAGAGCAGCTTGAACTGCCAAAGGTGGGTGAGAAACAGAGAGGCACGAGGAGAGCTCTCCTTTCCTGCTGAATATTTCATGGCCAGGGAGAGTTAAAAGATTGGTGTGAAATATTTATGGGAGCTATTTGAGCCCCACGGGTCGCAGAGCAGGGCTGTTCTCTGCCCAACCCAGGGAATATTCCTCTGGAATAAGGCTGGGGAAGTGCTGAGTTTTGATTCCAGTCTCCTCCTGTGTGAGCTGAAGTTTCAGGGTCCCGGCAGCAACCCCGGGTTTGGAAATCCCACAAATCCCCATTTACCACACGGGATCAGCTGGGCTGTGCTCCTGAGATCTGCTCATCATAAACGGTGCAGCCTAAAGCAAAAAGCTGTCGAAAAATGGGTGTCTTTTTGGAATTTACTATAAAAAATGGAATTATCCACGGCTGGATGGCCCCCTCTGGCTTTCAATATCTAGAGTGCAGTGCTAGGACCTGCTTTTGAGTATCTCTGGGGGATTTGGAGGAGACAAACGCGGGCAGGGCTCCCAGCCCAGCGTTGTTCCCACAGCAGAGGGCAGCCTGGCTCCCTGCAGGATGGAGGAGCAGGGCATTGATGCCACATTTCTCACTGATTTCTCATTTTGCCCTCGTACCCCAGGGCAGAGATATCCCAAATCAGAGATATCCCAGCCCCTGCCCGCCTGTGCCAGGGTGGAGATGTTCCCCAGCCAGCACAGGCTTCTCTTTTCTCGTGGAAAAATTTATAATCAAATATTCCAAACTGCTTCTGGATGGCTTTCCCCATCTGCTCGTACCTCCTGTGGCACCAATAAATGCGTATTTTTCTTAAAGTTCCTTCCCACAACTGCTTGTTCAAGGACCTGCAGCTGGGTGGGCTTTCTAGGGACACAATAGATGAGGGGTTTGCATATTTTGATTTATTTTGAGTGGCAGTCTGGGAAAAAAACCAGAAGAGAGGGGTTTTCAGAGAGAGGAGATATTTATTTCCCTGTTTGCAGAAGTTAGCACTGAGATTTAACTGGCAATGTGCAGAAATTGCCAGAAATTGTTGTTCCTTGGACAAATCTCTGATGTTCCGGTGAAGGCTCAGTCAGTTTTTACACACAGCAAAGCCTGGAGTCCCCAGCCAAAGGCTGTGCAACAGAACACCCACCAAAATTTGGGGTTTAAAGCAGGATTTGCTCCCACCCGAATCGCCTGTGCTATAAATCGCAGCCCCGGTGCGTGGCTGGCGCAGCTGGGAGTGCCCGGACTCCCTCCCTGTTGGAGTTCGCGTTCTCCGAGCGTGCCTGGAGCTGCCCCTCCGCAGAAATCCCGAGCAGAGGTCCCGCCTGGAACAGCCTGGAATGCGGAGCTGCCTCTGATCCTGCCCTTCCCCGGGCCCTGCGGGCTCCCGCTGCGGCTCAGCCTCGCAGCACGCCCGGCAGCACCGATGCTGCTCCTTTAGGATTCACCCCGCTGCTGCACAGGAACCCACAGCAGCTCCCGGATCGAAAGAGTTTTCACATCTTTTATTATTTGTTTTTATCCGGTGAAGATTGGGTTGGGCAAACCTCCCAGGCCTGCGTCTGGCAGAGCTCAGCTTTTGGGAATGCAGTGTGGAAATGACCCCAGAGATTCCCCGAGGGATTAAGTTTCACAGGCAGGGAATTCCAAAGGCAATTAGCAGCTTTCCTTCACCCAGGAAGCATTTCAGAGTCATTTATCTGCTCAGAATCTGCACAAATCAGTGTCCAGCGGTGACGAACCCAGAGCAAACAAGCGAACAAATAAATAAATAAACGCCTTGTGATAAAATCTGGGTCCCAGGCTGGTGATTTCTGGCTGTGCTAAGCACATGCAGCACTTCCCTTTTCCACAGAACTGATCGCCGGCGCTGCCCCGTGTGCCAGGCTGGCGTTTTCCTGGCAGGGACGGGAATTTAACAGCCCCATAAAATGTTTGGCGACGCATCGAGCCCAGGAATTAATGCCTGAGTCACTCTCCCCGGCTCGGCCGCCTTTAGTCATCGCCTGCCTTCGCTCTTCAGTCAGGAAAAGGAGGGGAAGACTCAAAAATTCAGGTTTGCTGTTCGGTTTTCAAAGAAAATGAGCAGGCTCTTGGGTAAATAGCATCTCAATCCGCTGTATTATTAAGCACAGAAATTTCACACCACCTCACGTAGCCCCTGAAAAGAGCAAAGCAAAAGCGGCCTCTTGCTGCTCTGGAACGTGTGGAATCATCCCTGATGGTTTTAACAGGAGGTTTTAAAGTCATAGAATTATTTGGGTTTGGAGCTCTATTGTTTCTCCCCCAGCTGCAGGTCCTTAATCACTGCTGTTTTCAGTCTCTGCCACGCCAGATTCGTGTTATTTGTAGCTATTTTTAAGCTGGTTTTGGCTACTTTTTATCTATTTTAAGCTACTTGTAGCTATTTTTCTTCTTGGGCATCGGGGTTTGAGATGACTGATTTTAATTACGTGATACCCGAATAAGTAGGTACTGACATGACCCAAGTCAGTCAAGCCAAATTTTGTTCTTATTTCTCTGTAAAATTTCACAGAATTTTCTCAGCTAAAGGAGCCACAAGTGGATTATGTTGATCTACAAATATTTGATGAACGTACTTTTATTAAGTATTAATTTTTTCCCACATGAACTTTACTCTCCAGATATTATTTACAGCAGGTTTTGGCTCTGCTGAAGGAGAGTTGTACTTAGATAACCCTGGGTTTACAATCACGTGAAGAGAAGTTGTATAAATGCTGAAATGATATTTAAGGCTTCCAGGGAAAGGCTGGGCAGTGATTTTTGGGACAAAGCCAAGGGGCTTGGGGTGACTTTTGCTGGAATTGCCCACACTGAACTCTCAGAGGACTCAGGGCTCTAAAAAGTGCAGCTCATCTGGAACCCCACCACATCAAATCCGTGTAAAATCCTGTGGCTGTGCAGGGTCATTTGTCACCTCCACAGCAACAACCACCCACAGACTGGGGCTGTGAAAGTGGCAGATTCTCTTCTCATTTTCCTTCCTCTTTCCATATTTTATATTGTCCATTTCTCCTTTTTTTTTTAACTTTGTTTATTGCTTTTCTTGTTTTTCAGGGAATCATGAGAATAATGTTGTTTTTATAGGGGATCAAATGGGAAAAGAACTTCTGGCATTTGGGATTGGATTTCTGTGCTGAAAAACAAAGAAAACTACCCTGAAAACTGGTTATTCTGAGATAATCCTGAAAAGCCAGCTGAATCACAATTTAAATTTAAACAAATGAGCATAGAGGCCAAAGAGAGCTCAGAATTTATTCAAATCCCACGGACAACGCAGCGACTGGAAGTTGTTTATTTTCACGTGGCCTTTGTAGGTGTATTTTTGCAACGGGAATGTTTTATGGATAGATAGATTAAAACATAAATTTTATCTCTGCAGCTCTGATTCTAGGGGAGGAGGCGACGTGAGGAAGTTAAACCCCAAAGTTTATTTAATCAGTGAGGGCATGTAGCTGAGGTTTTGGGGTTTTAACAGACAAGTGGAAATAAATAACCTGCTGTGAGCAAAGAATAACCTCAACCACAAGGTAAATGCCACCAGGATGGACTCTCACAGAATATTCCTCACCTCAGCAAACACCAGCTTGGCTGTGAACTCGAAGAACCGCCGGGTTCTGCAGAAGCTTATCAGTGTGAAATATCAGAGCAGGGATTGCCTCGGTGTGTGAGTAACGATTCCAGCGAAAAGGAAAGGTCACGGCAGCCGGGAGCCGGGACCTGCGCTGGGAAATGAAACCTCCGACTGGGCAGCCTGCAGCCCTGGCGGATTAATTGGTGTTTCCAATTAACCTGCTGGTGTTTCCTCGAGCCTCTCTAGCAGGCGGCTCTTTCTTGCTTAATTAAAATGTGATTTTATCGCAGCCTCAGCAGAGCTGCGAAGAAAACCCAACTTTTAGTCCTACAGAACCTTTGGGGAAGGAGCAGCAAGAGCTGCTGAAGGAAATTAAAGCTGGAGATTTAAGGGGGCTGTGCTTCGTGGACCCTAAAATGCCTCGTGGACTCTCAAATGCTTCAGGTCTCAGGGTTTGTGAGGGTGAAAATATTTTTGGCCTCGGTGTGGAGCTTTGAAGGCAGGTTGGTGTGTGTTCCTCTGCCTCTAGCACACAATTAGCTGCAAATGCCTTTCTAGAAATAATTGTGGAGGATTCAAAAACTGGTTACTCATCAGCAGCAAAGGGATCCAGGGGGTTTCATTTAAAAAAAAGCAAACCCGGGCCAAACTTAATATTTCAGATCTGCCAGGAGGTTTTTGTGTTCGTTCCTGCTGGGTGATTTCCTTCAGGCTGGGTGTTTATTCTGGTTTATTCTGCAGTGGTGGCGTGGGGATTTCTGCGTGTGGGATTTCTTTTCCTCGGTGTGTGTTTGGAGATCTTGTTATACTCAGAAAAAACAAGACTTCTGTAAACTTCTGGGGCTGCTGCTGATGGATAGAGATAACAAATAGAGATAATTAAGAGCTGGGACCTTCCCAGGCAGGATTCTCATGGGTGTAGCAGCTTCCACGGCCAAGCACGGAGCAGAGCAGTGCCCGGGGCCCTCCCGATGGCAACTGGGGAACGTTTTCTTGGGGTTTTAGACCTGGGAAATGATGTTTTAGCCACTAAAATCCTGCTGCTGAGCCAAGTGACCCCCAAAACTGGGCCGCTCAGGGTGGTTATAAATACGTGGGGATGGCTGGAGTGACAGCCCACTTGTTGTCAAACAGCAGGGATTCATCAGGGCTCCTCCTGCAGCTCCCAGATGTTAAAATGAATGTTTGTCCTCTGGACAAGTGAAATTTTGGCGTAAACATTGATGAAACGAGCGGGATGAGGCTCCACAATGACCTGCAGCTGCTGGCTTCTGTTTGAGTCTGGACAATGTGGGCAGGAGAGCTCTGCTGTCCCTGTCCGGTGGGACCCTCTCCTTTCTCCTTTCTCCTTTCTCCTTTCTCCTTTCTCCTTTCTCCTTTCTCCTTTCTCCTTTCTCCTTTCTCCTTTCTCCTTTCTCCTTTCTCCTTTCTCCTTTCTCCTTTCTCCTTTCTCCTTTCTCCTTTCCCTGCCTCTCCCCGCTGCGATCCCTCCTGCAAGTGCCTGACACACTCGATTTTCAGTCAGTGGGACTCCCTTCTCTGAATTTCTTCCATCTGCTCTGCTCCCCACAGCTGCAGAAACATTCCTGCCTTTCAGCTGGATCCTCCCAGCTTTGCCCAGCCGCCAAGAGAGCAGGAAAAACAAAACTCCATGGGCGAGACTGCTCTGAAAGAATCCGAACCCGCCGAGGGCTCGGCCTCTCCCTCTTCCCTGGCTGGGGAATTTGGAATTTGCAAACCCAGCCTGGATTTGTGGGGTGAAAAGTGGAGGGGTGGCAATGGGATGCAGAGCAGCTCAAGGGAAATGTTCTTATTCCTTCCTGAGTGGCAGCTCTTGATCCCTATCCTCAAAATATTCTCCAAAGGGCGGTGGATGATTTTCTTCCGTGTCCAACCCCCTTCCAGCTCTTTTCTTGGCTCCTCATCTTAAAAGATGGGATTTGTTTTGTTTGTCTGCTAGAAGGAATTGGCTTTTTTTTTAAAAAAAGTGATTTATTTTCTTTGCCTGCCTGTGGTTTACGTACAATCGTGGCATTGTTCTCTGCGTGCCTTCTTCTGTTGTAGTGGCAGCGCTCCCTGTGCTCCTCATCTGAGGGTTTGGGTTCTGCGAGGTGAGATCTGATCTGAGATCTGTCTGAGCAGCCTTGGGGAAGAGTCCTGGGTGCCAAAATCGAGGCTGTGCAGCAAACCGGGGTTTCAGGGACACATTTTGGAGGTTTCAGACCGAGCAGGGCTCGGGTTTCTGCTGTGCTCAGCCCGGGGAGGTCCCGGGGGTGGGAAGAGTTGGATCTCCCCAGAGTGGGAGACTCGCCGGGAATTTGGTGCTGTAATTCCCCTCGGTGGGAAAGGGGGATGCTGGAGGAGTTCTGCCACCTTGAAAACCAAACCCGCAACAAAATCTTTACACCCGCAGCTTCCAAACTCTGCTTAATTTGCTTTTTCCATGACGTCCCTTCTGCTGTGAGCTCAGCGTGGATAGAAGAGTACAGAGAAAACCAAGGTACTGCACGAAATAATGTATTTATTGTCAGGAAGGAGCAGTGAAACGATGTAAAGCCACCTACTAACAATGCAATCCATGGATAACTGTGGTAGAATATACTTTAGAAGCAAGTTCATCTCTGAGTATATTGAATATATATGAATATATTATATTATATAGATATATGTGAATACTTTAATACTCCTGTCCTTTCACCTGAATAGTTTTCATGACTAAAAGATAAATGTTGTATTATTAAATGAGAGTTTTCTATGCTTTTTCAAAGAAATCCTGTGAGAAAATCCAGGTTTTTTCCCTGCAGATGCTTACGGATGCTCTTCTCTTTGTTCAACACTCTGCTCATGATGTAGGATTTCTTGGTCGGTTTATAAATGAAAATAAGGAGTTGGATCTGACCCTTCCATCCTACAAATGGAAGATGAGTTAACCCAGAAGTTCCTCCTTAATTGTCTTCAAATGAACAAAAAGTTCTGGGAGAACAGATGTGAGTTAAAATGCAAACAGAGAGAAAGATGAGTGGTGAGGGGGGGACAGAGAGAGAAATAACCAGAGAGGAAAATATCTGGAAAACCTGGGACAAAATGGGATAAAGAAGAGACTTCACAAGATTAAAACACGAGGAAAAGTTATGGAAGGAGGTGGGTGAGTTATGAGCCTCATTACGAGAATAACAAATTATGTATATATTTTTAGTGAAATACTGAAAGATTTGGAATTATTAAGTCTCACTCAGACAAGAGAAAATACAAAAGAGAACTATTTAGCAGTTCAGGGCATCAGAATCACGGGACATGACCCAAATCCCACTGGAATTAACGGAGAGTTAATTCACCTTGTGCAACGTAGCTCTTGGAGCTTAACACTTAAGGAAACCCCATAACACGAAAATACCTTTTTTTAACAAGAAGCAAATGCAAAGGGTTCATTAAAAACATTCCCCAAACATTCTGAGTACTGAACACTGGATCCTGCAGTGGCTCCTCGTGGGAAATCTCCCATTTGCCTCAACAGGAGACACGTGAGGGGTTGCTGGATCAGTCGTTTTTTGGGTTTAGGTTCTGTAAAAGTAGAATTGCTCCCTATGTAGCAAACAGGGAAGTTTCATAGAAACCAGCGAACTCGCAACCAGAAGTTAAAATTAAATGAGAGTAAGTCTGGGAAGAAATAAATTTTAAAAAATATTTTTCTAGTTTGTAGTAATTCTACCAAATAACTTGGTTTTCTGGCAGTACAGGATGATTTCAGCTCCTTGTTACCCTCCCAACTTGCAAAATTGCTTTGTGTAAAAAATGATCCTCAAAAAGCTGTTGTCATATATTTAAATTTTATAAATTTTATGAATTTAAAAAATTTTATAGATTTTATGAATTTTATAAATGTTATAAATTTTATAAATTTTATGCATTTTATAAATGGTATAAATTTTATTTTTTATACATAAATTTTATAAAAATTTTACCTTTATAAAGGTAAAATCCTCTGTTGGAAAGGAATTGATTCAAAATACTTTGTCCCAGACTTCACCTACAATCCACTATCAGGGCAAAATTCTGATTGCATTAATAAAAAGCTTGATTTTTTTTTTTTTTAGAAAAACATGCTCAGCACGATGTTTTATTTTGGAAGGACTTCACCCCGAGACTGCCTTAAAGTGTGATCACTCCAGCCTTGGCCAAAATCAGAGCCAGACTGCAGAAAATATTCAATATAACTCATCAGGCTCTGGATTCCCAGAGCTCGTGTTTGCCATGACTGAGATTTTCAGTCTATCTGAACGTTGAATTTGGAGTGCAGAGACTAGTTTTAGATTTAAAAGACTAATTTTAGATTTAAACCCTCAAGACTGAGCCTTGGATGGTTAAAATCCTTTTCTTACGCTCAACACCTGCATGAAAAATCACCAGAGCTTCAGACTGTGGGGCAGCTACACCTCAGACCCGAGCAGAGATTTGTGAGAAAATAAAGATCTAATTCTTCCTGGAGCACCTAACCCTGAATTCCTGGTGAAACCTGCCCGGAGGATTTCCCCCATTCGTGGCTTTGCTGGGTAATTCTGGGTCCAGATGAGACCTTTCCGGCCGTCACTCCGAGCTCCGATGCATTTTCTGTTTTCCTGTCTGTGCTCCGGTTTTTCTCCTGCAGCAGGCGGCCCTGGAGACGCAGGTGGTGGGAATTGTCAGCATTTCCCTGGAGGCAAAAAAGCAGCAAATCTCAGCTCCCTCCCCGGGCCAGGTGTTCCTGAAAAGCCACGGATTTACTGCCCCCGTTTTTGGGGTCTGGGTGAGGCAGGAGGTTTGCAAGGAGAATAAAAGGTGGGCAAGGCTCTGGAGCAATTCCAAAGGCTGGCACGAGGTGCTGGGCACCTTTTCCATCAGCTCCACGCCGTGCAGGGGTGGGCTCAGAGATTTTGGGGTTCTCTCCCACCCTCAGTGGTGCTGGGGGGTGGCAGAGCAGGGCAGGGACGGGGCTGAGCCACTCCATCGCAGCTGCCGGGCCAGAAAAACCTCCAGCTACCCGAACTCAGCTTCCTGCCACAAAATACCTTTGAGAAGGACATCAAGGAGCTCTGAGGATGCCATGGAACAAAATTCAGGTGAGCCAACTGCTGCTGGGGCGCCGGGTATTCCTCTGGGAGCATCCAGCAGGCTGCAGCTCTGCACAGGTGGAGAGACCAGGACAGTGAATTTCCAGCTGAACTGGATTGAAATGGGTTTTTTTTTTTCTCTGCTGTGTTTCCTCTCCTGTCGGGAGAACCTCAATGACTTGAAATGGGGCTTTAAGTCTGTATTTCTAATTGAAATCTTATTATAGTATTACATTTATGACATGTACTCTGGTGGGAACTCCTATCTGACAGGGTCAAAAATGACCCTGGAAAAGATAAAAGAGCTGTAACTTTTGGTTTTTGTTTTTTTTTTTTTTTTTTAAAGCACTGAATATTTGCTTAATCCTGGAATCTGTGTAAAGCACCCACAGTTACCTCTTGAGGAACATCCTGTCCCTGGGGTTTGTGAGCGTGAAGCAAACACAGGAGCTCTGTGTTCTCCTGGAGCTTCAGGCAGGCGGTGGAGGTTGGACACGAATCCAGCACCTGCAGATGACAGCAGCAAATCCTGTCACTGCACAAGGACGAGAACACCTCAGCCCGAGCAGAGCCCGCTGTGATCCTCACCTGCAGCTCGGGCTCTGCTCCCATCTGCAGCAGGCAGAGAATTCCCTCCAGGATTTGCTCCCTCCGCAGCCGGAGCAGCCTCCCCCGGTCGGTGTCCCCGGCAGTGCCGCGGGATTCTGCCACCAGCGCGGAGTGGGCCAGGGCAGCGCAGTGCAGGGGGGTCAGACCTGCGGGGGACACCCCGCGGGGAGGTCACAGCCAGGAAAAACCAGCCCCATCCTGCCTGGAGCAAATCCGGATTTGCAGATCTGGGGGTCTCAGCCAGGCTGCCGTGGGGTTCAGCTGTCCCTCTTACCGTGGTGGTCAGGCAGATCCACTCCCACGCACACCCCCTTGTCTTTGCAGTCTCTCAGCACCTGAAATGAAGAACATCCAGGCCATTCCTCACCTCTGGCAGTGCCAAAACACCCTTTCCTCCCCAAATCCCTCCGTGACCCCATCGGACCAGAGCAGTAGGGAAAACCCCGGGTTGTTTTAAACACCAGAAGGTGAATTTGTCGTTTTTGCTCCGGTTTTGCCCAGCACAAGCAGCCGGTTCACCTGCAGGACCCTCAGGTAGCCGTTCTCTGCACACAGGTGGAGCGGGGTTTTGCCAGAGCCGTCCTGCTCGTTGACGTTGGCTCCCAGGGAGATCAGGTCGCTCACCATCAGGTGCTGGTTCTTTTCTGCAGCAAGATGCAAAGCAGTCTGAGAAGGGAAGAAGGGCAGAAAGTTGCAGTGAAAGGCAGAAATAATTTGAAAACAACAATGCTTTTTAGAGAATGAAGTGGGGAGTTGGGATTTTGGGGCTCTGTTCCCACTTGTGCTCCATCATTCCCTCCCCATTCCTGTTTCCTTTTTCCAGGATAACAAAAGTGCTTGACCGGGGTTTGAAAAAGGGTTGTGTGTGATTAAAAAATGACTTTTTTCTTGGTAAATCAGCACCCTACCCTTTTCTCTGCATCCTTCTCGTCGATCTTGTTGAGGGATGCAAATCTCTGTGCCAGGGCGAAAGTCAGGGCCCTCCTTCCCAGGGCAACAGCCTTGTGCAGCAGCCTGCAAGAGAGCTCAGTTGGGAACAATCGGGAGAGAAAGGAGAGGTTAAAATACCCCAAAGGAGAGGTTAAAATACCCCGAAGGAGAGGTTAAAATACCCCAAAGGAGAGGTTAAAATACCCCAAAGGAGAGGTTAAAATACCCCGAAGTAGCAGGGAGAGTGTATTTTAAAGCATAAAATACTAAGGCTGGAAAATACCGAAATCTTGGGATATTCTCTATTAACAACGCAGTTGCTGATTTTGTCTGCCAGGATTTCTTGCTCCTCCCTTCTTGCCATTATCCCATTCCTCTCCAGCAATCACTCCTTACTGCCAACAATCTCTGTTTGTACAGGGAAAAGGGTGCAAGATCCCCATAAACTGAGAGAGGGGAAAAACTTGCACTTAAAAGAAATCTTTCCAAACTGGAATTGAGTCCTGTGGAGGAGGAGAGCTCAATTTCCTCTGAGCGTTCAGTCTCACTGAGCTACTCAGATTAGTGCAAATGTTTCTACTGAATTTCATCCCAAACAAGGCTCTTTTATATTTTTCCTTGTAAATTTGTGCGTGTCTTCCTTTTCTTATGGAGGAAAAATTAATGCAGGCATTGATTGTACTTAGTTATTTGCTCTTCCCTTGTCCTGTAGCAAAATATCCTTAAACATATCTGAACAACTCTCATACTTCTTGCTGGGTTTGGGGTTCTTTTGGGGTTTTTTAAATGGATTTTTGACCCTATTGTTTGCTCACCATTCAGTAGAACTCAGAATGATCTCATTTAGTTTTTAGTCCTGCCCTTGAGTGGTCTTTTGAGAGCAGAATCTCCATAAAAGTGAGTTTAGGAGCGAGGAAATTTTTGCTTGTGAATTTTACATAAACACGGGCATAGAAATCTCTTAATTTCTTAATTGTGATTAATTTCATTCATGTGTGAGAAATTTTTGTGTATTATTTACAAAATTGCAGGAAATACGGTAGTTGTTGTTTACTTAGTTACATAATTGCTGAAAAGTGAAGCCTAATTTTATTATTGCACTGAAAATCATTATTCTGAATGGAACGTGGTACTTTAGGGAAGAGACCAGTGCTGTGCTTGGTTTTCCCTGTGTGGGGTTATCAATATTTTAAATTTAGAGCAGGAATTAATCTCTTTCTCCCCAAGACTCAGATAATTTATAAATTATGCCATGATTTCTGTCAATCTGATTTGGTACCAGCTATCCCAATCTACCTGGACCGCATAGAATCTAATAAGATATTTTAATTTATTTCTTATAAATGGCTATTTTCTCCACAAGCAGCCCAATTCCAGGGCAATCCTGGGGTTTCCTGGCATTAGGAAAACTTTTGCTTTCGTTTCGTTTCCAGCAGAACAGCCACTCCCAGTTCTTTGGGAGTCTGTGCTCCAGACGAGCAGTTTTTGTGTAATCCTCCCACCCATTTTTATTAGCAGCTAATAATACAAATAATTACCCTGAGAGTGTCTGCAGCATGGAAAAGATCTTTTTTGCATACCTTTTTTTTTAATTTTTCCCAGTACTTATTTTCCCAGTACTTTATTTCCCAGTACTTGCTTGGTTTTAATTTTCTTGTGATTCCCTGCACATACCTCTCATCCTTAAACATTTTACCACTCTGAATTTATCCTAATATCAACTGCAGCCCAGGAATATTACTGCAAAACCAGAGCACTGATATTTTTAATATCCGCCTAAAATTCTGTATATTGATTCAAGTTTGAGCTTCCCCTCGAGCAGAGAAGCTTTTGCTGCAGGCAGCGGGCGAGCTCAGAGCAAAGCCACGTCCCCAGGGAACAGAAATCAATGGATTTCAACAGAAAAATCGAGGACCTGTCGCCATTTTCATCGGGAGCGAGCAGTTTTTCCGCCGGGATGTTCCTCAGCAAACTTTCCTCCCTGTGCAGCTGGAACTGGAAGAAGGAGAGGGCGGAGAGGTCCTGCTGTGTGAAGGAGATTGGGGTGAGCCTCGGAGGTCCCTCCGTGCCCGGAGAGCCCCCCTGAGCTTCCAGCAGCATCTCCGCGGGGCTGGGGCGAGCAGCCGTGGCCTGGCATGGAGAATTCCTGGGGAAACCTTCCTGGCATGGAGAATTCCTCGGGAAACCTTCCTGGGAGCTCGGCAGCGCATCCTGCATCCACCAGCTGCTCCCGTTCTCGCCCGTCCTGCAGAACGTTCCCGGCGAGCCGGACCCGGGGGCGCTGCCCTGCTCACCCGGCAGGGAAGGCTCTGCCTCTGCCCGCAGGATGGGGTGGAAATCTCTCAAAACCGACTCCGAGTGGAGCTGTCTCCCCTGCAGGATGGGGTGGAAATCTCTCAAAACCGACTCCGAGTGAAGCTGTCTCCCCTGCAGGATGGGGTGGAAATCCTTGGAGCACGACCCCGACTGAAGCTGTGTCCCGTGCAGGATGGGGTGGAAATCCTTGGAGCAGGACCCCGACTGAAGCTGTGTCCCGTGCAGGATGGGGCGGAAATCTCTCAAAAACGACCCCGACTGAAGCTGTGTCCCCTGCAGGCCACCACCAGNTCCTGGGGAAACCTTCCTGGCATGGAGAATTCCTCGGGAAACCTTCCTGGGAGCTCGGCAGCGCATCCTGCATCCACCAGCTGCTCCCGTTCTCGCCCGTCCTGCAGAACGTTCCCGGCGAGCCGGACCCGGGGGCGCTGCCCTGCTCACCCGGCAGGGAAGGCTCTGCCTCTGCCCGCAGGATGGGGTGGAAATCTCTCAAAACCGACTCCGAGTGGAGCTGTCTCCCCTGCAGGATGGGGTGGAAATCTCTCAAAACCGACTCCGAGTTAAGCTGTCTCCCCTGCAGGATGGGGTGGAAATCCTTGGAGCAGGACCCCGACTGAAGCTGTGTCCCGTGCAGGATGGGGCGGAAATCTCTCAAAAACGACCCCGACTGAAGCTGTGTCCCCTGCAGGCCACCACCAGGTGCCTCCTTGCTCCCCACACTTTCCCACCGGCAGCTTTGCGGATCCGTGCAGAATCCCTGCCAAAGCCCGTCTGGCACGGGATGCAGCGGCTCCTCCCTGAGCTGGCTCTTGTTCAGATCCTCCTGCAGCACCTCCACCAGGATGTCGAGGTCCTCCAAGCCTTTGGGGCTTTGCCCGGCGCTCTGCTTGCTCTGAAACAGCAACAGAAGCCGGGGAGGGCGGAAGATGGGGGAGGGAAGCAGACATGAAGTGTCCTGTTCTCCCTCGGTGATAGAACAGGAATTCTGCCCCGGGAGCCTGGCAGAGCGGGGTTCAAGGTGTTCTGCATACCTGTCTAAGCTGTTTCTCTGTATAAGGGTGAGCTCTTCTCTTCTCTGCTGCAAGGAGAGGAAGGAGAGGGCAGTTCAGAGCTGAGGAGAGGCACAGAGAGCAGATTCCCAGCAGTGCTGCCCCAGATAAGAGCTAGATAAGCCAGACAGGGTGGTGATGCACAGCTGGCCGGCCTCCTGGGATTGCAGGGCAGCTGGGACCCAGCAGGGATCACTGACCATGGGACAGAAGTGCCCTGGCTCTTGGGGTACCTCGCAGTGATGATCCCACTAGAAAAGGAGGCTCTGTTACCAAGGGAGGCGTTTCCAAACCTGTTTTTCCTGAGGATCCTTTGGTTACCATCTTCACTGACGAGGCTTCCTGAGGAGACAAAACCACCCAGCTTCAATGTGAGGTGCTCACACCCGAGAGAAGATGAAACAGTGGCAAACATTGTAACGTGAACAGAGTGAAATTGGCTCCTGTGCTACGGACTCTGCTCGGCAGGGGCTGCAGGGGGTGCATTTTCCACGAGTGGGTAATTCATGGCAGCGTTATAAAGATCTTTAGAGCAGCCTGGGAGTTTATCAGCTCCTTGGGCTGTTTTTGCAGGTTCTGGAGTAATATTTTTACTGGGTTTTGGGCCATCTTTGGCTTGACTGAATGATGTGCAGCACCCATAGCACGGATGGGCTCCTGCTGTCACTGTCAGAACCGTTCCTAGCCCCGCCCTCGTTCTGTTTAAAATTGGGTTTATTCTCCATTTTTATCAAAAGCACTGATTTGGTGGCTGGAAGAGGCAGCAGCTGCAGGTGTGAGCCCTCCAGAACTCTCAGGGGGTGGGACTGAGTGCCCCGGGGTGCTGCAGCCCCGGGAGGGACCTTCCCATCCTCACCTTGCCGTGAGCCGGGTCCAGGCCTTTGGAGAGGCGGATTTTCCTCAGCAATTCCCGCACCGGCATCTTCACTCTCACACCCATGTAGCGCTTCTGAGGGGGATCAGAGCTAAGTTCAGAGTCTGGAAAAGTCACAACACGGTGCTGAAAGTGACACAGTTCTCTGAGCTGTTGGGAAGGGTGGGAGGGTGAGGTCAGCCTGGGGAACGGGCTCCGATTCCAACGCTCATCAGCAGTTGTGGGAAATTTCCCCATCTCCCTGCCTGTTCCTTGGCTCTGGCCTCATCTCTGCTCGGTAATTGCCTTAATGAATTCCTCCTCAGTTTTGCTGTGTGCCACAGAGCACAGATTTGCTTTTGGGGAATGTGTCAGCAGTGTTTAGGTCTCTGCCTCTCTTACTCACGTTCTGATTTTCCTGTGTTGTGGTAAATCTGCCTTTGCAGTTTCCTGGGCTGTGGTTTGTTAAATTGTTATCAGTGCAACAACAAGGAGCAGAATTTGTTCAAAATTAAGATAGGGATGCTCTGTCCAGTGGCTTTCCCCCACGGCTCTTGGTGTGTTTGGAGGTTGTGCTGTGATTCAAAGGGAAACAATGATTTTCTGTCTCGAAACGAAACAGTTATTTGAGAATATACCTCATTGTCCAAACAGGCTTGCTCTTTGTCAAAACAAGCTGCTCTGTGATTGTTTGTGTTAGGTCTCTTGCATCTGGTGCCTGTATCCCCAAACTTGAAAGACTTGCCCAGATTAGGAGCTTAAATCCATTGGCTTTTGAAATACCTTTTATGTAACGCTGTCGTTCACGTCCCTGCCTTGCGTGTCCCCCCCTTGGAATAACCTTTCCATAGAATGCTTTCAGAAACAGCCATTAATAGGATAAAATTATGGATTTAATGCATTAGATCAGGGTTTTCCCAACAAAATACACCATGGGGAAAGCCACGGCTCCAAGGAAAGCGGGAGCTTTGGGAACCAGAGCGTGGGATCCTGAGAGCAAGGAGTCATCCAGCAGCAATGCTGGACAGGGAGAAGCTTTCTGTTCCCACTGCAGCTCGTGGAAGGAGGAGTGGGAACAGCTCTGGGGATCAAACACAGCTCAGGATTAAACAACACAGCAGCCTGAAATGAAAAAAAAGGTGCATTGGGCCAGCAGCTCCCGGTGCTGTTAAATCGAAGATGAGCCAATATTCCTGACCAAACCCTGCGTGTGCCCTGCCGGGAGCCGGCTGGGCCCTGTGGAGGGAGCTCGGCAGACGGGACCGGGGCAGCTCCCGGGGTGTCTGAGAGGAGCAGCCCTGGCAGGGGAACCCGCCCCACCAGATGTGGTTTCTTGTTGCGTGATCCTGTTTCCCTTCCCTGCTCCAGGCAGTGAGAGCTGACACCCCTCCAGCAGGAGGGAGGCAAATCCCCAGCAGCAAATGGTGCCTTTGGAATGGAGATGGGGTTGTTGTTTTGTGCTGGGATTTCTGGCACTTCTCAGTGTTTAACCTATCACTGAATAATTGAAACCTCGAAAAGCAGAGTTTGTTTCTCAGACTTTTCTAGAAATGATTGCTTTTTTTTTTTTTTAGTTTGGTGTTTGGACAATGAATTATTTACTGTTTGTAGAGTGTTTGAAAGGTTTCTCTGAAAAGCTTTCTAACGAGGCAGTAAGATTGCTAAAATGTTGTTATCTGGGAAGATTTTCCAGTGATGGGTCAGATATATCCTAGGAACTGAAGAACTCTGCAAAGGCACTGGTTCACCAAACACTTTCCTGTGACTTCGCAAAGTTAATAACACAGAAGGTCACATCTATTACCTTGATGTTAATTCAGAACTAAACCTGCAATTCAGAATGCAAATGAGCAGCAAAACGCTGGAGATGGACAGAAATGATGGAATATTGGGCATCCCTTAGAAACCAGAGCAATTTCTGCCCTCAGCAGCAGAACACAACAAAATCCAGGCAAGCCTTGGAAGGGGAAGGTGCTGAACACCTCTGATGGGATCGAGCTTGGTTTGTGCTGCTGCTGGAACAGCTCTGAGCTGCCACTGAAGCAGCCCCGGGTCACTGGGTTTCATCAGCTGGAGAAAGAAACACAAACCAGGAAATGGGAATAAAGATTGTTCTCTTACCAGCAGGAGCAGGCATCCCCGGAGGTTTGCATGGAGGAGGAGGGAGGTAGATCTTGGGACTCGCAACGTTCAGCTCAGTTAATCCAGAGTCTGGCAGCGATGGGCTCTGCTGGAAGCAGCTCTTGGGACTGGCAGTTTCTCCAGGCAGTGGGGATCCCTGGCCTGGGCTGTAGCCACAGATTTCACTTTCACTCATGTTTTGGTTGACAAGGAGCTCAGGACTCATGCAGGCTGTTTGCAACATCTCCACTGTGTGTGTGTGTGTGCAGAAAAAGGTGAAAGAGAAGAGGGGAGGAAAAAACCCTGTTCAGCTCTGTTTAAAAGAAAAAAAAAATCCAATCTAGTTTCACATTGAGACCATGGCAATTGTAATTAATCCTCCAATGTAACGAGCTGGGTCCAGCTTCCCTCTTCTCTTTGGAGCAGCAAGTTCCAGCAGGGGAAGAACAAACCCGGCCGTGGGATCCCAGCAGCCACTGGAGCAGCTTTTGAGAGTTTCTTGGCTGCAGTTCTCCTCTGCTCTTTATACTCAGGTACGGTTCGGAGGACGGCAGCCTGGGAAGGCTCCACCCTCTTTCCTAACAATCCTGAGCAGCTGATGAAGAAATTACTTTTCCCAAGAAAAAGCTTAACTTCAAGTTGGAAAAAAAAATATTTTTTCCTGCTGTGTGAAACAGAAAAATTAAATTCTGATTGATTTACTGGGAAGGGAAAAGCAACCTCTGTTGACTTAGGGTTGTGCAAGTGAGTGGAATAGTGGGAGATCCTGAATTAAATGTTCTGGGAATTCTCAGAAGTGGTTTTCAGCTGGGATAGAGTCAGTTTTGTTCTCAGTAGCTGGTGCAGTGCTGTGGTTTGGGTTTAGCAGGAGAAAACTGGTGATACCAAGCTGATGCTGCAGTGCTTGCTCAGCTGTGCTTCCCCCAAATCCAGGAATTTTCAGTTTCCCAGGCAGGAGGTGCAGGAGAAGCCGTGAGGGACCATGGCCAGAGGGACATTCCATAGTGTAGAAAGTCACGTCCAGTATTTAAATTGGGGGATTGAGGCACCAATTTCAGGGCAGCAGCTGGTGGGAGACTGCTTTGTGTTTATTGTTTTAATTGGGGTTTATTTATCTCCCTCTCCCCCGTCTCTCATTTTCATTCAATTATTTCATTTATTAAACTGTTCTTATCTCAACCCATGATTTTTTTACCTTCTCACAGATCTCTCCCCATCCCACCAGGGAGAGGGGGTGAGCTGGTGACTGTGGGGTATTTGGTGCCACAGGGGTTAAACCGTGAGAAATGAGGACACTTCTTACAGGAAATCTATTTCCTTGTCACCAGGAGATCCCAGTATCAGATCTAAACTCCCTTCCCATGTCCCTGGGAAATGAATTTCGCCTTGTGGGCCGTGCCATTTCAACTGAACAAGCTGATATTTCTCTTAAGTACCTAGATTGAAAAAAGGATTACGATGTTATCAGCTGCATCTTCTTCCTTGGCTGTGTCCTGGAAAGCATTCCAGATTTAATCCCAAGCCGTATCATCTTTGACATCAGTCTGGGCAGAGAGCAGCCAGACTTTCTGGGGCGAATTTAAAAGAACAATTTCCCAGCTGAGCTCTGACTGAGGCCGGGCAGTGCCTGCCCCAAACCCTCTCTCCTGCTTTCTCTGCGCTGGGAGCAGCAACTGCAGGCTCAGGGATGTTGAAAGGATTATTCAGGTATTGATCAAAGGAGATTTGATGCTTGTAGAACAAGCAGGGAATCAGCAGCTGATCTGCATGGCAGCGGCTGCTCCCTGGCTCCCTGCCCCACAGATTATCGCTGTCAATTAATGGGGCTGCACTCGGAGCTGGGAACAGGAGTGGGTAAGGGACAGGCACGGCTGGAGCCAGCATTTCACCTTCCAGGGGCAGCTCTCTCCTGTCCCTGTGAAATCCCGGGGCTCTGCAGGTCAGGGATTGAATCCCCAGCCAGCCAATATCCCAGTTTATCCCTCAGTTTGTTCAAGGGGAAGGGATTTGTTCAATTTTTCACCTTTGAGCTGTGCTGTGCCTGTCTGACACCGAGACAGCCACGAAGGGTGTCTGGTTCTCTCCAAGGACACCCCCTGCTCTGCTTGGGTAAATATTTCCCTTCCGTTTCACCTGCTTTACCTTACTGACTGCATGAGCCCGGGACAAGCTGGAGGCGGGATCCAGCCCCTCGGTGCCATGAAATGCTGTGTTACCCTCCGAATATCCTGTGCAAATCTCCGGGATGAGGCAGCAGCTCAGGAGCTCCTCACCACTTGCAGAGGTGGGAGAATTTGGCCTCCTGCAAACAGGAAATTACTGCAGTGACTCACTGCATTTATTGGGCAGTAAATCACATCAGGGATTCCTCATCTTTCTGTTCTCCTCCATCCTCCTGCCCATATCTTGGACGGTTTTTGGCTGCTTGTTTATAACCTGTGATTGCATTCACAGTAAAGCAGGAACTGGCCTGGGTTTATGGTACAGAAAGGACCAAAATCTGCCATGAGAAGGGAAGCAGTTTTCAAATCCAGCAGCAAAACCCTTGGAATGTGGACACTGCAAGGTCTCCAAGGCTTTGTATTTGTTTGACTGGGAATCCTGTGGTTCTCCTGCTTCCAACCTCAACAGGCACCTGACATTTGAAGTGAATCCTTTGTTGCTCTAATTTCAAACAGCTCTTGTTCTGTAAACAAGCACTGCTGGCTATGAGCTGTCCTCCTCCAGCTCCATCCCCGTCTGTTCAATAGCAATTTTCAGTTTGGACCCTCTAATAATGCTGCATCGTGTCCTCTTTTATCCACCGAGGCAGGGCAGGTCCCAGCTTGCACAGCAAGCAGAGGGAGATCCCAAATATGACTTTCTAGGATTTGTGGATGCTGCTTCAGTCGGTGCCTCCTGGTTCCCACAGCTGCGGACAGAACTATTCCGTTTATTCCCCAGTGAAACCTGGGCAGAGGAAAGGGTTTTCTACCCAAGAGCGTGGAATATTTTCATTATCTCCCACAGTTTTAGTGATTCCTGCCTTTTTTAACCTACTGTGTGCTATTAATTCTCAGAAAGGGAGAAAATTTCAAGCGTTGAAGGTGTAAGAAATGAGGATATGATTGGGTTTGGGTCTTCAGTGACAATCACTTGGGGCAGGGGGTGAGGGCAGAGCACAGGTTTGGAAAAATCACGCGCCAGATTTTTGTGCTGGGGGGAATTTTTTTTCTCCGTTGTCCATATACTGATATCCTGATTAATTACTGATATCCTGATTAATTACTGATACCCTGATGTAGGGATTCTGATTCCTGCTGTAATATTTTCAGCAGAAATGGCCATCACCCTCTGAAGTTCCCAGTGAAAAAACAAACTGTAATTAACTGATTTGTGGTGGGCAGCTCTGCAAAACCTCTCTCCATGCGAACTTTCAGGTTGTGCTGCCCATGGGCTGAGCTCCTTTTCTATCTTTGGATGGAGGGTGAATCCTTTCTCTTCCCTCCTCCCTTGTTCCTACATGTTCCCGGGCACACACCCACTTTAACAGCGTTTGCCGGGGTAGGTGTTTGTCTGTCTCTCCCTTTGGATGCCAGCTCTGAACTCACCTGACTGAAAACCCTTTGTTGCAAAAGGTTTCCTTTATTAAAATCCTCTTTTGCATGTTGGGAGGGGGTGGGTTTAATTTGCACTGATGAGGATTTCCCCTGCGCGTGCTTTCAGCGATGAGGTGACAAACAAAATATCAAGAGAGATTTCAAAGCTCATCTTTAAAGAGAATTGTGCCTGTTTAAAGGTGAGCGCAGTCCCGTGTAAGCGCACCCCGAGCTGAATGGATGAGCAGTATTTAAAAGGCAGAATAATGAAGTTACATAAAATGAAGAGCTGGAGTGGGAAATGGGCGGATTTTCCCTGCCAGCCTCTCCCCTGGGAAGCAGAGCTGTGTTTTGGAGGCTCCATTTGCATGCCCTCAGTGGGAAGCGCTGCAATCGAGATGTGACAATTCCCGTGCTGGCGGTGACAGGGGGTTGTGACATCGCTGCTGGGTTTGTCACACGCTCTCGGAGTAAACATCCACCCGATGTTTTAGCATCCGTCCCGCACCGGGACTGGCGTGGGGTCACCCGGGGTGGCTGGGGACGGTGTCCTGAGCCGGGTGATGCTTCACAAAGAAACCAAACCTTCCCTGGGGAGCTGAAAACCCCTGCTGAAGGCAGGAGGGCACAGCTGGAGTGAATCCCGGCATCCCTGAGGTTGGAAAAGCCCTCCAAGGTCCGCGAGTCCAAGCTCTGCCCCATCCCCACCTTGTCCCCAGCCCAGAGCCCTGAGTGCCACCTCCAGGAATTCCTTGGGCACCTCCAGGGATGGGCACTCCAAACCTCCCTGGGCAGTTCCAATCCCTGAGCACCCTTTCCATGGGGAAATTCGTGCTGCTGCCCCCCCTGACCTCCCCTGGCCCAGCCTGAGGCCGTTCCCTCTGCTCCTGTCCCTGTTCCCTGGGAGCAGAACCCTCCCCTCCTGTCAGGGAGTTGTGCAGAGCCACCAGGGCCCCCCTGATCCCCCTTTTCTCCAGGCTGAGCCCCTTTCCCAGCTCCCTCAGGATTTTTCCAGCCCCTGCACCCCAAAGCTGGAGCTGACACTGTCCCTGTCCCTTTCTGCCTGACCTCCACTGCTGAATTTCCAAGAACCACCTGCCCCTGACTCATCCGTCCTGGTGCTCCATGGTTACCTCCAAATGTTTTCCTTGGATCCAGAGCTCCCTGGCCACGGCAGGGACGGCAAGTTCAGACTATTTTCACCTCCCCAGATGTTCCACCATGAGGAAATTCCTCTTGTGTGGGGCTGCTGGGCTGGCTTTGCCCCCTCAGAGGGGAATCAAGACATTTTCCAGGCTGTTTTCACCTCTTCAGACCAGGATGAGCAAAGCTCTTCTCCCCTGTGACATAATTCCATAATTTTTACGCAGCGATCAGATGCAGTTAATTGTTGATGACTTCTAAGCAGTGTGGTCTTGAATTGCAGGTGATTAAAGGTGAAGAAATTATTTTAATCTGCCCATTTTTGCTGCCTTGAGGCACCTGGGGATGGGGTTTGGTTTGCTCTTGGTGCAGCCCTGAGAATTATCAGCCTGCCCTCGGAATTATGCGGTTGTGGGCTTGATTTTCGGGGTATTTCTGGAAAGGTGAGGAAGGAAAGGAAGCCTGAGCTGCTGTAGGAGGGGTTTGCTGGTGTTTCACATTCCAGCTGTGCTGTTAAACCCGAAACTGCCCCGTCTGAGCCGTTCTGTGCAGCAACAGTGACCTCCCCTGGGCACGGGGAGCCGCCGGTGCTGGGCGTTCCTGCTCCAGCGACCTGACAGATCCCAAACGGGACTGATCACCTCATCCCAAATGGGACCGATCACCTCATCCCAACTGGGATTGATCACCTCATCCCAAATGGGACTGATCACCTCATCCCAAACGGGATTGATCATCTCATCCCAAATGGGACTGATCACCTCATCCCAAACGGCATTGATCACATAATCCCAAATGGGATTGGTCACCTCATCCCAAATGGGATTGGTCATCTCATCCCAAATGGGACCGATCACCTCATCCCAAATGGGATTGATCACCTCATCCCGACTGGGATTGGTCATCTCATTCCAAATGGGATTGATCACCTCATCCCAAAGGATATGCAGCACTTCCCAGTTTTCCAAATAACTCAGGATCAACCTTTTTATTCATCACTTTTCCCTCACAGGTTCTCACCAGTCTATACCTGCACAAGTATCCCGGTGAAAGTTTAAATTTAGAGGCCATTAAGAGGCATGGAAAGACAAAAAGGATAAATATTATTATTACTAGAGCATTGTGATGGCTCTTCCTTTGGGTGCTCCTGACTTTAACCCATTTATCGCTAAGAAAGATTTTTAGTCAGACAAGAAAAAAAAATCTGATGTTTTCCTTATTTTTGGGGTGTTTTTTTCCCCTTCTGATTTCTTTGCCAAAGCAAACCTTTCGGAATCGTCTGCCCTGGTTCCCAGGCAGCCTGTCCGTGCTTCCTCTGCTCAGTGCCGGGTTCTGAGCAAAGTGTGGTTGTTTCCCCAGAGCCCCTAACCCGTGGGGTAGAGAGCAGAATTCGTCCCAGGCTGCTGCTGGATGCAGCTGACGAAGTAAAACCCGCTGGAGGCCGGCAGTGAGGCCTCTGCTGAGCTCGGGAGAGGAATAATTTCGGTTTTGTGCAGTTGGAGGGGTTGAGTTGCAGGAATTGCTCTGCATTTGCAGCCTCGTGGGCTCGCACCGTGTAGGACGGTTGGATGTGCTGTGTTTGCAGGGACCAGGGAATCCCCTTCCATTCCCCCTCTGTTTTCCTGAGCTCCTCATCCTTCCCTGGCTGCGGGAGGGGAGATTTGCTCGTTCCTGCAGAGGCAGGGATGGATGATTATTCCAGGTTATTCCATGGTAAAAGTGCCCTTCCTGCAGTGCTGGGAGCTGCAGAGTCTGGCTCTCTGCACGGGTCCCGTTCCCTCCCTGTCCCCTGGAAATCCCAATATTCACCGGGCCAGGCACAATTATTTTTAGCAGCCAGGGAGGGAACCAAGTGGTTTAAGATGTTTCATCCTGCCGAGTCCCGGGGCCACGTTCCTGTTAAATTTTAATGGGAATGCTCAGAGTTCCACCGCCCCAGAACAGGGCTCAGGGGTGTTTGTTCTTGGCATTATTTTTCATCCCTTCATCCTGACGCCTCTGGAAACAAAGTGCATTTAGCTCCTGAGTGCAGAAATGAGTGGTGATGGAGGAACAATGGGTGTTTTCCCTCAGGCTGGACTGGCTGCACGGAGACAGAAAAAATGGGAATTAAACCCATGGGGCTTCTGGGGGTTTTGCTTCCGAGATGAAAACCAGACATTTGCGCAGAGGAATTGGCCACATCCATTTGTGTGCCCACTGAAGAGCTCTGAAATAAATTTTAATATGATATTTGCAAGCTGGCTGCGCTCTGAAAGGCACAGATGGTTCATCTTTCAAACAAATAACCTTCAGCTGGGGAGTGCCAGCATCAACTGCAGCCACAGGGCACCGGGGTGAAGGGATTTCCGAGCTCTGCGCTTTCTCTCCCTTCTGAAATGCAGATTTTTTTTAGGCTGCCTGAATTGTTTTGGGAATTTCTGTGCTGTTGTTTGGGTTGAAGGAGATTGGAGCAGAAAGCAGAGGGGAAAAAATGCAATTATTGGGTTTGGCTTTTGAGACATGTTGTAAAACATTTTTGTAAAAATTAAACTGAATTTTAATTTGTGACGAGTGAAAAGCAAAACCAGGTCAAGAAAATCCAGGGGGAGCAAGATAAAATGCTGGTTTTATATCCCAGGTTGTGTCACTAGATGGTGCTGGGAATCAGACCACAGGAAACCCTCGGCAGCAAAAAACCCACATCAGATTTCAGAAGAGCTCAGCATAAAGGGAGATAGGGGAGAGGGCGTGGAAATTTAATGTTGGAACAAATCTGATGTGTGAGGACGATGTGTGAGGACCTCCCCGTGCTCCCAATGCTGGTTTAAAATGAGAGGAATATGGCAGAAACGGAATTTTTAATGCTTTTCCTTCCTTGCAAAGTCGATGTCTCAAACATTTGTGTTGGTTTCTGACAGCTCCGCTGGGAGCTGTGACAAAAAGGGGGTGGAGGGGACAGTGCAAAAAATGGGGCTGGTTTTAGGTACTAAAAAAGCTCCGGTGAGAGCTCAGGTGAAATCGCTGACTCACAGAAGGTGGGATTTAAATGAGAGAATTTTAGAAAACACCAGGACCAGGTGGCAGAGGAAATGTCCCTTTCTGTGTCCCTGCAGCTCAGGGGGTGTGAGCTCAGTTTGGACCTGTCCACACCAAATCCGGGTTCCAGTAAAGCTCAGACCTTCCCCTGGTTCAGCAGAGGATAAACTCAGCTTTCGGATGCTCAGGGTTAACGTGCTGGGAGCCAGAGCCACAAAACCACATATTTTTTGGGGTCTGGGTGCTTGAGCTCCTCTCTTGGCAGCTGGGTGTTTTTAAGGATCATTTATCTGCTTTGTTACTGGAATACAAAGACGTGGCCGGCAGCCAGGCCAAACACGGGCCCTTCCAGCTCTTGCACAATCCCATCTCCATCACCTGTGAATTCCTGCCCCGGCAGACCCCAGAGCTCGGGATCTGCTCTTCTCATCGGGGGCTGCTGCTCAAAGAGCTTTTCGTGCTCCTCTTGAGGAGGGAGTCATTGCACGTGGACAAAGCTGGGAATTCGGGCCCCAAATCCCTGAATTTTCACATTATTTCCACGTTCTTTTATCTGCCAGTCCTCTCCCTTCGTTCCTGTTCTGCCTGGGTTCAGGTGGTTGGACAGTGGTTGTTAATTTGTGGTTATTTATCTGTTTTCTCCCGTTTTCTGCCCGCTCTCAGAGCTGGTGGAGGATGTCACTCGAGGACAGGAGGTTCATCTCTGCCACATTTTTATCCCAGGGCTGCTTCTGGCCTGGCAGGGATTCAGGGAAGCACTTAAGGCAGGAATTTCGGTGCTGGCCTGACATTAACCACGAGCTCGAGCAGTCTGAGCTGGGGCCCTCACACCTTTTCTGTTCCTGGGGGTCAAATATTCCTGGGTGCAGCAGCTTTGGGAACCGAGCTGGTGTCGAATTTGCTCTCCAAGGAGATGTGATACTGAAAATCTGAGCACCTGACAGGGACCCAGTTCTGGCAGGAACAAAAAACCTCATGGTTCTCCACCGGATCACCCTCAGGCAGCAACTAAAGAGGGGAGAAAACACTGAAATGTGAATTATTTAAATTATGTAGAAGCTCCAAGGTGCTTGGATTAAAGCAGGACTTTCACAGTGGACTGTGAGGGAAATATTTCAATTATTCACAACTTTATTTCTGTGTAATTCAGTTCCTTGATGCTGAATTTCTTCTTTGAAGGGGATCTGAACCACTTGTAATATTCACTGGTGGTATTTGCCAGAAACTTTATGTTTCTACAACCAAATCCTCAGCAAACCTCTCATCCCAAAGCAAAAATCCACGTAAGCAACGTTCCTAAATCTCTGCATGTCAGGGAGTTTGAATCCTGTTATCCAGCCAGGGCAGCTGAATAAAACCAGAATTAAGATGGGCCAAATTGCAACTGCTCTGTGTTAACTGCGGGTTGGCAACGTGGAAAAGTGCTTATTTAGGGTTAATAATTAAAGCCAGGCACAAGTGGGGAGGAGAAAATAAAGGCCCTACATCCATTTTACCCCTCGGAACAAACACGGGAGTCACAAACAACAATGGGGTTTAATCTGGGGTCGGGTTTCGGAGCCCTTTTCCCATACACCCAGATTATATTTCAGTGCCAGTGGCCTTCATCCAAATTCCTTCAGCATCAGGGAAACGGCTCCCACCGAGCTCAGTTAATTCAGCCCTGCCATGGCTGCAGGAAAATGGGGAGAAGTCATTGTATAGAGGCAAAAAAATGCATAAAAATTCAGAGGCATAACAATTCAGTGTGTGGTTGGGCATGGGGACAGAAAAAAGCCATGGAAAACAGAGATTTGTGCTGCAGGTGGGGAAAAATAGGTGAGGGTTCCCCAAATCTGCTCCTGCAGGGATGGGAAGGGTGAGGATTGTTGGCATTGCTTGGGAAATTATTGCACTTTGCTTGAAAAAGGAGCAAAAATGTTGTTATTCTTTATCCTCGACCTCAAGCAGTCGCTGTGCACACGGAGAAATGGTTTTGATTTCAAGAAAAGGCAAAGCAACAAAAAAAATTCTTGTAGAAATGGAATTTAACGGGATTCTGGCTGGTCTGAGAGGATGCAGCAAAAACATCCCCCACTCTTATGGTCAATATTCAAATTAGTGATATCCAAAATTAACTGTTAATTCTGAAATTTGACCTATGCTGGTCTCTGCATAATAACTCTGAATAAGAGCAGAACCCTGCAAAACGCCCGAGCTTGCTGAGCTATTTTATTTGTGAAATGTTGTGTATTTTATTGCCTTTCTGGTTTTCTTTGGTAATTGTGACAGCTGGTATTTACCTCAAAATAAGGAAGTACATCCTGGTCATCAGCAAGGCTGAGAAATGTATTCAGAGCCATTAAATTCCTTTGTAGTGGGGTAAATGAACCTCCGAGAGCTGTGTGTGCCCAGCTCTGTTGTGACACCGTTTTAAAAGCCAGAGCTTTGTTTCATTGAGCTGAAGCACAAAATTTAAGGAGAAGGGATCTCACCAAAGCCAGATTGCTGCCCTTAAATAGCTGTATTTTGCTGAAATGTGTTTATTTGCTGTGGGAGAGATTTCCTCGGGATTATTCTCGTTGTAGTTGCTGTCATGGGCTTGAGCCGCGAGCAAACAAACGATTGCTCTGTCAGCTTCTGAGGATCCCTCTCCGACCAAACCAGTCCAACCTGGGCCTTGTTTGGGTTGGTTTCCTGCCACGTGTTTGGTTTTTTGTTTGTTATTCTCCAGCACTCAGTTCCCATGAAAGTGCCAACATCTCCCCCCTTGCTGGGAGTTAATGTTTCATTAGCATAAATCATTTCGTGTCTTGTGGAGTCTGACCCAATTTCTCCATGGCTACAAACCTGCAGCTCATCCTTCCTTGCGGGGTGAATTCAGCACTTCCTTATGCTGTAGCTGCTGTCCCTAAAGTTTCTGCCCCTAAAAGATTTAAACTCTTTAACATCAGAGATTTTACCTGTTTTAGCACAATCCTTTTACCCGAGGCACAGAAAAATGGGAACACAACTCGCCAATACCTGAGATTTTTAGGGCCGTGCTGGCCAGAGGGTGGAAATAGTCACAAGAAAAAGTTTAATTCTCATAAAAAGGGTTCATAACTCTCACTTGAGAGCACAGACTGGGCTGTTTAAATTGGGGAATCACTGATTGCAGCAGAGCTTTGCTAACTGAGCCAATACACACGGAATGAGTGCTGAATTCCTGCAGGAAGCAGCATCTTGTTCCCAAAAAATGACATTTATCAAGGAGCTGAGGTGAAAGATGATGCAATTTTCTGGGATATGCATCTGGCTGAGGGAAAGTTTGGGTAGGGAAATGAGAAAATGCAAAACTACAGGTGTTGCTTGGAATTTGCTCCTCTTTATCCAGGGTTAAGAGGCTAATGGAAAAGAACTCACACAAGGGGATCTTGGCTAAAAAAAAAAAATGGGAAAGAATTAAATATTTACCCAGTGAGAGAAATGCCAATTGCCAGATTAAATATGCAGGTTCTTTGTTATCATTCCTGGAATTCCAGGACAAAAAGTCGGAGCTGAAGGAGCAGCAAATACCTGGGACAAGTTTTCCACCTGTGCAAAGCAAGGAGGGACTTGCCCACCTGGAGAGCAGTGACCCCCGGGAGCGCTGGGATCGTTTCCCAGTCCCTCTCCATCCCTTCCCACCTCAGTTTTGGCCTGGTCCAGAAACTCCAGCTCAAGATTCAGGTGGGATTTATGCCTAAGAACCACCAAAACCTCAAGGTTTTTCCAGTATTCAACATATTTGAGCTCCAGTGAGTGCTGGATGCTCTAAATTTTATGCTGAATGAAATTTTCTGGGGGAAAGTGTGTGCCCAGTTATTCTGCATTTCATTATCTTAAATATTCAAAAATCCACAATCTGATTTTCAAAGATTGCCTTGAGATTAGCAAGATTAAATAAACCTCAGTGTTTTCGTATTTGCAGTCTATTCTTAAATCTCAAACACACTCAGGCTCGTGTTTGCAAGTCCTTCCCTGCAGCTGAAGTCCCTGGATTGGCCTTTTTAACACTAATTCGAGAAATACTCTCACCCACTCGATTGCAGGTGCTGCTTCTTGAAGATAAATGCTAAACGCCAAAAATTTGAAAAGAAACCAGAACAGTTGGAAAGGGGGGGGAGGAAAAAAAAAAAAATCTTGGCACCTAAGACCTGGCAATGAAGTGACACAGAGATATTTCAGTTTTTCACCCACTCCTCTCAGAGAGTTGTTAATTTGCTCCTGAGGGATTGAGCAAACCTCACGTTTCCTGCAGGACAAGTGGTGGATTTCAGGGTGAGTCAGGAGCGCGAGGCTGCTCCTGCCTGGAGCCACATCCAAAGGGTCGGAGAAAAGGAATTGTCCCCATAAAACGGGGCCCAGGCAGAAAAATGCAGTGGTCCCCGTAAAACACGTCGTGTCTTGCCCTGCTGAGCCCTGTCAGGCTGAGTCAGCCACCTGCAGGATTCTCCTCTGCCAGCAGGACGGATCTTTGTGCAAAGGCTCTAAAATGGGATTATTTTCTGCGGCCTTGGGAGATGTCTTGATGTTATTGGAGGTTTAATTCACTGTTCTCCCTCAGAAAATACAGGGAACAACCAAAGTCTCCCCTCTTTTGGGAGCTGATGCTGGAGGGGAATTGCAGGTAGGAGGATGGCAGAGCTTTGAAACTAAGTTTAATTAATAAATTAACTTTTTGAACAGATTTCTAGAGTCCAACCACGCTTGGCTCTGTCTTTTCCCAAATCTTGTTTTCCTGGGGAGTTTTTCTTTTAGGTTTTCTCCCAAAGCAGCAAAGGCAGGACAGAAACCAGAAATCTCTGTTGGTTACAGAGGATGGGGCAGGACCTGGAAGGTTTTGGAGGGAATTCGGATTTTCTGGCTGCCTAACGAGGAGGAGCTTTGTGCCAGGCTTTGAGAGGGGGCTGTGGTGGCATCTCCTCAAATCCCTGCGTGGCTGCAGGCAAACGATTTAAACCACAGCCAGTCCTCCCTGGAGGGCTCCGTTCACCCTCGGCCTTATCCCAGCTCACATTCCATGGAAATGCAGATTTAGGGTTGGTGTCATCACTTTTCAGTCTCTCGGTTCCTGTAACCACGCACAGGGGGACACAGCAGCACTTTCAACCTCCTGAAGGGTTGCAAGATGGAATTTGTTGTCAGCAGGGTTAAAATGCACCAAAATAATTTTTACTGTGATTGAGGTCTCTGAGGAAAGAAACAGATGTGTCGCAGGAGCAAAGTGATTTCAAAAATTTAGGTGTTTTATTGTGTGGTGTTGTTACGTGAGTAAATAATTTCAGGGGTAGCATTTTCTAATGTCTTGTAAGGCACCGGTTTTCACAAAAAGCAGAATTCTTGCCCCATAACTCCTGAGATTTTCTGAGAGATGTCAAACTCTCTGATAAACACCTGAAAAGATGCACATATTTAGCAATATTCCAAAAACCATTTCCCCCAAGGGTGGGAACAGCAGGGACCCTTCATCCCTGAACCCTGACCTGGATGCTCTGTGAATTTGGGTTTGGTTGGCTTTATTTTGTTTGAGTGGTTTTGTTGGTTTTTTTTTTTTTTTTTTTTTTTCATACAGAAAATCAAAAAGCTCATTTATTTTCTGAGTATTCAGTGGTTTAATGGCAGGATGGGTTTTATTGCTGTGCTTTGCCTCTTTCTGCCTCACTGAAAGGGCTGAAATGTTCCATTTGCTGTGGCTGTTGAGAAAATCCATCGAGTGTTGACAAAGCTTGGAAGGGAAACTGAAAACAACATTTTTTCCTTACATGAAAATACATTCAGCACCTCAGCTTATTTGTGTATTCGCTCCTGATGTTTCATTTAGAAGTTACAAAGCCAGAGGAAACATCAGAATAAATGAGTCACAATATTTTTACAATATCGAGGGGTTTAGCTGGGGAAGTCCACGTTTCCCCCGCTTGCAGCGACTGATGGCTGAAACAGCACGATCTGATTTGTTTTGGTTTTGGTTTTTTTCTTATCTGGTGTTATCAGAACAGAAAACTCCATGCAAATTTCGGAGAGCCTTCAGCAGAATGCAGATACCTGTGCCCTGACCTCGTGCCTTCCAGAGGTTGCAGATAAATTAATTATTGCTGAAAACGCACCCAGTTTCTTTTGCTGCCTGTCAGGATTTGGGGAATTTTCCCCTTTTCCACGGCAGGGTGTGAGGAAAGGCTGCTCTGCTCCATCCTCTCTGCAGGTGAGCACGAGCTGCTGTTTTCCACAGGCGTGCAGATGGAAAATGGAAATTTGCTGTTCTGCAGCCAAGCGTTTCCCATTCTTGGCAAATTCTTCCTGAAAACCTGAATTCTTCCTGAATTTACTCACCTGGCCACAGCCTGCCTGCATTTGTGATGCCCTCGAACTCACTGCCTGCAATTGGGAGGGAATAAATGATTTTAACATTGTTTAACGTGATCAAACCACGGGGGGCTCTGTCCCCACAGGAAAATTCTGCCCTTCTGAAAAGAGAAAAACAACTTAAAATCCCTTCTTTGGCCTTGTCTAATAGGGAAAGGAAAAGACCCAAAAAACAACCACAAATAAGTCTTAATGTTTGGGTTTGGGTCTCCCAAAAGGTGAGAGTGCAGTTACAGCCAGTGCTGGTGTGAGAGTGGAGAGGTCACATCCCAAGAGGATTCGTGAGAATCTGGATTCCAGTGGATATCTGGGATTTTAATCGGACGTTGATACTTTTCAGCGACATAAAGGCATGGAATTATAAGGAAAAAAACCTGGTTTTTAATGCTTACAGAAGTTGTTTCCACTTTTGGCCACGTGCATTTTTAATTTCTCCTCATTTGCTGATATCTCTGTAGATCTGACATTTTATAGAGCATGGAAAACTGAAGTAGGGGCATCTTGCAATTTGTGGTTTTTTGCTAAAAGTGATGTTTTCTAGTGAGGAAAAACTGAAATAATTTAAACCAGGTTTGCTGCACTCTTGTTTTATTGTTTTTTTACTTATTCAGCATTTTGTGTGAGGGGAAACCCCCAAATTCTCTCGGCAGAACTTGTGTATTCCAACAAAAAATCCACCTGCGAGCGAAAACGAGCATTAATCTGTGACAGCCACAACACTCGAGGTTTGCACACCTCACACGAGGGGTGTGATCATTGAATTCAATCAGATTTTTGGGAGATTTGGGTCAGGCGGGGTTACAGGGCTGGCTCTGCAGAACAGAGCGGGAGCTGAATGAATTCCGGCAGCCCCAGCTCACGTTGCAGGTGAGGGTTCCTGGGGCCAGACTCCCTGGCAGGGCAAACTTCCCTCATTAGTCTTTCCCTGGCTCAAAGCACCTTCAGAGGTGAAATTGTGTGGAAAATAAATAACTGCAGAGTGTGCAGAGCTGTTGACAGGTGAACAAAGGGGAGAATTAAATGGAAAATTAAATGCCTTCATTGGTTCTTGCACCAGAATCATCAAGTTCAGTCCTGGCTGGTTTCTGTAGCTCGATTAAACACAATTAAAAGTTACCCAGTGAGAGCTGCAGCCACTGAGAGTGGGGAATTTCCACAGCTGAGTGCTCCAAAAGGAAAGACCTTATTTTTCTCCTTTATTTTTATCATTTTTGTGCATCTGGAGAGCAAAAAATTACCCTTATCTCTCTCTGCACTGCAGGAGAGGAGGGAGATTATCAAAAATATGTAGAAAAGATGGTTAGGGAGCAATCAGTGTTTAAAATGGGAATGTCTGGTTTGAAAATTCTTCTCAGACATTCTTTGCTGCTGATGTTACTGCCATGATGAAACTTTTAAACATCTGATGCATTTATATCTCCCCCTTTTTTTGTTGTTGTTTTTTCCCTTTTTTTTTTTTAAATTGAGGTTTAACAAAAAGTTTATGGCTGGATTAATGTCTGCAAACAGACTTTCTGCTTTATTTCTGTATTTTATAGAATGTCATGGATCTGCCTGGGGGTCCAGCAGCTCTGCTGAGTGCCCCGAACAAAAATCCGAGCAGAACTCTCTGTTTGCCCCAGGATGCTGCTCTCACACCCACATTTCCCCCGTTGCTGCACTTTCCCTTTTTAAAATTACGATTTTCTGGATGGAATGAGGGGAAACGAGGTTGTCTGTGGTTTATTTTTTGGGCATTTCCCCTGATTTTACGACTTAATCCGCAGCACCAGGGAGGGGACCAGCAGGTGGCAGCTTCACCCAAGGAATGCACATCTGTGAGGCCAAAACAAATTCATCTAGAAATGGGGAGCTTTTGGGTTTAGCTAAATTATGGCTTTTGCTTGTGCTTTGCTGTTGGTTTGGGTGGCTTCGTGCTGGAGTTTGGGGACAGGGACAGCTGCCAGCAGGAGAGAGGTGGCTCTGCTGGAGCCACCGGGGCTCTGAACGGGGGATTGTTTGTGTCAGAAAATCGAGGGGATCACTCAGGGGTGGGGATTGTTTGTGTCAGACACTCGAGGGGATCACTCAGATGTTGGGGACTGTTTGTGTCACACAATCGAGGGGATCACTCAGGGGTGGGGATTGTTTGTGTCAGAAAATCGAGGGGATCACTCCGATCCTGATAAACTCTGCTCGCAAGGCTCTGAGAGCCTCCCTGATTTTGGCTGCTGGAACCTCCCCGCCGGCTCGCAGGAGCTGCGGATCTCCTGTCACCACCTCCAGAAAGGGAGATGTGACTTTCTCCTCAGATTAGGAGCTGCTTTAAACACAGAAATGCCACTTTGCTTCATGCCATGAAGCGCTTCTGCCCTCTGCCAGGGCAGAGAAACAGGTGACTGAACTCGCTGATGCGGCTTCTTTGTGATGCCAAGAATTTGCTGTTTGGATCAAATACTGCCACAGTCACAGCAAAAATGGAAGGGTACACACATGGAGTGAGTCAAGTACAAAACTTTTCCTATTTCCCCTCTCCCCCAGTTTCCCGATGGAGCCTTTTCTCCCGGGCTGGGCAGGGAATGGGTCTGGCTGCGGGGATGAGCCGAGCTCCGGGGTGGTCCTGCAGGCAGAGCTGTCCAACCCCTCTCGCTCCGCGTGTCCTGGGAAAAGTAAACGTCCCGAGCTTTCAGAAGCAGCTGCACCCTCAGGGGGCTTTCCCAGAGGTTTGGAGGAGACCACAGAAAAGTAAATGAAGCCATGGGAGCTGTGTGTACACTCGGAGCTCACCATTGTTCTCGCAGCTCTCTGCCCACTCCTCCGCAGGGATTCAGGGCAAGGCGGGCAGGAGATGCTGCCAAAGCTGCCGGGCCCCGCTCCTCCTCCGAACTCCGGAGGCGAACGTGCCCAGAGAGTGCTCTCAACACGATTGTTTTCCAGAAGGTGCCAGACAAAGGGGACCTGACTTTGCTCATGACTCAGTTTGGGTTTGAACTTTTGCCTTGGTAGCAGAGTCGAGGTTCATGTGCTGCGTGAATCAGGCGGAAGCAGCCTGATTATCTGACCTGATAGTGGGATATCGAGCACCCTTGGCTTGAAGAAATGCTGGGGGTTAGGTTTGGGCAGGCCTGGGCCAATGTCTGGCTGTGAAAGGAGGTGTTGGAGCCCCTGGGTTGCTCTGCTGAGCCGGGCACGGGCCTGGGCTGAACGTGGCTTTTCTAGAACGGTTTGAGGAGGGTTTCTTGCACTGCCTGAACCGAGCACACGGAGCGGGGAGCTCTGAAATGCTCTTCTAGGACTTGCCTTGGTGTGCATCCAGTCAAAAGTGCCGTTCTCAGAACCTGAACTCGTGTCAACAGTAACAGGAATTTGGAATGAAAGCCTCTTCTGCGAACGGTGAATGTGGGGCGTGAGAAGCATCCCTGAACCCGTGTTACTCACCCTCCTTGCTCTTCAGCTCTGCTCCCGTGACGAGAAAGAGGCCACTAAAAACTCCTTAAAACCCTGCTGTGCTTTGGCAGACTCGGCAGAGAGGGAGCAAAGATTTTTGGGCAGCATTCCCTGGGTCCTGTGCGGGACAGGCAAAGTCTGAGACTGCAGAGGGAACATGGAACTTTCTGCCGCGTTTATTTCCCACCTGGTGTCACCCCAGGCTTCCCTGAGGTGTCCCCTGGCAGCCCCCAGGGCCAGCCGTGCCATTTCCGTGCGTGGCACTCAGTGATACCCTTAATCCTGTTTTCCCTCCGTGAATCATCTGCGACCTGCGTCGGATTTCTGTCAGCGCCGCGTTTGTTTTGGGGGTGGCTCTGTGTGTAATTTCCCAACAGATCATTTTGGATGGGTGCTTTGCACCGTGTTTGTTGGTGAGCACGGGCTCTGGAAGGCAGAAAAGCACCAGGGTGACGCCTCTGTAGGTGGGGAAGTTACAGAGATGCTGCTCCTTCTCCTCTCAGCCCAGGTGCTTTGGGAGGCTCTCAGGGAATCACGGAATTCATTGGGACAGAGCCCTGGGGCCGTGCTGGGCCAGGTCTGTGTGGGCAGCAGGAAGGGCAGGGGAGAGCTGGGAGGAGGATCCAGAAATATTTATATATTCTTAAATCTTTACCACGTGCAGGGGTGGCTCTGTGTCGGTCTGGGATTTTGTGGAGGGGGTGAACCAGGCACATCTTGGAGCTCAGGGATGGACCAGGTGATCTCCTAAGGATAAAAATCCTGGAAAAGGCTCTTCTAGTACTTGGGGTGTGTTAAAAAACCCACAAGGGCTTGCTGATGGGAAATTCTCACCTCCCTAAGTGCAGGCAAATATGGTTGAGTTGGATTTTTTTGATTCTCTCTTTACTCCAGAACTTTTTACTCCAGAACTCAGAATTTTTTTGAGGATCTTGAGAAATATCTTTGCAGAGTTTTGAAGGATTCCCCACTTTCTTTTGTGCCTGATGTGAGGGATAATTTATCGTGGGAAGAGATCCATGAAATGGGTTTGGAATAGGCCAGGGTCTGGTCCTGGCTGTGTGAGAGGGCTCTGGTGGCTGGTGCTGCCCAGGGACTTCGTCTCCAGCGCTGAGCCCGCACGAGGGCTGCATCATTTGTTCCTTATCAAAGCCGAGGAATGAATCAGAGCTCGTTTCAGAGGGCGCAGTGGGAGGTGTGAGGCTCACATCGATAGTAAAAAACGAAAGAAGAAGAGGAAAAATACCCAACAAAACTGAGTTTATTGCACCACGCTCATCTCAGCGTTAATTAAGGTACTGAATAAAAGGGTGACGCACTCCTCGGGAGGCACAGGGTCAGCAGGGCCTTGTACACAAGGCTGGCCCTGAAATTTGGCCTCTGCTCATGGCCCTATTACAGATTTCTTGTGTGACTTTGAGCAAAGCAATTTTGCTGTCCAATCACCAGTTCCAGAATGAGGAGCCTCGTTTAGTCCTGCTCCGTGTCCTACGAAAGAGCCGAGGGATTTGGGTGGGATTTGGGTGGCCCAGAGCTCTGGCTGTGCCCAGGGCAGGCACCAGGGCACAGCGTGAGGTTCCCAAACCAGGGGATGGGACTCACAGCAGCTGGCTGGAACAGATCCAGGCTCTCCGAGCTTCGGTTCTGGATGCTTTCCTGCTCTATTTATAGGAATCTTAATAATTTATTAGATAATAATAATTTATAATTATTATAATCATTATAATAATTTATTACTATTAATTATTATAATTATTATAATAATTTATTACTATAAATAATTTATCATATCTATTTATTTTTATTATTTATAGATAAATATATCTATTTATGTTATTTATATTTATGTATGTTTTTTCACACAAAGTACAGACACAGGTTGTAGAATTTGTGATCTCAAATAACAAATCTTTGCCAGTCCTGTGTCTGGTTTTGCTGCCTTAAATGAGGCTCAGCTTTTCATTTCCTCCACCCTCTCTCCTGGCTGATTAGGGAAGGAGTATGAGAACCTTTTCTAAGCATGGTCATCCTCTACACTCATCCAAAGATCCACTTATTAATTTAGGTTTTGTGTTCTCAAAGGTAAATGTTTGTGCTTGCAGACCACAAAGCTTTCTGAAATATCAAACTGCTCCTTACATATCCCTGCCTCTCGTGCTGTATGGCAGGATTGAAGTGCTAATATTGACTTGTTTAAAAACCAAGGAAAAGAAAACCCCACACCCCACAACAACAACAAACACTCAGCACTTCTGTCAACAGCATTAATCCACTTTGGGGAGAAAATTCCTGATTCCCTGGAGCTGGGCTGGTAAGACAACAACAAAGAGATGAGGGAGTGAATTAAAGCTCAGGTTCAGATTGATATAAAGTCATTGGGATATTTCTATTTATCGCTTAAAATTCTTGCAGGGCCAGACCAGACAGAGCAGGGACAGCTCCTGGTTTTAGTTCCCCTTAAGAGCAGCAGCAGGCTTAGGGTATAAACACATATTTTGCAGCGAGCTTAGCTGCAAGATCACCAAAAATCACCAAAAATCACCAAAAATCTGCTTTCTCTCCGTCACTTCACCCTGCTCACCTGCACTGCTGTGCTGGGGGGAAGCAGTGGCAGGAGGGATGGGGCTGGAGGAAGGGTTTGCCTTGAGAAAGAGGCAAGGATGGAAGGTCTGCAACAGCTTTGAGGCTCCAGACTTATTTATAGACTTAAATCTTACCTTTTATAATCATTCATGTTCACATTTCTGAACCTGAACCATGAATTACAGAGTTTTCAGAGGAAGAGGCAGTTATGATGTTTTTGATCTCTCTGCTTTTGTCTCTTCCTTTGGACCTCATAAATAAATGGTCCTTAATTAAATTGTGTTTATAAAATGCATGAAATGAGGGAAAACTCATTTTTTTTATTTTGCTTGGTGTGGGGTGATGTGGCCCTTTCTATCTTAATGTACAATTGAAGTTGGTTTTTGGAGAGCGACTCTTTGTTAAGCACATCAAAAGTTAATCTAGAAACTGTGTGTAAAATATGGAAATGGATGATTATCAGCCACCAAAACAGTTTTATCTGAGGAAAACCTGCCCCTTTTCTGCAACTTCCTCATTTTAGATGTTTATTACAATAAGACTTTATCTGCCTGGCTTCGTATTTTTAAATTATCGACGTAAAGACCTCAAAACCAGTTTAATCCTGAGTTATTTAATGTTATCCACAGCTTTTCTAAGCTCAGTTAAAGCACAGCTAAGGGCAGGATGATAAGCCCATATGGATTCTTTTAATATGAGTCTGTATATTTACTTTGGGGTAAATTTGCTTTGAATCTGCCTTCACCTGCACTTCAGACCTGCTGTGTACAGACCTCAGACTGTGCTGCTGCTGCTCTGCAGGGCCCAAATGTAGGCTGGGGGTGTTCTCAGAGCGAAAAACCAGGGCACAGACCTGCCTGACCCCTGGTTTGCCGTGCTCTGTCCCAGTAGCTCTGTGCTGTCAGAATCCAGGGGTTTCCACAAGAAAACTTCGGCAGAGAACACTTCAACCCCACCCTGGCTCTGCCTTTGCTGCAGCCCAGCTCCAGGGTTTGCCTTGTCCTTCAGGTTTTAAACAAACCCAAATGTGTGCTCGGGCCCTGGCTTTCAGACCGAACTTGGCAGGGAGAGATTTGCTGCTGCATTATCTTAATTCTACACATTCAGGAGGTTTCTGAAACGGAGTTCCAGTGGTTTGGGGAGAAACACACCACGGGTATCTCACAGAGAGGAGAGCCCAGGATGCCTCTGTGCCCTGCTGTGGCCGAAATCCCAGTGAGACCAGTCCCGATGCTCTTCCTCGCTTCCCCTGGCTCCCCTGCGGGTTCAGCCCCAGCCTACCTTGGTGGTTTTGCAGCATCACGGGCTGCCAGCTATTACTAAGCACTTCAGCAGCAGGGAGGATGTCACGGCGAGGGGCTGGGACTCAGCAGCGATTCAGATATGCAAAATGTGGCTGAACAATGCCCTCGTGCCTGAGAACAGAGGAGGTTGGGGCTATTTCGGAGGGCAGGCATGCACATCCCTTAATTCTTTCCACTCCGCTTGCTCTGGGGTTTGCTTTTTTTTTTGGTTTCTGGACAAGTCTTTGAAGTAGAGTGAGTACAATTAAGCATTCATCTGATTAATCTGTGCTTTCCCACTAAATGCAGTTTGGTGTGTCGTGGAATGGTTCACAGAACGGATCTGTTCCCTAAAACACCTGAAAGGGTAAAATTCCCTTAGTAGAAATTCTGGCCAAAACCCCCACCAGATGCTGCCTTGGTCTTTTTATGGGAAGAGGAATTTGTGAGAGCAAATTTTTGGCAATTCAGTGATTAAAAACTGAACAGCAATGTGGGAATGATGAGATCCCGACCTCACTGTGCAACTCCCACAAATATTTCTCTGGGAATGAAGCTCCTAAGTCAGTGTTAATTGTGAAAATCCATGCCAGGGGTGTGATTTTGAGAGGGGAGAGGGTTGTGGTCATGGTGTGGATGGTCCTGGTGCTGTCATTAATGCCAAGAACCTCTCCAGGCTCCCATGGCCTTCCTTCAGCTTTGCAGCTATTTCGGCTGCTTCTCCTGGGGTAGGAAGTGTTGTATTTTGATAAAAACAAAACAGAAAAAAAGGGGTTTCTTTTTCAAATGAAGGACGTCCTGGTTTAATGAGGCTTGAAGTGTTTACAGGTGTTTCCTCACAAGTTCAAATTTAGTGGCCCTGGGGAGTTGAGATTCTCATAAGGCAGGAGCAAACACTCACATTTTGGGTTTTAGAAAGGTTGCACATTTAAAGGGCCAGGCAGGCATGGCCTGGGGCTGGTTTGGCTCTGTGGCGACAAAAGTTGTGCCACCCGAAGCAGCAGAATGTGAAAAAAATCATCCTTAGTGCCCCCAGAGGTCAAAATCTTCCTCAAAGACCCTCTGCTGCTGTCCAACCTCTTGACCTGATGTTGCAAATTTGTGGTGAAACTCCCACGGGGGGCAGGTCCCACCTTGGGCTGTTCAAACCCATCTTGGTGCCACATTTTTCATGCAGAGCATCTCCCAGGGCTCGCTGGCCTCGGAGGAGCTGCTGAGCACGGAGAAGGAGAAGAAGAAGAAGAGCAGAGAGCAAAGGGAAAATGTAGAAGTGGCTGTGGTTGGAGGATGTGGTGATGTCACCGGGCTCAGCGGGAACACGGCGCTTTTAAAAAGCCGAAAGAAACATCCTGACCCTCACTTGTCACCTCCCCACCCAGGAGCCACGCACAGAGCCAGGTCAGCTTCAGCCAAGAGGGGAAAAAATCGCCATCCCACCACAGAATGCACTGGCAAAAATGTAAGTGAGCTGAGATTTGCTTTTCCTACCTCTGGTGCCAGCGGAGGGCTGCGGGGGATAAGCCAGCAGAGGGTGGCAGGGGAGGATGCTCAGGAATGGCTCGAGAGGGGCAGATGCTGAGGGGTGATGCTCATTTTCCAGCAGGGATGTGAGCTCAGGGCTGCTTGGTTGGCTTTCATCACTATGAATCAAGTGGAAGACTATGATTCATAAAAACAACAACAGGATGCAGGTATTATATCAAAGGTTACGGTGGTTACATAGCAGAAAATTTTCCTTTTGAAAAGTGAAACCTGTGAGAAATCTTATTTCTGTGCCTTTTTTTTTTTTTGATATGCACTTCTTTCGGCTAATAAAAAAGATAAGGAACAAAGCAGTTGAGGGCAATACAGTTATGACTTTACAGGAAATCAGTTTTCTTGTTTTCAAGATAATTTCACTCCTCTGGGCCCACCTTTGCTCGAGTAGTTTACTGATCATACTCCAGGTAGGTGTTTGCTTCTTGCAAGGTTTTCATTCTCACTCTTATCACCACCATATCTCATTTGTCATCAGTAGGTGATGCTCATTTTGGCAACTGTGCTGTCACCCTTTGCCTCTCACCCTGCTGTTCCATTAACATAGAATGGTACAACACACCTGAGCGGAAAAATTGATTTCTTAAACCCTTGCCAGTGACTTATCTGCCATTATTCATCTTTTTATCGCAGCTTGTAGGTTGTTTCACTACGTGTAGTAATCCAACCATGTGCCTTTGGGAGCTTTGAAATGTTTCCTCTGGTTTTTTCCCGCTTTCTTTCTTTTCAGCTGAACATTTTGGAAGCTCAAACGTGCATTTGGGAAGTTTTATTTCTATTTCCCCCTTTATCCTGTGCAGTTTTCAGGATCAGGAGGGAGAAGATGTGGAAAGCACTTGCGAGATGATCGCATCCAAATCCTGATTCCAATCTTCCATCTCAGAAGTCCATGAATGGTTTATTTGGGTTGGGTTTTCGTTCCTGCAGGGACAAAGCAATGCCAACAACAATGCTTTAGGTAGGAGGAAACTGGGACCTGAATTGGTGCTTTTATTTTGCTTTCTTTCTTTGACACTTGCAGTGCTCAAAAGGAAGCAGGGATTCCACGTCAAATTATGTCCATTATTGTCCATTATGTCAAATTATGTCCATTCCCTAAGGATAATTTGTAGACAACTCCTGGCCAGCGTCCCCTGAGCTTGTAACCCTTGAACCTCCCTCCTCTTGCAGCAATGTCAGAGCTCCTTTTTCCAGCACGGAACTGTTGGAAACCTTAGGAATTCTGCTCTTTTCCGAGCCACTGCAGTGTGCTGGCTGGGCAGGCAGGCAGGAGGGGGGTCCCGTGTGCCCCTGGGGTATCCAGGTGCTGCATCCCGCAGGTTTCGGTGGGAGCTGGAGCTCTCAGCAGCTCTGTGAGTCCCCGCTCGGTGTCACCTCTGTGTCCTGTCGGTGGGACCAGCTGGGAGCTCACGTTTCCTGCAGCTTGGGGCCACCTGTGACCCCGTGGAAGTTCCTGGGGCCACACGGGAGCCCTGGCCTTGCTCTGGGACACGAATCGACGCAGACACAGCTCAGGTGACCTGGGAACTTTCCGAACTGAAACCCTGAGATTTGACTCACTCGGTGCCGATAACACCAAGATTTCGGGTTCAGTCTCTGCATGGGCCATTGTCTTCAGAGCTGAACGATCCTTGTGGGTCCCCCCCAACCCAGAAAATTCGGTGAATCTGGGAAAGCCCGGGAGTGAGACAAGAAGTCCCTCAAGCAGCAGGTGTGACCTCACCTGGGGACACTTCTCAGGGCACCTCTGGAGGGGGGCTCCCTGCTCCTCCAGGGGACGTTTCTGCAGGAACACGAGGCCAGCTGGGACACTTTGCCTCTGCTGCCGTGGCTGAGGCTCTCGCTGAGCAGGGTCTCGCCTGGCTGGCCCTGCAGGCTGGGAATGTTCCCCAGGGTCACGGCACCGTGACTCCTCCGCAGGACGGGGCCCTGGGCTTCCGCTCCCAAACCCCGAGGGTGGCTCAGCCCGAAAGCCTCCCCTCCCACGGCCCCGGAGAAGTGACTGGTCGGGGCTCCCCAGGATTCTGCTGAACGGGAGCAGGCCCAGCAGCCCCTCAGGGATGGGGAATTCATGGGCAGCACCAGCTATTTCCTCCGAATTGGTTTTTATTGTTACCTCCACAGTGAGTTTGTGAAAACAACCTCCACGTGCCTTTCATACAAATCATTTCTGTTCCGAAAAGCGTGGAAGCAGGTTGGGTTTGGTGGTCTCAAAGGTCTTTTCCAGCCTCGTTAATTCTAATTCTGCAAGAATCTCCTATTTAGGTGCTGGTTTTGCCCGTGTCCAAGGTTTTTTTGGGTGCTCAGCTCCTGTTGCAGTCACCGGCCGAGATTCAGCTGCTCAGATTCCCTTTACCACCGAGAGATGTGAATTCACACCTCTGCAATCCCTTCCCAAAGGCTTTTAAAGTGAATAGAAAAGCTTTTCTGCCCACAACAGATGTGGGGCTGCACAGAGCCTCCCTGAAAGTATCAGCTAATGAGACTGAGAGGTGAAACTGCGACATTCTGCACCTTGTGAGTGATAATTTTGGTAAAACCCCACCAGGAAAGAGGGATAGCATGAAAGCTGAGCCCATCCGTGCTTTGCAAAGCAGGTGTCAAACTCTACGAATGACCACAGCAGCAATTAAATGGAAAGCTTGCATTACTAAAATGGAAAGAGTATTATGGGCTGGGAGGAATTAGGGCCTGAGGGTGAGACTTATGGTTAAAGACACTTTCTGTCTATCTCAGCTTCCCCTTTGCACCAGGGCTTCTCTTATTCTGAAACAGAGAATTTTTAGTAGCCCTCACCACTACACGGCCAAGGCATCCAACTCTCATTTGGCACTTGGAAGCTTTTATTTTTTTAATTAGAATAACCAGAGCAGCAGGGATTAGCCAGCATTTTGCGTCTCCCCTTGATTTTTGTTTCTATCCAAGTGGAAAACGCCAAAATCCACACTGTGTTTGTTGATCTGCGATCCCTTCCTCGTGTGGGAGCAGAATGCAGGCTCTGCACAGTGCTCTCCACTCCTTTAGATCCTTTTAGGTGTGAAGGAAACCTCTTTTAAAGAACAGTTGTCAAAAACATTCCTCAAGGGCAGCACGGGGCACACGGATCTGCCTGAATCCAAGGCTAATTTGATTCCTGGAAAATCCTCCAACAGCAGGTGGACACCCGAAAATGAAGGGAAATTTGGTTTGTGTCAAATGCACAAAGAAAGCCGCGTGTCCAGCCCTCCAAACGGGCCTGGATGTGCAAACCTGGGGTGAATCCTTTGGGATGGAAAGGCTGTTGGTGGATAATGAAGCAAGAAATGGCCAAATGGAACTCGGATAAACGTTTTCTGAGTTGTTTCATGATTCATTTGGCACTGCTGAGGTTATTCACTCTCAGGACCAGCCAGAGGATCATCAGTCGGGTGTGTGGTAATTAATTTAGGTCAGGCCACCAACACAACTGATTCAGGTGGATCTTGGCAGAAATAACTGGATTTTTGTTTCCAGGGGCTGGAGCTGGGGTTGTGTCAGCGTGTTCCACCTTTAAATGTTGGTTGGATCAATTAAAATATTAATTAAAATAGGGACACAGCCCGAAGGCTGCTGAGGGATAGGGATGGAGTTGAAATGAAGATTTCTCCTGAGTGACTCCTTGTCGTGTCACTATCTGGGATTTTGGGCAATTAAATGCATTTCAGTGCTTTGTTTCCCTGCCCTGGACTGACCACAAAGCAGAGATAAATATCACCCTGGTTTTTTTGAGGGAAACTGTGTAATTAGCCAGGAAATAAGGACAGGATCATGACCAGTGTTGAGTCCCTTGCAACGGGCATGGATGTTACAAGGTTTTGATTTGACTCTAAGCATCCAAGTCTCTGAAACTAAGCCTCTTTCTTCTTTTTATTAGTCAAAGTTCACTGTGTCTGATAAAAAAGTGATTTGGTCTCCAATATCCAAGCCATTAACTTGGGACTTTGCTAATCAAAATCTAAATTTTTGTTGTTATTCACAGTCAGTGATTGCTTTTTGGTGCGGCTGCAAACAAGAGAAACTTTCTACTGTGTTTCTTTTCAATTATTTATTACACTGGAGGCGAAAGGAGAAAAAAGGGAAAAATATTTGCAGTGTGAACACTGATCAATGGATAAGCTTATCACGTGTGGGCACAGAAACCTTCTGGCAGAGGGGCCAGGGTGACTCTTGCTGCTGCAGGCAGGGACTGGGGCAGGACCAGCAGGGCATTTCAAACTGAAATCTGCCTGCTGGGAAATGCTCTGCCCTGGCTGGAAGGCTGGAGGCTGAAACCGAGCTGCAGCTCTGTGTGTGAAGGGCAGCGCCGCCGGGGTGAGGTTTAGTGATCTGAAACTCGCCACGCTCCAGCGCCCGCACCCTTCCAGCAGCTGTTCTGCCACTCTCCTCCCTCCAGGGTCAGCACTGCTTCCGTCAGATTCTAGGGGAGGATGGAGTTTTAATTTTTTGGTGATCTCTTGGCGTGTTTTCTCTGCCTGGCCTTTTACTCAGATGTAATAATTTAATAATTTATTTATTATCTATTTCATGGATATCATTGAGTCAGGGGTCTGTATCTCCGCAAATTGAGGGTGACAGATCCCACGGAACCCTTTTTGTGCAGTTTGGGCTGATTGCAGCGTGGGCTGGAATCCAGCACCTTCCTGCTGCTGCCACCGGGCATTTACAGCCACGGGACTGCTGCCCTTGGTGCCTTTCCAGCAGCTCTGCGGTTCAGCAGCCGCTTCTAAAGATTGCTCCCGAGTCTTGAGGGTTTTTGTGGACTTTGAGCAAACACATCAGGTGATAAGATTGATGGAAAGGGCCTGGGGCCGAGCACACAGCGAGGGCTGGGGAGGCAGCTGGGTAAAAGCACTGAAACGAGCCCAAATGAAAGGTAGAAACCATTGCAAAGCTTCCCCATGGCTGGGTTTGGATTCCTTCTCTTCTTTCTTGGCTTGGGAGGGCTCAAACTGCCCCAGCTCCACAGAGCAGGTGCCAGTCCAAGTGTGCCTGCTGGGGAACAGCAGCTGGATGTTCTGTGGGGCTGGAATTGCAGGAGAGGCCAGGACACTGCTGCTCTTCCCTCGATTTTATTGACTGGAACTTGGGCTCTCATGACTTAAATGAAAATACAATGGAACCTTGCTCCAAGGCATCTTGATAGTTTGTTAAACCTTTGTATAAGGACTTGCAGATGACTAAATCGGGTTTTTCCTTTACAAGGATATTTTAATTGTCATTATTCCTCCAAATGCTGGTATTTGTAAATGACCATGTATCTTTATATCTCGATGAGGAATTGCACCCTGGAGCCCCAAAGCCATCTTGCTGTGGTCTGTCTGTGATGCTCAGACCCCACACGCCCCTGAGCAGTGGAAAAGCAGCTGTGCTCACATTATTTTTATTTCTGGAGGTCAGCTTGGGGGAACCGAAATATGATCTGCAGACTTTGGTTTTTAAAATTTTTTTTCTCTTTATTTTTTTTTTTTTGGTTACTCTGCTGACACCGGAAACTCTGAATAGGTATATTTGTCAGCTTTTACAGTAAATTTCTTCTTTCCCATCCCCCAAACCTGGAGCCAGAAACCACCATCCTTCCCCACCCTAATTCTGCAGGGAGGCCCTTTGATGAGTTGGGGATAAGATACTCCCCAAAATGTTCTTTCCTGCCTCTGAAGCAGCTCTGGCAGAGCTCAGATTTGAGGAGTTGATGTTTTCAGGCAGCACCAAGAACACCAGAACTCTTTATTATGTGCCCTCAAATAAATGAATACCAATTAAATTTAAAAAGTAAAACATGAGTTGTATTAAAAGCCCTTGTGTGGAGAATTAAAGTGACCGCTATTCTCTTTAAAACCTTCCTTTCCAAAGCCACAGGATTCATAGGAATGCAAGAAACCTGATTTAAAGTGCCCACAGAAAGCAAAGGCAGATCAGGCAAAGGCTGGAAATTAATCTTTGCTTCAACTACTGTTTTAAAGCAAAATATTTCCTTAGGGTGCATAACAAAGGCAACAGGTCAGTGCATAAATGTAGTTCTGTCTGGTCCCAAAAGGATTTATAGTGGCCAATCAAGATTTCATAATTAAATTATATGTAATGAGTCAGAAGGAGTTAATAAAAGAGCCAAGCTGAAGGGAAAAAAGTATTTTGAAAAAGAAATCAGAGCAGGAATATTTATTCTGTTAAGTAATTTTTGAGGTGGATTTACAATCTCTGAGTTTAGAACTCCATTTTTCTCCTCCCAGGAAGGTGCAACAGAAACATCTCAGTGTGCAGAGAATTAAATGTGTCTGGGAGAGATGATCTGGGGTGAAGTGATTCCTTCTTGCAGAATGTAAATCTAAATAAACGCTCCCGGGGTGGAATAACAGTATAAAATTCAGATTTGAGCTGGATACCCACCTGTACTTCACAGAGCCAAAGGCCAGTTGCAATCTTTAAAAAGGGAAAACTTATCAATTAGAGTGTTTACACACCGAAGTGCAGTCAGAAGGGGCAGGGGGCCAGCGCTGCTACCGGTGGCTTTACAAACACCGGGCTTTGATATCCCCTGGTTTCCTTCTGCTATCGATTCCCTCCAAACACTGCACGTAAAACACGAGTTGTTAATGCTGGCCCTGGCAGATTTGTGCTTCCCCTGCCCTCTCTGCCCACCGGGCTTTGGGAGAGGCCTTCGGAGCTGGCTGTGAACTCAATTCTTCAAAATGCAGCAGAATTTGTGGGTCTGAGCTGGGAGGGTTTGGGGTGTAAGATCTGTGTTGTCACCTGTTTGTCAGCCTCTGTTTGGGACAGAAACACAACTTCAGCACCCGCCTGATCTCAAAATGAGGTATTTAAATCCATGTTTAAATGATTTTCCAAATGAGGATGCTTTCCTGTTTTGGGTTGTATTTATACCTTGTGCCCAAAGAGTGAATATATTTCTTTTAAATATCTGATCTCTACTTTTTTTATGTCCCTGCCTGACCAGCAATTCTGGTTTGTCACCTGCTGGGTATATTCGGTCTGATTTTCCTTTTGGGACTGTGTAAAGCTGCTCTCCGCAGGTCAGGGGCACTGAGGGACACAAAGGAAAGGAGGAATAAAATAAATTAAAACTGGTACAGCCACCAGGCTGCCGTGGGGATTTGCGGTCCCTGAAAGGAAAATAAAAGTCACCTGCATTTTTTAAAATTGTTTTTTCTCAGCTTCTGCCCCAGACCAGCAGCCACAGCCTCGCCCCTACCAAGGTGTCCGAGTGAAGGAGCCGGTGAAGGAGCTGTTGAAGAGGAAAAGGGGGAATGTCCATAATTCCAGTGCTACCGCAGCTACAACGGTAGGAGAAAAAAACCCAAACACAGGAGGAAAATTCTCCCTCGGGAGCTCAGTGATTGCCCAGCCCCTGCAATGCTTTGGCAGTGAAAGAAACCTTTGCATCTCTAAAGCATTTTTTAGGCCCTGCAGCCTGGCGTTACCTGGCAATGCCATTAAAATCTCTTTGTGTGGGGTGGTTTTAGTGTGCTGGGCACCTCCCATCGCTTAATGGAAAGGGGAAAGTGCTTTGCACTGGGCAGGATCTGATTCCTAGGGGCTGGAAGTGGCTTGGAAGTGGGGCAGCTTGTTCAGGAGTCTGACAGGGATCAGCCAGAGCCATCCCTGCTGTTCGCTGCTCAGCCCCAGCATTTGCCCTCCCAGCAGGTCGGCTGGCTCCTCTCTGGAGGAGAACCCCCTTTGCAACACGAGGTTTGAACAGCCCTTAAGGTCCCCTCGAGCTGCGGGGACGTTGTGGGTGTTTGGGGTGGTGTGTCCTGGCTGCCAGGCTCAGTTCCTCTGGCCCTTGTGTGGGCTGGGAGAATTCAGACCCTGACACTGATAATCAGCTGATAACGCCTGATGGGCTTTGTCCCTCAGTGCTTCTCTAAGGGATTGAATTTAATGCTGATGGGCTTCGCCTCTGATTTTTGTTTCTTTCTTCTCTCTTCCAGGTTGTTTTGCCCCATCAGCCACTCCCTTCCTATTCGCCCATGGGTAAGGCATCCCTGACTCCCTGTGGCTCTCCAGGGAAGGCTGGGCTGGGCTGGGCTTTAATCCTGTCCTGTTTTCCAGGCCAGCCTTGCATTGACGTGGACGCTGCTGCCCCTGCCCTGCCCGGCCCAGACGAAGGAGCTCTGGCCTCTGGCTGGATCTCCCAGCCCTCTCCCAGCTCCCTGCAGCCCCTGGCCCCGTGGAGCCCTTACCCTGACTACGTGTCCCACGAGGCTGGCGGCTGTCCCTACTCAGCAGATATGTATGTCCAGCCCGTGTGTCCCAGCTACACCCTGGTGGGACCCTCCTCTGTCCTCACCTACGCTTCTCAGCCTCTCATCACCAATTTTGCAGTAAGTCAAAAATACCAAGCTGGAAATGATGTTAGTTCTCGCCTTCTAGCAAAAGCCATGGGGTGTTGTTAGTGTAATTTATTTAATTACTATGGTGTTGTGTGTCTTTGCATCCATGCCATGTGGTCTCCTGGACAGTAATACGGTTTGAGCAGGGCAAAATGTTGTGGTTGTACTGGAATCAGGCAAAATTCAGCTTTTTCCCCAGCTCTCTTTACTCTTCCAGGCTGGGTTTTTCACTCTTTATTTCCAAACTTAAAATAAAAAAAATTGTAAATGGGGTTCCAGGAAACACATTGACCAGGTGGGGCAGGAAGGATGGCTTGGCAATAAATTTCTCCAAAGCTGCTGTTAAAGGATAAAAGAGCAAGGTCAAAATACGTAAAGATAGCAGAATGTTTGGCTTTATTCAGGCCACACAAAATCTGCTTGTCTGACACAAGATGATCTGGTCTCCTTTAGAGGGGAAAGGCAGAGAATTCTGTTCCAGGGGACCTCAGGCAGCTGATTTTCCTTTCCCTGGTTCAGTTTGGCTGCTCAGGCAGAGCCAGCAAACCCCCCAAAGGCCAATTCCGTGTCCTTGTGGCCTCGCTGCTGAGGAAGGGCCGTGGGATGGGAGTGGGCTCTGCCACCAGGAGCTGCCCTCAGCCTTGGTGGCAGCAAAGCTGGGACTGTCCCGAGGGCAGTTTCCAGCTCAGGGCGTAGCAGGGTCACAGGGAGGGTGGGAGTGGGAAGAGAAAGCTGCAGGGAGCCTGAGGTGAGCATGAAGGGACACAGGGAAAGTGTCACCCTCAGTGCAGAGCTTCACCCAGAGCAGAGGGGTGAGGGGTGTTGGAAGGGAGATGAGCACCCCCAGCCTGTGCTGTGGCCTCCCCCTGATGCCTTGAGAGGCTCCCTGGAAACAGAGACTGGGCAGGGATAAGGGACTAAGGGTGGGTATTTATTGGAAAGGCCTTCAAAGGTGCACCCTGGGGAGCCAAGGGCTCCAAGCTGGACCCCAAGGTGGACCCCGAGTCACGAGTTCCCCACACCTTCATAGGTTTGGTCCATTTGCATATCAGCATCAATTCGCCAATTAAAACTTTAGCTAATGATGTAATTTCCCCTCAGCTCGCCCCCTTCAGAGGCTTTGGGCCTGCACAGCCTGGGTGTCCTTGGAGAGCAGGCCCAGAGAGGTTTGTGATGAGCAGAGAGCTGAAGGCAGCAGGGTGCACGAAACCTCAGAATTCCACATTAGGCACTACAGGACTGTAAAATACCAGAGCTAACACCTAACCCCTGCCCCACCTGGCAGCGAATGTCTCACTTGGTTGTGTTTCTTTCCCTGCCCAGCCCCGAAGCAGCGCCCCGGCCGCGGTGCCAACGCTGGAGCTGACGGAGCAGCAGCCGCCGCTCCCGTACCTGCCGTGGGCACAGCCCCTGCCTGCCCTGCCGGCCTCGCCGCTGCCCTACCCCGCGGCCTCCTCCTCCTCGCTGCCCGCGCCCCAGCTCCTGCCCCTGCCCATCTCCATCCCCGAGCCGGCCCCGCAGGAGCTGGAGGACGCCCGGCGAGCCATCGGCGCGCTGCCCATCGAGAAGCTGCTCCTGGAAGACGAAGACCACGATACGTACGTGCTAAGCCATGCTCTCTCTGTGGAAGGGATTTAGGTGGCGCATCTGGGGCCCGCTCCTCACCCGCTCAGTGCTGCACCCAGCACCTCGGTGGGGTTTGAGGAGGGAGGGAAGGCGGGCGGGGTGGGGTGGGAATTTTAGCGCGCCGTGGTTTGTGTGTCGAGTGAAATTTGCTTTGTGCTGTGCCAGCTCCTGCTGCCTCTCCCGGGCAGGTTTGGATGCTGCACACTTGTGCTCAGCACCACACGAGGTGGCTTTCACCCTCACGGCCTCAGATTGACAGAATCCAGTGTAGCCAAGGCCAGCTGTAGCATTTGGTGAGGGTACAATTGCCTCTAAATTTTGGCGAACCCGGTTCGATAGGGCTGCTTTTGTGTAAATGCCTTGTATGTGTGTCTTTGACTTGTCCAGGGAGGAACTCCCACCAGATTTAGGCCACTAGCAAACGTTTGGGGGGCCTAAATTGACATTCTTCTCTCCTGAATCGAAGTGCTCCTTTGGAAATCAGGGAAATGTAAAGTGTAGCTTCGTTCTGCTGGTGCGGTTAGGTGCAGTAGTCTGAAAATAAAGCTGAACTAAATGCCAGAGCAGCCAGAGATCCCTGTTTGCAGAGCTGATGGAACACTGGAATTCACACCAAGGTGTAACTGGAAGGTCTCACCTTGTCTGCCCCTGGAACCCAGCCCCGCAGGTGTGGAGCAGTGTTGGGGTTGTGCTCTTTTAGCTGCAGGGTGGATTTGGACTCTGAAATATCCAAATCTGAGGTGTGGGGCTGATTTAGTGGCTGGCTGATAACGCTGCCTGTTCTGCCAAAGGACAGGTCCTGTCCCACTGCAGTCCCTGGGAGTTTTGTCTGAGTCAGGGTTGCAATTCACGGCCCTGTATCAGGAGGTCATTGAGAAGACAGGGATTTTCCAGAATCTGGACTGCAGCCCAACAAGGAATCCATGGCATTACTGTTATTTGGCAACATTTCTGCTTTTCGGTAGTGTTTGGGTGTGAAGCCTGTGATGTGCTGAGCCAGGGGACTTTAGTGACCTCTCCTTGCAAAGCTCCCCAGGCCCAGAGGTGCACACAATTCCTTTATGGCTTTCTGATTTCCTTTCCTGGAGAATGAGTAGCTTCACTTTTCCCTCTGATGCAACTGTAAATATTTTGGTTGATGCTCAGGAGTGCCGTGCCACAGGCAAATATATTTCAGGAGATACATCCCCTTCGAACTCTGTTTATTGTTTTCTTGACAAACAAGAGGCTCTTGGCTGGTGAACACAATTTCTCTGGGTTTTTCTGCTTGCTAAAGCCCAGGATTTTTAGATGATTTTATCATTTGCAAGACTAACTGCAAAGTAATTTATTGTACTCTTTATAACCTGGAGTCCAGTTGCCACCCAGGCAATATTTCAAGTGCCCTTACAGTTCATGCCTGGGTGAGGTTTGAAAACTCAGGTTGAAAGTCTTAAAGACTTTTCAGGAGTATTTTTTTATTGAATATTGACAAACGTGGAAGACACGAGCACTAGATCATGGAAGTGATCATAAAGTTGTTGGAAAATGGCAGCAGTTCAGGTTTGCATTGAATTTAGTGGCTTATATTTGCAGAAAAACCCAGCAAAGAAATTAATTCAAAGGAGCTTAATTCACCGCTGCTTCCTCCAGTTTTATAAAATACAGAGATATTCCCTAGGTAAAACTGGGATTAAGCAGTTGTGAATCAAGCCTGTGGTTGCTCTAATTGCTTTTCAATTCCTTTCACTCCAATGTATGTAAATTCTGTGTGTGAACATAAAACAGAGATGAAACTCTTTCATCATTTCTTTCTGGGTTGTTCTGATTAGAAAAAGAACTTTTTTTTTTTTCAATAAAGATCTACAGTAACTTTGCTATGCCTAGAGTGTTTTATTTCCTATCCACAAGCACTGGTTCAGCAATCAATTAGTTCAATATTATATGTACAAGCTAGAACCAGAGATCAGCTGTCAGACTTGGTGCTAATTTTGCACTTTAAGCAGACTAAGGAGGAATTCCATGATCCAGCTGTGGCCTGGAGGCATTTCCTGCAGCAGTCCTTGCTCCTGCAGTTCAGCTTCAATCACTACGGTCCTCTCCTGGCACCCTTGGGGATGTGTGGGTGTGCAGCCACAGCTAATGCTGAGCTTGGCTGAAAATCAGATTAGCCAGAAAATTGTATTTCCACTTCCTGAAATGGCGAGGGGTGGCCCTGGGGTACAAAATTACCCGAGGAGAGAAACCTTCTGCCTGAAAAGCATCAAATATTGCTGCCTGGAGCAGGATGAAGCCAGGGGTTGCTGTGATTGTGTGTGGGGTGGTCTCCTCCTGTTCTAGGGGGTTGGAATTTCCTGGCAAGTAGGACCTGGGGGAATGGAAGTGGCTCCAGCCAGAGCCAGATGCCCAAAGTGAAGCAGAGAAGTGTTCTCCCCATCACTAAGGGCCACCAGCCACTCCCGTGGGCTGTGACAGCTCTTTGTCTTGTACAAAGTGTAAGGTCTGGGTCCCTCTCTCCAGGAGTTGTGATAAAGATTGGAGTTTAACAGGTTAATTACAAGCATATCAATTAGGGAGTGGTGGTTACCCCAGATGGTGAGGCTTCACCAACACACCCCGGGCCGCATCACCCCAAAAGTGACATATCCATCCAATTCCCCAACGTGGGAATTGTGGAGGACTTTGGCACCTCCCAGTGGCGAATCCCAGCTGAAAGAAGGTGCTGAAGTGGGAAGGAGGCAGCATGGCAAAGCTCAGGAGTGCTGAGGGCTCCTGGACGCTGCAGCTGTTCCAGGTAGGAAGCCCTTCCCAGGGGAATTTTGGGAGCTGTTGGGAGCTTTTGGGGCTCATGGCATGGATGTGTGGAACCGTGGGTGCAAAGCCCCCGAAGTGGCAGTGCTACCCTGTAAAAGTGTTTGCTGCCAGGGTGGTTGGTGGCCCAGCAGTGATCGGTGTCTCTATTTACTGTCTTAGAATTCTGCATATTTATGCAGCTAAAGGCCTGCGGGCCCACACGCTGGCAGCTGCAGAGCGCATGAGAGCCCTGAGGAGACTCGATGCCAAGGAGCACAGAGGAAAGGTAAAAAGGGGCCACTTTCTCCTGCCGACAGCAGGGTTGGGGATGGCAGCAGGGTTGGCACGACTGAGAGCAAGGCACCCTAAAAAACCCAGCCCTGCCCCTCTGTTCCTGCAAGGAAGGCTTGGCACTGATAGGCCTCGCCGAGGTGCCTCTGGCAGCATCGTAAAATTAAGTGGCACGATCATAAAATTAGGTGGGATGAGAACGAGCCCATTCTTTTTTCAGTGGAGTGATGTGAGAAAACACCGGTCCAGCAGAATATTTGTGTGTTGGCATCAGCCTCCGAGGCTGAAGGTTTTACGGCCAACCGACCTGTTCTGTGCCTGACGCAACCGCGGTTCCAAAAATGCTGGGTTTGGGTTGCCGTCCAAATTAAGGGCTGAAGAACACTAGAGGGAGTCCAGCAGGAGCTGGGAAACATCCCCATCTCACGGTGCCACGCGGGATCCCAAACCACCCTGCGAGCCCTGCCCGTTCGGGGCGCCGCAGTCCTTGGGGTGCCAGCCAGCACCCTGAACCCCCAACGCCGTCCCTTTCCCCGCTCCCCGGGCGATGCCAGCAGCTGCTGCCAGCCCCTCCCGCCCGCCTGGGCTCTCACAGGTGCCTGTGCTGCTGTTGCAGACTCCTCTGCTGGTGGCTGTCACTGCCAGGCAGGCAGCCATCGTCCACGACCTGATCCAGGCGGGAGCAGACGTCAGCGCCGTGGACAACAAAGGGCAGTCAGCCTTGCACCTTGCTGCCACGTATGGCTATGCCCAGGTCCTCCAGGTAGGAGAAGGTTTATGGTTTTAATTGCTGGCGGTATAAAACCACGATAAAGTGTTGATGTTGGTGTTTTTAAATAAAGGCAAGGTGCCAGCGAGAAATGGAGGCTGAGCAAAGGCTCCTTGTGCCAGGAATGACTTCCCAGGGTGGGTTTATTCCTGTTTTAGGACTGTACTTGCAGCCTGCTGTTACAGAGGAAAAATTCTTTAGTGGCTCTCTAGGGGGAAATAAATTATTTCTGCAGATCACAGCTCTAAATCTGCCGGTGGCAGCCCCCGGTGTGGTAGAGCACTGGAGGGGGTTCCCCAGCCATGAGGTGTGAGGAAAGAGAGCACCAAAACCAGGGTGAAACCCCTCCCTGAGGTCACTGTCCTCTAGACAGGAGCAAAAAATTGTGTCAAGACTCCAACCAGCTAAGGAGAGATGAGTTGTGACCCTGCAGACAGGGCAGCACAGGCACAGCCTTCAGAATGAGGCACATTTTTCAGATTTTCCTCCAAAACCTGACTTATATGAGCAGATCTTTGCTTCCCTGTTGCTTCACGGATTTCTCTGCAGACAGGGACTGCACCTAAACTCTGTGCCAGCCCTGGACAGCGAATGAGCACTTTAAAAAAGGCCCTGTGGGAATTTTGGGAAGGGATTCCACAGCAGGGATTAGCACAATGTGCATCTTAAATGCGTCAGTGTTGGCCAGAAAATGGATTTAATAAAAAAAGCCTGCCTTGAGTTGTGTCAGGGCCGAGCAGAGGCAGAATTTGGTGGGTGCTGCTGAGCTTCCTGAGGGCAGGGGACAGGGATGAGGTGCCAGGGGACAGGGATGAGGTGCCAGGGAGTGCCTGCCGTGCTGGCACCACGTCCAGCATTCGTTAGCTGTGCCCGCACGTGCCCCGGGCTGAGCCCTGGGCTGGCAGTTAATGTGTAACACGGCCAGTTCTTCGGAAAACAGGTGTTTCCTTAAGTAGGAAAAAGGGTTTTAATCCAGATGATGCCAACAAAGCCTCGCAGAGTGCCTTGTGGTGGTTTGGATTGCAGGGTTCCTTTGTTTGGTTTTTCCTTTGTGGGTTTCTTTTTTTTTTTTTTTTCCCTTGACATAAAAAGGGAAAACGGGCACAGACTCGCTCCTCGATGTGGTCAGTGCCATGAAAGGCTTTACAGTTTATTTGTTTATTTTATTGGGTTTTTTTTTTCTAATGGATTAGCTATCTAATCTCTAATAATCAAGCACTTCAGAGCTGGCTGTCAATATTTGATCTGTACATATTTTATTATTGTTATAAGAAGATAAGTCAAGCCCTAACCGTTCTGGGTGATCTTTCAGCAGGAGGATTCTGTCCTGAGCCTTGTCTAACTTGACACAGATGAGTCACTGCAAAAATTCTCAGCCATTAATGTGAACAACTTGCTTTAGTCAATCAAAAGAAACAAATAAATTATCTGTAATAGTATAGATGAGGAGCTGCCTAGCTCCATCATGTTAAATCCATCATTTTCTTATATTAAAGAGTTTTGAAATGTTGATTCTCTGCTAAACCCAAGGAATTCTCATCTCCAGATCACAATTCCTGGTGTTTCTGAATCCTCATTGCCACAAGCTGAGGGTTTAACTTCACACATTGCTGCACACTGAAAACAAAAAGTAAATAAATCCAGCCTGAGAATTGTCAGTGTTGGCAAACTTTTAGGTCGTAAAGTTTGGCTACACCTGTCAAGGAGAGATTTTCGTTTGTCCTTGTCAGGGATCACTCAGAACAAACATGTACTGGTGTTACTGGTGTCTTTGCCTAATCCAGGGTGAAAGTCTGGGTTTCTCCAGACTCTTGAGCTGGAGGCAGTGACTGAATTTTACTGTTCTGAACTGAGAATCTCAAGGGATACTTAGGTGGGAGTTAGGAAACCAGGGAACACGATCACCCTGAATATCCCTGTCAGGAAACATTCACAGCACTGAAATCTAGTGTCAAATAGGGGTCATTTTGTACTTAAATTACCATTATCTGATGATGTTTGATTTTAAATTTTGTTAGTTTTTACTGATTTTGACATCTACAATGTTCTGTTGAGCTAAAATTCTGCATTTCTCTGTTGCTCCAGGTTATCCTGTCACAGGGCTTCCCTCTGGATTTGGAAATGAAGGACTTTGAAGGTAAAAAGCTTTGCACAAGTGTTGGAAAAGCTGTGTTGGATATTTCATTGACTGATGCTTGTTGGTTTTTGGGGTGTTCTGGGAGGCAAGAGCAGGCTCAGGAAATGCCTGGGGGAGAGAGAGTCGTGTCTGTGCACTCAAACACCACAGAACTCAAAGGTGCTGATGGCTCTGGGGGGATTCAATGCACAATTGGAGCTGAGAACTTGCTGGAATGCCCCAGAAAGTGTCCATAGAGCCAGAGAAGAAACCAGAGAAGGGCCTCAACAGCACCTGCTCAGACTGAACAAATGATTGAACAAATGATTGAACAAATGATTGAACAAGTGATTGAACAAGTGATTGAACAAATGATTGAACAAGTGATTGAACAAATGATTGGACCAATGCTCTCTGTGCCAGCCCTGCCTCCTCTCTGCACATCAGTATTTATTTTCCTGGCACTGTCCTCACCTCCATCCCATATTTATTTTCCAGGCCATACCCCTCTCCACTGCGCTGTGCTGGCCCACAACAGCCTGCTGAGGGATCAGGGCAGCCAGGCACTGACAGAGGAGCAGCACAGGGAGCTCCAGCAGCAGAGCAGGGAGCTGGAATTCTGCATCCACCTCCTGGTGCAGACCGGAGCCTCCATCTACAGCCGGGTGAGGATCGGCTCGGTTATCCCCGGGTTTCCCTGGGAATTCTCCCCCATTTGGTGCTCAAAACATAGAACTGGAGAAGGAATGAGCTGCTAGCACAAGGGCCAAGCCTGTTCCCTTTCTTGGGAGTGCTGGCAGGGTGAGGTGCTGCCTTTTGGAGCTCCTGAAGCAGACACTGGACACTCACAGGGTCACTGGAGGGAAGGAGATGCTCCCCACCAACGGCAGAGCTGGCCTGGGTTTCCTCTGATGGGTTTATGGGATATCTCCAGGTTGTCCTGCAGAACATTTCTTATCTGGCTTGTGTTTTTTTATATTTTTTTCTCTGTTTTTACATAGGATGTAAAGAGCAACAAGACAGTTCTTCATTACACAGTGCAGGATGGGAACGTCTCCCTGCTCAGGTACTTCTTGGAGCTGAACGCTTTCAAGTCCAAGGATTTTGTCAACAACAAGGTAATTTTTGTTGACAACAAGGGGTTTTTTACAGAGGGGAAGAGCAACAGTTGTGAATCTGAGCTTCTTTTCAACCCCAAACTGCATTTCCCAGTAAAAAGCCACCTGGAAAGCAGCACCTGGCTTGAGCTGTGTCAGGAAAAGCAGGGACCATTCCCAGCAGGAGCTGACAGAATGGGGAGATAATCAGGGAAAAGGAAGAACATGGGAAGTGGTTTCTTGAGGAGGAACATGAACTTTAGAACGTTGGGCTGACGACTGAGAAAACAGCCCTGCAGTAATGCAAGGTTTGACAGCAGAACACTGAGAGGTGGCACTTTGGGGCAGCCAGGTATCGATTCATGTCTCCTGTCAAATGTGCCATCACAGGAAGGACAAAGTTCCTGTTCCTGTCAAGGGACACGGGGATTCTTTCTGCCTTAAATGTTATTTGCACATTTCCTGGCACAGCCATCCCTGGGTTGGGTAGAGCAAGCTGGAAAGCTCCCCAGTGCTGGCCCACACCTCACCTCGGAGCAGATCCCTGCTATCTCACCCAGGCATCGGCCTCACCCTTCCTCCCAAACAAAATCCTGACATTCCTGGGAGCCTCAGCTGACACAGCACTGTCCCACTGGACAGGCTGCCCTCTTCCAGCAGGGCTGAGAGGGTGATTCTGGGTGCTTCCCTCCCTCTGTCCTTCACCTTTGAGGAGGGGGACAAAGCTGGGGGTCCCTGCCTTTCATTTCAGCAGCTGCAGTTTCTCAGCCTTGCTTGTGCTCCCCAGGCTTGTGTCCCTCAGGAACTGAATTCCTCTGTCAGCTCCGTGGCTGACAGAGGCAGACAAAGGGCAGCCTCACTTTTTTTACCCCTCCAGAATTCAGTTGGACTGGAGAAAACATGTTTTGGGTTGTGTGTGTGGGTGATGGCACCGAGTTGGTGTTTTTCTGCACAGCGAAGGGCTTTACATTCTTTCTGTATCTTAAAGGCCCTTCAGGCAGGTGAGAGCCTGTCCACGGGAGTCTCTGTTGTCTCTTGATCACAATTCTGGAAGAGCTTCCTCCTGTGATAGGATCACTTGGAGCCTTCAGTCTTGTTGCTGAGCTGTCTGGGACAGGGAGAAATGTGATGGTGAGGTTCTCTGATATAGCCAGCCTGGCTCTTTTAGCTCTTTTAGCACGAAGAAGACAAGGAAACAGCCATGTTGAGGTTTCCCTGGCTCACCCACTGCTTGTGGTTGTCTCACTCCAAATCTGCTTCCACGGGGTTTTCACAATGAGAAAAAATTTGAAGCCTTGGAGGTGTTTTCCATCTGGAGGATTCCTGGACCCCAAATGTTGGCGCTCTGGACTTTGTCTAAAATAAGACCCACTGAAGTCAACCTGAGGCTTCAAGGTTAGATTGACTTCTCTTCTTAGTCCATGCCTGGATTTGGAAGCTCTCAAGTGCAGATCTTGCCATTTTAACAAGAAATCCTGTAAAGAGCTTGTACGAATCCCTCGACTTTCTGGCATAATAAAATTGACAAGGATCTGCTCATTCAGGGCTTGTAAAACATGCCTGGTCTGAGAAAAGCTGTTGAAATTCTGCAATTTTATTTTCTGCTTCAGTTCTCCCTGATGTCTCAGTGGTTAACAGGACCTGAAAAATCCCATGGAGTCATTTTATCCACTGGACTATCAATACAGGCTGCAATTTGTGTCCAACCATTCCAACGTCATGACAAACCCACGATTGTTTCTGAGAGAAAAAAACAAGCAGCTGCCTCAATGAGACTCTTGCAGCCTAAAAATACCTCGCCTTGTGCCTTTGTTTATCAGGTTTTTCTCATTTACAGCCGTTACCAGTCATACCTGACCAGACAGGGCACAGATTTCTACACGGTCTGGTGGCACCAGAGCTTTTTTGCACCCAATTGCAGCACCTTCCATCCATGCCTGGCTTCACAGCCAGCTCTGTCCTTGCCGTGCAAACCCTGTCACTGGAGCCAATCCATGCTTGACCTCGGGAATTTGCAACCTCCTGGCCCTTGGAAGTGTTGTGAAAGGGGGTAGTGGGGATGTGTGGAGCACCAATTTGTGTGCTGGGCGAGAGCGTGGTGTGTTTGGTGTCTATAATCCGATTTAGTGTTTCCCACTGGAATGTTTCCATGCCTCTCACATCCTTCCCTTTTTCCAGTAACTCCTCAGGTCTCTGTTTCCACGAGGGTGTGATGTGGGGAGTGATTTCAGCAGTTTGAGGGGGGATTTCTGCAACCAGGGAATGTTCCTGGTTCAGGGCTATTTATCACCTACACCCAAAGCATCGAAGCCCCCAGTTTGTGGTGCTCTAGCAAAGAAAAAAAATTTAAATCCACAAACCTTCTGCCTGTGAGAAACAGAGCAGAGATCCTCCCTCACCTCCTGAGGACAAACCCATGAGGATTCTTCTCTCATTTCACATCTCCATTCCTAGGATGATTCTGAGGAGATAGCACAGCCCATGAGGGAGTTTATCTGGGATTTTTACTCCTTTTCCTTCTCCCCCCCCGCTTTAGGCCCATGGCAACACAGCCCTGCACATGGCAGCTGCTCTGCCTGGTGACAAGAACCAGAAGGAAATCATCCAGCTGCTGCTGGACCACGGGGCAGACCCCAGCATCCGGAATTTGGACAACGACCAGCCCATCCACATGGCCCCTCATGGAAAAGCTGGGGATCAGGTATGGGATCGCCCCTGCTGCTCTCCCCTGACAAACCTGCACACCCAGGGGTGGCTGGGTTTCATGCTTGCAGATATAAAAGTATTCCTGATGTATTTGGGTGTTTATTTAGTTGCACATGTGCATGTAAATAATGATGTGTGTGAGTGTTTTGGGTGGCTCAGATGGTGCTTCCTGAAATTCCACATTTTTTGGCAGGTCAGGCATTTGCTGAAGAAAGGGAAAGTCACTCCTGCATTCATCTCCTGCCGCAGAAATGCCAGATCCTGAGTGAACTGCAGTTTATGGAATGGCTTCAACTCCAGCTTCTGCCTCCTATAAAAACTGTGAGGGTGCTTCTCCAGCACATCCCTGCTCCTCCAGGCTTAAACCAGGGTGGGATGAGAGTGTTTCTCAACCTGGGGCCACGAGCAGCATGTCAGACAGCACAAGATGAGCTTCCAAATGGTTGAAAACTCAATTTTGTTAACAGAGAATGCGAATAAACCTCCAGCAAGGAGGTGAGCAAGTCAAATGGCTGCTGCATAAATAAGTGAATATTCCAAATAAGTTCAAAGCACAGCCAAGCTCTGATCTGGCAGCAGCTGAAGCCCTTGGAGGTGACAGAGCACGGGGTGGCAGTTTGGCTATAAAAGGTTGAGAAATGCTGCTCTGAGACACCCCCAAACTGTTCCTCTGTACAGAGGGACTGCTGGAAATGTGCAGCCTCTGGGACGTGCAGTCAGCACTGAGCCTGCTCCCTGGGAATGCAGGATCTGAGGGGAGGGGAAGCCTGGATGGAGAGCTCAGTCAGCCCGAGGAAGCATCCCCAGCTGGATTTCACAGCCTGGAATGGACATCCAAACCCAGGAGCGTCCTGCAAGCTGGAACTGCCCATGCTCAGCACTTTGGGAGGGCCCTGGAGCAGCTCTCCGTGGCCAGGCTGTCACCCCAGCCCGAGAGAAGAACAGGGTGCTGTAAGAACAAGGACATGGGGTGGGTTTGTGAGGCTCCTGGGGGCTTCCCGGTGAAGGGACACTCCAACCCAAGCCGAGTCTCCAGCCTGGGGACACAGAACAGCTCTGGAAGCCCCTCAGGAGGGAGCTGAGCCCTCACCTGTGTGGGACACAGAGAATTCCTCTGGGTCTCCAACAGCTTTAGGGCAGAAACCCCTGTGGGTCTGTGCCCAGCGGGGTCAGGGTGCAAGGGGTGAGGGTTCTCCTGCTCCCATTCCCATCGGAGAGGGCTTTAACAGGTTCTTTCTAGCGTTTCTGTGAAATGATTTGTGAATTGCTGTGCAATCAGTGTCTCTGCCAGGGCAGGGGACTGAAGGTCGGTGCCTGAAGGGAGGCGAGGCCGTGTTTTGAGAGGCTGTGCCACGCTCGGGGCTCGCTCTGAGCTGTGTTTCGCTGCTTTCTCAGTGTGGCACAGGTGTCCTTCTCCAGCAGGATGAGCAGAGAGATGAAGGGAGAGCTCTTAAATCACTGCAGCCACTTCCTTGAGCACCCACTGGCTGCCTCAGTGGCGAGGGACTTCCCGAGGCACTGGCAGGCCTGGAGTGTTTAAACAACTGACACGAACAAAAGCTCTGAAGAAATGCAGAGATCTCGATTTTCCAGCCCTCCTCTCTCTGCTGTTGGGCCATTGCCTCTCACTTCACCGTGTCTACAATCCTGCCAACACCACTGACAGGGAAGCAGACGTGTATTTGCATGTGTTTGCATAAATTTTCATGTATCTGAGCACAGGCCAGCAAAAGCCCGTGCTGTCTCACTTGGAAGGATGTTATAGCAAGGCCTGAATGGAGAGATAACTGTATCAGTGAGTCAGTACCATGTGTCAAGACAAAATGATGGATAAAATATCAATTTCTGCAACCTGCCAGCAGCAGAACTGTCAAACTGTGAGCAGCACGTGGTGCAGCAGGGAAAATGTAAAAAGCTTTTTGCCATCTAGAAATGTTTGTGACTGAAGTCCTTTGGCAGAAAAAAATACAGGAGCTTTCTTCCCCAGAGTGGCTTTTCTCTTTATTATGTTGGGTGTTTCATACAAAGCAGTGTCACTGGGAGTCTGGAATCATCACCATCTCCAGAATATCTGGGAAAATGTCCTTTTGGGGAGGAATGTGGCTCCATTAAAGCATCACCCTGGCAGCTGGTGCTGCGGGGAGCTGATGGGTGAGGTTGGAGTGGGAAGAAGCCGTGACAGCCCCAGGATTCCTCCTCTCTCTGCTCAGCTTCCCAAAGCTCAGCCACCAGAGGCCTGCTCTGAAAGCAGCCACAATCCACAGGCTGCTCCTGTCGGCTTTGGACTGGAGCCACCAGACTGCTGGAAGCTGCTGCTTCCCCCTGTGTGTAAAACACCTTTCCTAATTCCTGGCCTGGCCGTGAAGAAAATCAACTTAAGTCTCAAACCTGTCCTGAGTGTCTTCTCTCCTGGGGCGAATTTCATTGATTTTTAAGGAGTTCACAGTTCACCCCTCAATTTTTTATTGCTGTTTCGGGGGAAATGTAACTTCTCTGAGCTCAGCATTGCTGGCAGTGTGTGATATCCCTTTATTTGCACAGTTTATCTCTTCCTACCTGTGGCTTTGGATAAGTTGCTCATAACAAAAGCTCGTTATCACCAAACAAACGTTCTGAAGTGGCACCATAGAAAAGCTGTCAGTTGGTTGGCAAGCAAAACTTTTAGATCAAATTCTCGGGTAGAGAAGCTGAAAATAAGAGCCTTTTCTTTTCTCTGTAACTGTGGGTAACTTCTGGAGTTATTCATGGCTTTGTAAGCACGAGATGATCCTCGGGTTTGTGTTTATAAAGGCTGTCAGGCCTTCACCTGGCAGGGACTGATGAAATGCCAGCTTTCAGTAGTCCCTGCCAGCTCTGGTTTAGGTATTTCCTTTAACTCCTCTTTTATTTTTGGGAGGGATGAAGGAGGGAAATAATACATTTCTCACAGCCAGAAAACGCACAGTCCACCTTTGAATGGCTCCTCTGTTGTGTTTTTTCCCTTTCTTGTGTCAACAAGGCCCTGTGTCAACAGCCAGCAAGCTTTTACTCGCCCTGAGTGTGTCCCCCGGGGCTCTTGACAGGGAGGTGGGGACAGCATCTCAAACAGGTTTCCAGTCTGGCACGGGGGATTGCAAAACCCCTGGAGAAGGAGCAGCAGGGAAATAGGAAGAGGCTGCAAGGGATGGAGGACAGTGCTGCTTATGTGGTGGAAGCTGATAGAGCCTGCAGATCTTGGTGTGTGGGAACACTTTCCTGGAAATATCCTTCTCTCCTCCGCTGAGGAGGGGATTTTTTTGCCTGGATCAGGCATCATCCAAGGATAAGGATGGGATTTCGGGTGGTTTTAGTGCTCACATTGCTAAGTGGCCACAGCCCTGGCACAGAGCAGTCCTGGGGAGGATCCACACCACAGTACATTGATCACTGTTCAATCTGCCAGTAACCTTTCAGAATTACACACCCCCCTCATCTGGAGGTCAGAGATACCTTGTTGGACTCCAGCACTTGCCTTCCTCGCTGTGCTCTCCTGGGCTGCTCCTGTAAGATGTGTCAGCAAAGGTGCTCTTCGACCCTTCTTCACCATTTCACGGGGCCCTTTTGCTCCCTGAGAGCATCTCCTTGGCTCTGCCGGGTTCAGGCCAGCCTTGGGGAGGGTGTGGGCACCCCATTTTCTCCAGAAGCCTCAAATTTCTTGCCTCAGCCTTATCTTTCCCTGGCTCTTTCATGTTGCTGATAAGAGGCTTTGACGTGTGGCTCGAGCTGTGCCAGCTCCCGAGGCAGCAGGCAGGAGGAGCTGGCACTGGGCGAGCTCTGGGGCAGCAGTTCAGCCCTCCAGTGCCCCAAAATATCACTCAGGGGCTGAAGCAGCTGCCAGCACCACAAAAATGACACTTGGTGGGGTGTCCCTGCACAGGGGTGATCACACCTTTAACTGCTGCAAAGTTACAGCTCTTTATGAGCTTCCTGTGACCTCGTGAATTTATCTCAGCCAATGCTGAGATCAATCAGGGGAGAATCATTTGAAGGTGTCAAACTATCCTTAAAGCATGTTTTATTTTAAAAAATAACAAACCTGCTAGTTTGGCACTGGGTTTTACCTTGTAGGGGCTGTGGGCCACAGCCTGGGCTGGTGTGGCAAAGAGCAGCTTTCCTTTTGCCCCAGGACCACTGGAAAATGTCACCAGGGCAAGCAGCAGAGGGGGAGGAGCTGCAGATCCACCTCAGAGCTGCGAAAAGCTGGATGCTGGATTAAATACGGACTTTTTATCTGCTGGAAAGGGTGAGTGAGACCTTGCATGTCGCTGAATAGGCTGCTCAAAATCCCACCCTCACCTCCATGAGAGCAGGGTCAGCAGCAGAGGAGAAAAGCGCTGCCCTTTAGCACACGAAAAATGATCAGGCTTCAGCATTTGCACCAAATGATTTATTTGTATCAAAAAGAGCTGGTTTCATGACATTGGTTTGATAAGGCAGCTTCAGATTTATTTAAAAAACAGCAACAACGAAAAAAAAACCAGGGGAAAAAACCCTACCAAACCACCAAAACAACAACCAAACACCCTGACCATAGCAGGATTAATGTAGTGACAGCATCATGTACAAAACTGGGTAAGTAGTGACGAATAAACTGGACTGTGTTAGGCAGCACAACTTCGCACAGTTCATGGGCAATGTAATCTGACTTGGAGGCAGTGGAGGTGTGACAGCACAGCCCCCATTAGCTGTAGCAGATGTCACAGCTCCTGTCCCTCCTGAAGAAGTCCTCGGCCAGGGCCAGGGGCGGCAGGAGCTCGGTGCAGCCCGTGCTGGGGCAGGGGCAGCCCTGCGGGACCCTGCCCGCCCCGCTCGGGGAGCCACAGGCGGGGCAGGGGCAGGGGCAG